>JAABOM020000007.1:13694436-13800644 GCA_011800125.2 Solanum clarkiae
TGTTCACTCAAAAAGTTCTCTACGAGACAACGAAGGTGGTTAGAACTTCTTAAGGATTATGATATGAGTGTGCATTATCATCTCGGTAAGGCTAATGTTATGGAAGATGCTTTGAGTAAGGTTTCTATGGGTGGCCTAGCTCATGTTGATGACGGGGGAAAAGAGGTGGCTAGAGAGGTGCATCAGTTGGCTAGGTTGGGGTTTGGGATGGAAGAGGTTGATAATGGGGATACTGTGGTTGTTAATAGTTCAAAATCTTCCTTGGTTGATGATGTAAAGGCAAACCAAGATCTTGACCCCTCCTTGTTAGAATTGAAGGCCTTGGTGAGCGAGGGCAAGGTAGAAGTCTTCTCCCAAGGGGGAGATGATGTCCTTAGGTACTAAGGTAGGTTATGTGTGCCTAGTGTCGATGGGTTGAGAGAGAAGATTCTTGATAAGGCTCATAATTCTTCCTATTCTATTCACCCTGGTTCTACCTAGATGTATAGAGATTTGAGGAATGTCTTTTGGTGGGGAGGTATGAAGAAAGACATTGCCAAATTTGTATTTGGTTGTCATAGTTGCCAACAAGTCAAAGCCGAACACCAAAAGTCGGATGGCCTAACCCAAGAAATAGAGATTGCTACTCGGAAGTGGGAGGAAATTAACATGGATTTTGTGGTTATTGCCTAAGACTAGAAAGGGTTTTGAATCTATTTGGGTTGTGGTTGATCGAATGACAAATTTGCTTCATTTCCTATTGATCAACACTACTTATGGGGCCGAATACTACGCTAAATTGTACATTCATGAGATGGTTAGATTTCAGGGGGTGCCCTTGTCTATCATATCGGATTATGGTGCTCAATTCACTTCTTACTTTTGGAGGTCCTTCCAAAGAAGTCTTGGTACAAAGGTTAAGCTTAGTATGGCCTTTCCCCATCAAACGGATGTCCAAGTCGAGAGAACTATCCAAACTCTTGAACATATGCTTAGAGCTTGTATTTTGGAGTTTAAGTATAGTTGGGATGATCATCTTCGATTGATTGAGTTTGCTTATAATAATTGCTATCATTCTAGCATTGGTATGGCTCCTTTTGAGGCTCTCTATGCTAGGAATTGTAGATCACCGGTTGGGTAGTTTAACGTGAGATAGATGACTTTGTTGGTGATGTGCTGTCAAAATACAGCACATTTGATGCCTAAAACAAGGGATTTTGTGAGTTCTTAATGTGACTTTTTATGGTTTTTGTGTGTTTTTGTGTTGTACCTGCGAGATCTATCAGCTGCCAGCTGTACTTTCTATGTAAATTCTAGGGTTATTTTAAGTTAAAGTTTTAGAGAAGGGTTTGACCAAGAGACATTTGACAATCATATTTTGATACTTTTCTTAGGTTTTTAGATTAGTGTATTGTTTTCTCTTGGAAAACCTATTTTGGGGATTGCAAATCTGGCTTCGTACTTATTGCTGATCAATCAAGCTTTTGGGTTTGCAACTTTTGGTGCATACTTTCTTCATTTTTGTTGGTAAAACTCTCATTTATGTCTTGTATGTATATTTTTGTTAGTTTTTCCTTAGCCATGAATAGCTAAGCATCCACAACTTGGGGTTGTGGGAACCATGGGTAGTTGACTTGAGATGACCTAGGCTTATTGCATTTCTCTGATTGGGGTTTTGCATGTATTATCTATTTCCCTTCATTATGATTGCTGTTCGGTGGTGGCCAAACACCAAACCCTACCTACTATCATGATCCCGACCAAGGTAGTGACGAATAGGAAAAGGGAAGTAGATGACAGGATTCGATCAATGTCTTCTCGTCTAATCAACCAAACCTGACCAAGGGGAGGTTGAATGGGATAATTGGTAATAGTTAATTGGCACGCCATGGTTGCCGATCAAGCGCCATGGTGAAATTCCACCTTCACCTTTACAAGAGGGCTCGAAGAACCTAAGTTATCATCCTTCATGTGACTCTTCAATTGTAGTTATCTTACCTAGGGAAATCGAGTCAACAAACCATGGGGAATACAATTCCCAAGTTGCCCCTAACATTGATTGTTTTCCTTCATAGTAGTATAATCGTAATTTACTTTTGTTCTTCGAATCACAAAACCCCCCTCCCTATTTAGAGATTTTAGTAATTGATGCTTGAAATGGTTAGTAGTGAAATCTTGTAGGCAAGCCCTATATTGCCTTTGGGTTCGACCCTAATCTTCGGTTAGGTTAATTGCTGACAGCAACCGCTTTCTTATTGGAGCTTGAACATTAGGATGTCAAAAATTATGGTGCCGTAGTCGGGGAATACGGCTAGGTTTTGATTTGATTTTAGTAATAGTTATTTCTAGTGTTGATTTCCAAACTATGTTGTATTTTACTTATTCTTTTTTTATTGTTAGTTGATTTTAGGTGCAGGTTAGCTGGCACTATGATTGAACAAAAGTTCCACATTGCGAACAACTTGTTGGAATCTTTGCAGAGGTGCACCCTATTATATGGGCAAGAGTTCGAAGATCCCCGAATCCACCTACAGAAATTCACTCAAAAATTGAGGGGGTTCATTGGGTCAAGACATCATTCTTGGAAGGCCATGGCTCTTCAGGTTTTCCCCGTGACTCTCTAGATAAAGCTGCAGAATGGTGGTCAATTCTCCCACATGAGGTCTGCTCCAACTAGGAGGAAGTAAAGAGGGTCTTCATCATGAACTTCTATAAGGAGTCCAACAAGAAAAAGTTACAGAACAACAACTGTAATTTCAAAAGAGTGCAAGGAGAACCTTTGGTAGTGGCTTGGGACAGGTATAACCAATGCTTCACAGCAAATCATAACCATGGTCTGACTGATAATGAATTGGCTGCTAGCTTCTACCGAGTACTAACCTCCGAGCAATAAGGGCAGGCTGATTCATTGTTTTGAGGGGACTATTAGGAGTTCATAAGACGACCATTTAATGAGATCACTGAGAGTATAGATAAGTTATTTGCTATTTCCCAAGTCTACCAACCCTTTCAATGGAAAGACGAACTAACCACGAGTATATCTATGGGAGCCTCGAGTAAACCCAGAAATGAAAATGTTGCATATTAGCCGAGGTTACCGTACGAATATTGCATCAATTATAAACTGACATGGATTAAGCATATACTTGAATAAGTCCTGATAAAAGTGAATGAGCAAGAAGACATTGTCTAGGAGATAAAGTTTGATACCCTCAAGTGTAACTACAAAGTGGAACAACAAACTATATCAATGCAAAGTCTTGGTGATAAGATACAGCAACTGGCTAGCAATTAGATGTAGTTTAGGATGAACAAAGAAAGAATAGAAGGAGCAGCGATGGAACTCAAGGAGAAATCTGATTATCTGTGATGGGATAGTTCAGCCATGACGTTAAACGAGGCGCTTCTTGGGAGGTAACCCAACTATCTTTTGTGTTTAGGTTTATCTTGAGACATTTTCATTTGTGTAGCCTGTTTAGTGGTAGTTAGTATTTTGTGAGACTGCTAAGTCTTCGAGCCAGTTGTATCGACTTGCATTATAGTGGGTCTTAAGTATTTGGGTGCAGGAATAAAACAGGATCTGAAGAGTGGAGAAACTCATGCTTAAAATAACATATACGAGAAAGGCTACGAGTCATATTCATAACCATGTATCGTAATCACGTTCGTAGAATAGAATAGTAAGTGTCAGAAGTGGGCACATCCTCTACGAGCCAACCTTATGATTTCATGGGGTCCTCTACGAGTCATAAGTAGGATTCGTAACACATCAAAGAAAATTCCTAACTATTGATTTTTCTACGAGACTAGGACTTACGAGTTGTATGATGCCCCACGACTCCTAGTTGAGGTCTCGTAGAAGCGATCTGCAGAATCTTAAAAGGTGAACCATTTTAATATTAGAAGAATAATATCTTTTGGCTCTTCATGTCTCTTCATGAATCGTTTCATTTAAGGTTCATTTCACTTTATAACTCCCCCTATCATCCCTTTTCACTATTTCATTCATCCCCTTAATTATTTACCCACTAACATTAATTCACTAAGAACTCATCTTGTTTTTTCTTCTTCTCATTATTCAATTATCCATCTGGTAAATTCTTGTGGTTAATTTTGTTTTATATTTGAAATACTCTTGTCTTATGAACGTTTGAAAGAATGTGTTATAATCATGATTAGCAAAACCGTGTGATAGTAATTGTGGAAGTAGGAAAACTATGTGGAATAACTGTCTATGTTCCTGTAATGAGTCGAGTCTTGAATTCTACCTTTGTTGGGTGACCTTGATATTTGGTATTATGGCCATACGCTTTGTTGTGTATGTTATGGGTCATTATCTTGTGGAAATTATTTGGGGTTATAATTATTAGGTTAGGGGTGTTATAATTCTCTTATGGTAATGTACTGATGTGTATGCCCTTGAATGTACGTTGATATTTTTACTATTAGAAGTGCTTTGATCAGATAAGTGAAAATTCATGCTTTGTCTTGAGATGATTGGTAATGAAGGTGTTTAGGTTTAATGTTGTGTCGCCCATGCATTTGTTTCTGTAACCCCTGATGCTTTCTGGTTAATTGTTGGTCTTTGTGGAAGGGTTGGAGGCACCGTGGGTGCTCTCTGTTTTCTGCTACAAAGACCCACTACGAGTCGTAATGGCCCTTTGTAGTAGGAAAAAACCACCTAAAATGCCTTAACATTTCCATATGAGACTCACCTACGACATGTAGCACTTGTTCGACTCATAGTGGTGGTTTCGTGGCCTTAATCTGAACTCTCAAAATGCCTATGAAATGAGATACGGGCTCGGCTGCGTCTCGTAGCTAATTTCAGAACGTATTTCCCTTTGACACCATAGATTTATGAGGCTACCATATGACTCGTAGGTCACCTTACAAATCGTACCTCCACTTCGTATCTGCAACCCTACATCTGGTTCAGTCATTTTACTTAAGCAATTTTATTGTTTGATTGTTTTATGTGTATCTTGTTGGTACAAGACATCTTTGGACTCATACTTTGGCTTGTGATGGTTTTGTGGAAACAATGTCTCCAAGAGGGCGAAGAGTTGTTGCCCCAACAGTAGGACACCAACTGAGAGATGAAACATCTGATGGAGATCAGTCCATTCAGGAGATGAACGTGCAGCTTGACCCAAAAGCCAATGTGCCCTTGACCAGATCACAAACAAGGGTTCCAATGGAAGTAATTAGCCCCTTCAAGTTTGAAGAGGAGGGTCACGAAGAAGGGTCACATGATGATGCCTCACTTTTTGAGTCTGTTTCCCTTGAGGTATCTCAAGCTCAGCATGAAGATACTGCTCCCCCACAGCCAGTCGATTCTTCTTACACTGTCACCTCCACAGACTCCCAAAATAGGAGATAGTGTGTCCTAGGGATGGAAAAGATTTATGAAAAGGGACTAGAGCTAAAAAGATAAGGGAGGCATGAGAGGAGATTCCACGAGGATGCTAGGCCGAAAGATTCATGACTAAGAATTGTACTAGGGTTAGAGGCTGAAATTGAGTGGCATGGACTTGGTTGGTTGTCAAAGGTGCAGGGGAAGTATGCCTCATATGTAGTTAGGCAGTTCTATGCCTCTTACTATATTGTTGTTCACAAAGATCTACCAAGGCTCAAGAAGCCCATTAAGCAACCACAACTGACTGAAGTCCTACTTAGAGGGGAGGTTGTTGATATCTTAGAAGAAACCATTCAGAGAGTGCAATTCCAGCCAAATTATAGAATGCCACATTCCACTATGGAGTATGATCATAGGATTGCAGAGATGAGAAAGGCCTTGAATAGGAAGGATGCCGAGCTGAAAACAGAACTCCTAAAGTGGATACCAAGTCAAGTTTATGAGGAAGGCGTTGAGCCATCATGGATTATGAACCACATGGAGAACATTTTGAAGGCCCATCTCTCATTTAGGGAAAAATTTTGGTGGTCCATTATTCGCTGGCGCATTAGACCTACTTTTCATAGATAATGTGATCACATTGAAGAGAGTTGTTGTTGGTTAGCATTTTGGTGGGGTACGAAATTGACTGGGCTCGGGTTATGGAAGAGCAGATACATGAGTCAATAGTACGCACTCAGCAGGCCTTGCCATTTCCCACTCTAGTACACAAGGTATTCAAGGTGGTAGGGGTGTTGGTCTTTCTCTACTTAGACCCTCATGTAGAGGCGGTGCATATGATAGATCCTAGCATAATCTAAGCAGACGAGAACCTTGTAGCCTTACAGAAAGCTATTCCTCCTCCTATCCCAGAGCCATCTCCAGTAGAACCCCAGATTTAGGGATCAACTCTAGCTGCTACAAAACCCACGCCAATTGTAGAGATCGAATCCACACCTTCCTCCAGTACTCCAGCACCAGCAGCAACTACATTCCAGGTTTATTCACTTATTTCTGCTTTTGTTTTTCAGGCATTATTGTGTAGGGTGGCTAAGATGGAGTCCAGACTTCAGGCTATATCTTCATGGGTCAGACCTTGGGTTGACAAGACTGTACAAGACTCAGAAAAAAAGATTAAGGTATTCACCTTGCGTTGATAGATGAGAGAGTTAGAAAAGTGGATTCCCTAATCGATGCTTTTGAGGCAAGAGTCTACCAGAGACTTGAGGGAGCTAGGCATGCTGACATGACCATTGTTACTTAGGATTTGGCCAAGTTTATATTACAGAAGATGGAAGCACCAGTTGCGATCTCTGAAGAGGCATCGATGGGTCACGAAGCATTTGATTGGCTAGCTGACCGTTTGCGTGACCTTGGGAAGAGGCCCCTTGAGCAGGATGACCCAGAGCAAACCCAGAAAAGGCTGAGACTGGAAGAAAAGCTCATGCCAGAGAAGGTGGTATAGGAGTCGCTACTAATGGTTGTTATTGAAAGAGATCAGGAGCAACACATCCCACGTGGAGAGAGTATCTCAGGTGTAACTGCAGCCTAAATTTCGGAGGAGGAGGATGTGACAAAAAACCTTTCGACCAGCCAGAGACCGGTTCTAGATGCACCATGATGTTTGAACCATTTTACCCCAGTTCTTACATTTTGTTTATGGATATCTTGTCCTGCTGTTAAACAATTTTTATCTTAATGTTGGTTATGGATGTTTGTTTTGGTTAATATTCTTTTACTTTGGTTTTGATACTGGTTTTTAAATGTTGGTTTTTGACGTATATATATCTATGTTTCCTTTGCGTATTCCCGTATATTACGTGTTTTTACTTTGAGGACAAAGTATCCTATTTTGGTGGACTGTGGGAAGTTATGGCTTAAGGTGAAGTCTGAGTAGTTTCGAGTCCATCACTTCCCCTATTTTTGATCCCAAGGTTTTCTTACCGTGATTCTTTTTCCTTGTGGATGTTTACTTTTCTGTTGAACCAGTATGTTTAGGTAGTGTAGATAATGTGTAAATTTATAGTAGTATTATCTATTAGCATATACATAATTTTTAAATGTGTTTTAAAGTTTTTATGAAAAAAATTAGGTACCCTAAAAAATTTTGAGGTTGTGGTTGTTGATGCATTCATACATCTTTGACTATCTAGCAATGTTTGTTTAGATGGGAAGGTAAGTTGAGACTGAAAGCATGACTTATGAGTCCATACTTGATTATGGATGCAATTGCCATGTGTGTTGCGAGCTTATTTTGCTGCATTCCAATGTGCTGTAAAAATATAACTCATTTGGTGCCTAAAACAAGGGATTTTGTGAGCTCTTGAAGTGACCTTTTAGTGTTTTGAAGTGTTTTTGTGTTAATCTTGTAGAAAAGTTAGGTTGGCATGATTTTGAATAAAAGTTGCAAAATTTTGCTGAAGCATAGGCCATAGGAGCTCACCTACGAGTCGTAGCTCACTTTACGAGTCGTAAGTTATGTCATGGAAAGAATCAGAGACCAAAAATTAGAAATCTACCAAGTGAAGGTCACCCATACGAGCCAGCCTATGAGTAGTAAGACACACCATGGCTCGTATAAGTGGACGCATAACAAGAATCAGAGAGCCAAAATGATGTACCAAAAATTGAAGAGCAAGCCTACGAGATAAATATACGAGTTGTAGCCCAAGCAACGACTCGTACCTATGTGTCGTACCAGTTCAATCCAAGATGCTAAGAACCTGATACAAGACCCTAACTGTGACTCGTAGGTAATCCTACGAGTCGTAACTGCGAGAGTTATCAGTTGTAGCTGTCTTTTCTGTGTAAATTCTAAGGTTATTTTATAAATACTATATATAGCTTAAGTTAGGTATTTGAGAAGGAGTTCGACTAGTAGACATTTCACAATTACATTTTCAAGCTTTACTTAGGTTTTTAGGTAGATTATTGTTCTCTCTTGGAAAACCCATTTTGGGGATTGCAAATCTTGCGTTGTACTCATTGTTTCTCAATCAAGCTTATGTGTTTGCAACTTGTGGTGCCTATCTCCTTTATTGTTAGTGGTGAAACTCTGAACCATGTCTATTTTATGCATTCTAGTGTGTTTTTCTTTAGCCATGAGTAGCTAAGCACCCACAACTTGGAGTTGTAGGAACCATGGTAGTTGACTTGAAATAACCTAGTTTTCTTGCATTTTTATGAATGGGGTTTTGCATGTAATATCTATTTCCCTTCGTTTTTATTGTTATTTGGTGGTGGCAAGCACCAAACCCTATCTAGTATCACGATCCCGACCAAGGTAGTTATGAATAGGAAAAGGTAAGTAGATGACAAAATTTGATTGATGTGTTCTCATCTAATCAACCAAACCTGACCAATGGGAAGTTGACTGGGACTATTGGTAATGGTTAGTTGGCACGCCATAGTGGATGACTAAGCGCCATGGTGAAACTCGATCTTCACCTTCACAAGAGGGATGGAAGAACCTAAGTTACCATCCTGCATAAGACTCACCAATTATAGTTATGTATTTGGGGTAATCAAGTCGACGAACCATAGGGAATGCAATTCTCAAGTTGTTCCCAAAATTGAGTGTTTCCTTGCATTATAGTTAGTATTGTTTTAGTTTGTTTTTGAATCACAAAAGCACCCATTTAAAGATTGTAGTCATAAATACTAGAAATGATTAATAGTGAAGTCTTGTTGTCAAACCCCATATTCCCTATGGATTTGTCCCTAATCTCATTTAGGTTAATTACTGATAGTGACCGCTTTCTTATTGGAGGGTAACCATCATAAAAAATTAAGGCGTCGTTGCCGAGGAATACAGCTAGGTTTTCATTTGATTTCATTATTACTTAATTCTAGTGTTGATTTCTAGAGTCTCCTATATATTACTTTTTCTTTTTATTTTTGTTAGTTTATTTTAGGTACAGGTTGGCTGGCACTATGACTGAGCAAACGTACTACATTACAAATGACTTGTTGGAAACTTAGGAGAGGCTCGCCCTATTTTACGGGAAAGAGTCCGAGGATCCTGAAATTCATCTGTGAAATTTCACTCAAGCATTGAGGGGGGTCCTTGGGACAAGACATCCTACTTGGGAGGCCATGGCTCTTCAGGCTTTCCCCATGAATCTCTGGAGTGAAGTTGCAGAATGGTGGTCAATTCTCCCACCCGATGTTTGCTCTAACTGGGGGGGAAGTACAGAGAATCTTCCTTATGAACATCTATAGAGAGTCCAATAGGCAGAAGCTACAGAATGACGTTTATAATTTCAAAAGATTTCTAGGGGAACCTTTGGTAGTGGTCTGGGAAATATACAAGTAGTGCTTGGCAGCGAATCAGAACCATGGTCTAATTGATGATGAGTTTCCAGCTAGCTTCTACCGAGCATTACCCTCTGAACAACAAGGGTAGGTTAACGCATTGTTTCGAGGAGTCTGTTGGGAGTTTGTAAGACAGCCATTTAATGATATCACTGAGAGCATGGAAAAGCTATCTGCAGTTGCCCAAGGCTACCAATCCCTTCAAGGGCAAGCCGACCCAACTACTAGTGCATCTAGGGGAGCCTCTAGTAAAACCTAAAGTAAAGATATTGCACACTTAATGAGTTCAATTCACCAATATTGTATTACTAATAAGCTGACCCGGATTGAGCATATGCTTAAACAAGTCCTGACCAAGGTGAATGAGCAATATGACATTGTCAAGGAGATAAAGTTTGATGTCCTCAATTGTAATTACAAAGTGTAACAACAAACTATATCTATGCAAAGTCTGGGTGATAGGATTGAGAAGCTCGCTGAGCAATAAGATGCAGTGCAAGATGAACAAAGGAAAAGTAGAAGAAGCAGTGATGGAGCCATTGAGGAAGTCTGAGCACTCATGAATGACTGAGTCAACCTACGACATTAAACAAGGCACTTCTTGGGAAGCAACCCAAGTATCTTTTGTGTGTTGCCTTATTTTGAGACATTTTATCGTATTTTAATTACTGATTGGTGTATTAATAGCGTGTTGTGATTGTTGAGACTATGAACCAGTTCTATCAATTGGCATTTTGTTGTATTTTAGGTAATGGGTTGCAGGAACAAACCAAGTACTGAAGAATGGATAAATTAAGTTCGGATTCAGCTCATACGAGCAGGCGTACGAGTCATAGTGAATGTTACAACTTGTAGTCATGTCTCATGGAGGGAAACAGTGAGTACTAGAAGTTGGCACATAAACCATGAGCAAACCCTACGATTTGTGGGTTCCCCTATGAGTCATTAGTGGGGTGTGTAGTGTTCAAGTATGAAATTAAAATTTTCCTAAGTGTTGGGTCTGCTATGAAATTGAGACTTATGAGTTGTATGTCATCATATGACTCATAGTCAGGGTCTCGTAAGACCAAGTTGCAAAATTTCAAAGGGAGAACATTGTGAATATTCAGAGACCAACATCTCTTCGTGCTTCTTATCCCTTCATGAAGCATCCCTTTTCAATTTATAACTCCACCCATAATTTCCTTTCACTAATTCATGTATTCTCACATTTTTCACCCACTAAAATTCCCCAAAAAGTGAATTGAGCAATAAAGTACTCTTCTGGTTTTTCTCCTCATAGTTTATTCACTCCTTCATTTGATAAGTTCTCGCAATTAATTTTGGTTTATCTATGAAAAATTCCTTGTCTTATGGATGATTGAATGAAGGCCTAAAGATCATGACTAGTATAACCATGCAAAAATGCCTATGATAGTTGGGAGAATGTGATATAAAATTATTGATGTCTTTGTAAATGGTCGAGTCTTAAATCTTGTCCTGGTTTGGTGAATTCAATATCCAATGTTATGACCATGTGCATGTGTTGCTTATTTTATGGATAAAAAGTGAACCTTGTGTGGGATTGAAATTGTTGGTTTGAGGAGTGGTGTAGTTTTATTGTTAGTGTGCGTTGATGCTAATTATTTTAGAAGAATTTTAAACTCTTAAAGAGGAATTTATGCTTTGTTTGATACAATTAGTAATGATGAGTCCTTATGGTTTACTTCTATATTGCCTATGCTTTTGTGGTTTCAACCTTTAATGTCTTCTTGATTTGTTGTTGGTTTTTGTGGAAAGGTTAGCGGCACCCACGGGCTCTCTATTTTCTTTTATGAGTACCCACTACGAGTCGTAGGTCTCTCTATGAGTCATGGTGGTCCTTCGTAGAAGACAACAGTTACCCATGGTGCTTTAACCCTTTTCATGTGAAATTCATCTATGATTCGTAGAACCTGTTAGGAGTCACAATGATGGTCTCGTGACCCTTATCTGAATTTTCAAAATGTCTCTAGAATGAGATACTAGCAAAGACTATGACTCGTAGGTAACCCTATGAGTCATCCGTACACCTAGTTTCTGCAGACCTATACCTGGTTTAGTCTATTTACTTAAGATATTTGATAGTGAGTTGGTTGATGATTTTATGTGTTATTGTGCTGATATAAAAAATTAGGGTGCTCAGGCTTTTGTCTGTAATGGTTTTACAGAGAAAATGTCTCCAAAAGGGCGAAGAGTTTTTGTCCCATCCCCCAGACACCAACTAGGGGATGACACATCTGAGGATGAGAAATCCACTGAAGAAATGAATGTTTCCCCTGACCCTGAGGCTAATGTGCCCTTCACACGATCATAATAAACTAGAGTACCGAGGGAAGTGAATTGCTCCTCCCAGCCTGATGAGGAAGATGAAGAAGATGAGTCGGATGATTTTGACTCCACTTCTGACTCTGGTTCTCTTGAAGTGTCTTAGACTCACCCTGAGGAGACCTCTCCTCCATAGCTAGTTGATTCTGCTTACACCATCACCTTTACCAATTTGGAAAACACAAGATGGTGTGTTCCTGGAATGAAAAAGATCTATGATAAGGGACTGGAACATAAGAGTCAAGGAAGGCCAGTGCAAAGATTTGACAAGGAGGCAAGGTTGAAAGACTCAGGGCTGAAAGACATGCCAGGTTTAGAAGCTAAAATTGACCACCATGGATTAGGATGGCTATCAGACGTGCTGGGGAAGTATGCTCCTTACTTGGTCCGAGAATTCTATGCTTCTTGTTATGCTACTGTACATGGAAATCTTCCGAGGCTCATGAAGTCCATTGAAGCACCATGGTTGAGTTGAGTCATGGTCAGGGGTGAGATATTCGATATCTTAGCAAAGACTATTCGAAGAGTGCAATTCAGACCGAATTACAGATCCCCACACTCCACAACAGAATATGACCATAGGATTACAGACATGAGAAAAGAAGTTATTCAGAATGATGCTGGCTGAAAATGGATTTATTAAGGTGGATAGTAGGCCAGATTTGCGAGGAAGCTGTTGAGCCAATATGGGTTACAGACCGTGCCAAACAATTTCTAAAAAACCCATATCTCATTTAGGGCAAAGTTTTGGTGGTCCATTATCCAGATGTGCATCAGACTCACATTCATGGATATTGTAATCACATTAGAGAGGATCTTGTTGTTGGCGAGCATCTTGGTAAGATATGAAATTGACTAAGTTCGCTTTTTGCCAGAACAGATCCACGAGTCAGCAATCCGCACTCGTCAAGCATTGCCATTCCCCATTCTGATTCATAGATTATGTAAGGAAGCAGGTGTAATGGTTTCTTTTCACTTGGACTTTCATGTAGAGGCTTTGCGTATGATGGATCCCAGCCTAATCAAGGCTGATGAAAACCTAATCGCCCTATAGAGAGCTATCCCACCTCCTATGCCAGAGCCATTTCAGGTAGAGCCTTAGATGCCAGGTTCACCTACAGCTACTACCGGCACTACTCTAGCTACTACAGAGCCGACACCTGTGGTTGAGATCGAGTCTACACCATCCTCTAACACTTCAGCACCAGCAACACCTTCTTTACAGGTTGACCCTCTTTTTGCTGTTGTATTTCAGGCTTTATTGTGCAGGGTAACTATAGCAAAGGGTAGGCTACGTGAACTGTCAGTGCGGGTCTAGTAATTGATTGATCAGACTATTCGGGACTTCGAGGAGAGGATGAAGGCATATGCTCAAGAATTGGTTGATGAGAGAGTCCAAAAATGGACGCTAGGGTTGTTACGTTTGAGGCCAGAGTTCATAAGAGGCTTGAGGAGCTAGGCCTTTCAATGCGAGCGTTGTTACTGAAGAGTTGTCCAAATTCAAGACGACTTATTACAGCTGTTAGAAGCCCCTATTCCAGCCTCAGACGGAGCACCAGTAGGGGACGAGGCATTTGATTGGCTCACTGACCGTCCAAAAACCCAAATAAAAGAGGCCCCTCGAGCACGTTGACCCAAAGTTGACCATGAAGAACCCGAGACAGGAGGAGGAGCCCATATCTGAGGAGGTGGTGCAGGAGTCGCTTTTGTTGGCGGCTATTTAAAGAGAGAGCACAGCACACCCCTCCTGGAGAGGATACTTCCGGCACTGCAGCAGAGGAGGAGAGACAACCCTAAGACCCTACTGGCTAGCCTTAGAACAGTGCTTGATGCACCTTGATGTTTGAATTTTTTGACCCCAATGCTCATTTTGTTGTGTTAGATACCTTGTTTTCTTTTCAGAAATTCTTTTGATTATGTTGATTTTTGGTTGTGTTTAAATATGTTTATGTTGGATGTTATTTTTAATTCTACTTTGAATGTTTATTTTCGCTTTTAACGGATGTATGTATATATTTCTATTATATTGTGTTTTGTTTTTGTTCTTATCTTTACTTTGAGGACAGAGTATCATATTTTGGTGGGGAGGTGGAAGTTATGGATTAAGTGGAAGTTATGGATTAAGGTGAAGTCTGAGTAGCCTTAAGTTTATACTTGATTGTGGATGCAATTGCCATGTGTGTTGTGAGCTTATTTTGCTGCATTCATGCATCTTGTATGGACCCAAAACTTGCCTTATTACTCTAAGATTGGTTTGGGTGATGTGGTGGAGATGGAAAGGATCTTAGGCCCTTGTTCTTTGAGTGAAACTACTTTTAGCCTAAATGACCTACCAAGTAAGTGAGTGAATCACTTGTCCTGAATTTTTGAGCTTCTCATGTACTCATTCTTTCTTGATACTCTGATGACTTAACCTTATTTAATGAAATACCTTGATATTGGCCCTGGTCTATTTTTGAACATGTGAACTTTGATTGAGGCCAAAGGCCTAAGTTGAGGGTGGGTGCAGTTGGTGGCCGTAGTTTGAGGCATAGATATTGTGTACTTCACCTAAGGCTAAAAGCCTAAGTTGAGGGTGACCCTTATTGTAGTAAAGTAATAATAATAAGGTAGTTAGTTGGGAAATCAATAGAGAAATGAAAAAGCATGAACTGAGCGAAGAAAAAGAAGAAAAGTGCCTTAGATCGAGAAAAAGTAGCAAAAAAAAAAAGAGTTTGAAATCAAGGCACAACTAAAAAAGAGAAAGAAAGAACTCGACAAAAGTTCAAAATAGGAGAATAAGTGTGGATTGATTTAAAAAGATTATATTATTAAAGCAAAAAGTGTTGGTAAACATGGTTCAAGGATAGCTTTAGTCACTATTTTCGCAAAATACTTTACCAAAGCACCCTGAATCTATGTTACAGGCCTATGGTGTTAAACTGATCCAACTCCATTTTATCACCAAGCTAGAAGATGAGTATAGAGGCAAGCATATGGTGTTAGTCAGTATGCTTGAATTTCAATTGTTAGTGTAAGAATACTTCCTCAGTCCCTGAAATCTAAATGCTTTTGAGTGAGTATATGGGACTTCTTTCCAGTGAGAGCATTTGCACTATATGAGTAACATATGACTATACAAGCGATTATAGATGGTTGATGCTACTTAACTTATCATAGTTGGATTGCCAGGTATCTCATTATTTTCTTGTTTACTCAATAATCTTACAATCCAGTTTTGAAAGTAGTAGTTGGGTACCTGTATCAGAGAAGTGATATATATGTCATTAGTTTAGTTGCTATGTATTTCTCTTTGTCTACGTAGATTAAGTTGTCGCTTGGCCTCAAGCAAAAACTTAATCTACATACAACAATGTTGTTGTTATATGTAGAGTAAGTTGTCGCTTGAGGCCAAGTAATACTTCTAAGTTGAGGGTGTTGATGTGCCGTCAAAATACAACACATTTAATGCTTGAAACAAGGATTTTTGTAAGTTCATGAAGTCACTTTTAAGTGTTTTGATGTGTCTTTGTGTTAATCTTGCAGCAAGAAAAGTTAGGTTAGCATGATTTTCAAGAAAAGTTGCAGATTTTGCTGAAGCATAGGCCATATGAGCCCACCTACGACTCGTAGCTCACTTTACGAGTCATAGGTTGTGTCGTAGCAAGAATCAGAGACCAAAAATAAAAAATTTTCCATGTGAAGGTCACCGCTACGAGCCCAGCCTACGAGTCATAAGAAACATTGTGACTCATTTAGATGGAGTCGTAGCAAGAATCAGAGAGCCAAAATGTTGGACGAAAAACTGAAGACCAAGCCTACGGGACAAACATGCAAGTCATAGCCCAAGCAACGACTACTACCTATGCGTTGCACCAATTTAGTCCAAGATTCCAAGATCCTGATATGAGACACCGACTACGACTCGTAGGTCATCTTATGAGTCATAACTGCAAGACTTATTAGCTGCTAGCTGTCTTTTTTATGTAAATTCTAGGGTTATTTTATAAATACTATATATAGCTAAAGTTAGGTTTTTGAGAAGGAGTTCGACCAGTAGACATTTCATAATCATAGTTTGAAACTTTTCTTAGGTTTTTAGGATAGATTATTGTTCTCTCTTAAAAAACCTATTTTTAGGATTGCAAATCTTGTCTTGTACTCATTGTTGATCAATCAAGCTTGTGGTTTGTAACTTGTTGTGCCTATCTCCTTCATTATTATTGGTGAAACTCTCATCTATGTCTATTTTATGCATTCTTGTGTGTTTTCTTTAGCCATGAGTAGCTAAGTACCCAAAACTTGGGATTGTGGGATCCATGGGTAATTGACTTGAAATAACCTAGTTTTCTTGCATTTCTGGTTTTACATGCATTATATATTTCCTTTCATTTTTATTGTTATTTAGTGGTGGCCAACACCAAACCCTGCTTTCTATCACAATCCCAACAAGGGTATTGACGAATAGGAAAAAGGAAGTAGATGACATAATTTGATTGATGTGCTCTCATCTAATCAACCAAAGCTGACCAAGAGGAGATTGACTTGACTATTTGTACCAGTTAGTTTGTATGCCATAGTGGCCGACCTAGAGCCATGTTGAAATTTAACCTTCACCTTCACAAGATGACTGGAAGAACCTAAGTTATCATCCTTCATGTGACTCACCAATTATAGTTATATATCTAGGGTAATCAAGTTGACAAATGCAATTCCCAAGTTGTTCCCAGAATTCAGTGTTTCCTTGCATTATAGTAAGTGTTTGTTTTAGTTTGTTTTTGAATCATAATAACCCCCATTTAGAGATTGTAGTCATAAATACTAGAAATGATTAGTAGTGATGTCTTATAGTCAAGCCTTGTATTCCCTGTGGATTTGACCCTGACCTCGGTTAGGTTAATTACTGATAGCGAGTGCTTTCTCATTGGAACATGACCATCATCACATTCATGCATCTTGTATGGACCCAGAACTTTCCTTAGTACTCTAAGATTGGTTTGGTGATGTGGTGGAGATTGAAAAGATCTTAGGCCTTTGTTCCTTGAGTGAGCCCACTTTTTAGCCTAAGTGACCCACCAGATGAGCGATTGAATCCCTTGTTCCAAACTTTTGAGCTTCTCATGTACTCATTCTTTCTAATACCTTGCTAGCTTAACCTTGTTTGATGAAATACCTTAGCATTGGCCCTGGTCTATCCTTGGACATGTGAACCTTAATTGAGGCTAAAAGCCTAAGTTTAGGGTGGCTACAAGTTGTGGCCCTGGTGTGAGGAATAGATATTGTGTACTTCACCTCAAGCTAAAAGCCTAAATTGGAGGGTGACCCTTATTGTGGTAAAGTACTAATAATGAGGTGGTTAGTTTGGAAATCAAGAAAGAAATGAAAAAGCATGAACAAAGTGAAAAAAAAAGAAGAAAAGTGCTTTGAATTGAGAAAAAGTAGAAAAAATAATTTTGAAATCAAGGTAAAACTAAAAAAAAAGAGAAAGAAAGCACTCAAGAAAAGTTCAAAATAGGAGAATAAGGGTGGATTTATTAAACAAATGGTTGGATTATTAAAGCAAAAAGTGTTGGTAAACATGGTTCAAGGATAGCTTTTAGTCACTACTTGCCCAAAATACCATACCAAAGCACACTGAACCTATGTTACAAGCCTATAAATCCTAAAGTGATCCAACTCCACTTTATCACCAAGCTAGAGGATGAGTGTAAAGGCAAGCCTATGGTGTTACTTAGTATGAATAAATTTCATTTATTTTGAGAGTGAGAATATTTCCTCAGTCCCTGAATTCTAAATGTTTTTGAGTGAGTATAAGGGACTTTTTTCCGGTGAGGGCATTCGCACAATTTGAGTAGCATATGACTATACTAGCGAGTGTATATGGTTGATTCTCTTTAGCTTATCATAGTTGGATTTCCAGGTATCTCATTATGTTCTTATTCTGCTTAATAACTTTGCAATCTTGTTTTAAAAATGGCAGTTGGATACCTGGATCAAAGAAGTTGTATTTTCCATTAGTATGGCTGCTATGTATTTCTCTTTGTCTACATAGATTGAGTCATCACTTGAGGACAAGTAACAATTCTAAGTTGAGGGTGTTGATGTGCTGTCAAAATACAACACATTTGATGCGTAAAACAAGGGATTTTGTGAGTTCTTAATGTAACTTTTTATGGTTTTTATGTGTTTTTGTGTTGTTCTTGCAGAAAAGTTAGGTTTGCATGATTTTAAAGAAAAGTGGCAGATTTTACTGAAGCTTAAGACATACGAGCACACCTACGATTCGTAGCCCAAGATAAGAATCGTAAGGTGTGTCATAGCAAGAATTAGAGACTGAAAATTCAGAAATCTGCTAAGTGAAGGTCACCCCTACGAGGCCATCCTATGAGTCCTACATCCCAATCACGACTCGTGTAAGAGGACTTGTAGCAAGAATCAAAGAGCCAAAATATTGGACCAAAAAATAAAGGCCAAGAATATGAGAAGAACATATGAGTCGTAGCTCAAGCAATGACATGTACCTATGGGTCATACTAGCTTAGTCCAAGATGCCAATAATCTGATACGAGACCCCAGCTACAACTCGTAGGTCGTCCTACGATTCATACCTGCAAGATTTATCAGCTGTCAGCTGTCTTTTCTATGTAAATTCTAGGATTATTTTGTAAATAATATATATAATTTAAGTTAGGGTTGTAGAGAAGAGTTCGACCAGGAGATATTTGACAATCATCTTTTGATACTTTTCTTAGGTTTTTAGTCTAGTTCATTGTTTTCTCTTGGAAACCTATCGTGGGGATTGCAAATCTTGCTTCATACTCATTATTGATCAATCAAGCTTTTGGGTTTGCAACTTGTGGTGCCTACATTCTTCATTGTTGTTGGTAAAACTCTCATTTCTATCTTGTATGTGCATTTTTGTTAGTTTTGTCTTAGCCATGAATAGCTAAGCACCCACAACTTGGGGTTGTCAGAGCTATGGATAGTTGACTTGAGATGACCTAGGTTTATTGCATTTTTGTATTAGCTATTCCCTTCATTATAATTTTTGTTTGGTGGTGGCCAACACCAAACCCTGCCTACTATCACGATCCCGACAAAGGTAGTGATAAATAGGAAAAGAGAAGTAGATGATAGGATTTGATTGATGTCTTTTCTTCTAATCAACCAAACCTGACCAAAAGGAGGTTGACTGGGACAATTGGTAATGGTTAGTTAGCACGCCGTGGTTGCCAACCAACCGTAACAGTGAAATTCGACCTATATCTTCACAAGAAGGATGAAAGAACCTAAATTATCATCTTGCATGTGAATCTTCAACTGTAGTTATGTTACCTAGGGTTATCGAGTCAATAAAACATCGGGAACACAATTCCTAAGTTTTTCCTAACATTGAGTGCTTTCCCGCATAGTAGCATAGTCGTAACTTACTTTTTTTTTGAATCACAAAGCCACCCCTATTTAGAGATTTTAGTTATTGATTCTTGAAATGGTTAGTAGTGAACTCTTATAGTCAAGCCCCGTATTCCCTATGGGTTCGACCCTAACCTTTGGTTAGGTTAATTGCTGACAACGACCGCTTTCTTATTTGAGCGTGAGCATCAGGATGTCGGTTAGGTCCGAATCTAGTCATAGAGGCTATGGAGAAGGTAAGGTTTATTACAGAGAGGTGGAAAACAACCCAAAGTTTCCAAAAGTCCTACGTCGATGTGAGGAGAAGAGATCTTGAATTTAGCGTTGGTGATTGGGTCTATTTGAAGGTTTCACCTATGAAGGGCGTGGTTCATTTTGGTAGGAAGTGCAAATTGAGTCCAAGATATGTGGGTTCTTATAGGGTGTTGAGGAGGATTTATAAGGTAGCTTATGAATTAGAGTTTCCTAGTAAAATAGACTTGATTCATTTGGTCTATCATATATCCATGTTAAGGAAATGTGTGCGTGACCGGAATGCTACTATCCCATTGGATGTTGTGGGTGTTGTTGAATACTACATTACTTATGAAGAGGTTCAATTATAAATCTTGTATAGATAAGTGAAGATATTGAGGAACAAGGATGTGGCTTTCGTTAAGGTCCTTTGGAAGAATCAGCAAGTCGAAAGTGCTACATGGGACGCCGAAGCAGACATGCAAATGTGATATCCTTATCTCTTCCATTATACTCAAGCCTGAGGTACTAATTCTAAGTCCTTTCTGTGATTTCAAATTTTATGTTTCATCACTTATGTCATTTGCATCCATTCATGTTTATGTTGACAAGTTCATGGTGATTTTTACACTTATGTTAGATTTTAAAAGTGATGTTTAAGTGCATTGTTGCATTCTTGTGTGAGCTGAAATTATCTTGTTTACATCTCTTATATACGTTTCTTTAACATTTTAGGATGAATGTTTCCAAGGGAAAAATATTGAAACGACCCTAAAAAGTGCCCGAAAATGTGCCTTGAAAGTGCCCGAAATCATAATTTCCATATATCGCAAAATCCGTGCGTTATATAAAAAATCCTTCAGATTCTTTATTAGGGGGAAATTGAGTGAGAAATGGGTCTAGCCCCAATTTTAGAGTGATCGAATCACAATTTCAATTTTTCAATAATGCAATTTCTAGTAAATGTTCGCGTCCACAGCGCGACGCACCTTGGGCGCACCCCTATGTTATTTTTGCCAAGTTTTTGTGACTCGGTCCGAGGGTTTTGGGTCTTGAGACTAAGTCTTCCCATGTGTGAAAATACCTATACTTAGCCATATTTTACCTTCATATCATACAATACATTCCCCAATACTCTCTCAAACACATAGATAAATATTTCACCTAAAATTCAAGTGTCAAATCTCATTCCGAATCTTAGGAAAATCACTCAAGCTTCAAGTCTACATTCAAATCTTCATCAAGGAATTCTCCAAAGTTATGGTATGTGAGTTTCAACCATTGGGTCCCTTCACCCATGGTGCCCAAGTTTCTTTTTTATCTAAATTACATGTTTCTATGTTGATTTTACTTATGGGTCTTCTATTATGAACTTGACTATGAACTATGTCGGGGTTTTGTAAAAGTGTGACTGTTTATGCATGTTTTGAGCTATGAATCTAAGATCTATAATGAATTTTGATGAGGGGTTTCAATGTATTTTGCAAGGTGCTATTACCAGGTGCTGGTTATTTGATTTACTTCAAGATTTCATGCATGATTTCACTATTTAATTATATAGTTTTACACTAGAATTACACACCCACCAAGTGTTTGATAAAATGTCTGGTTTAGGGTTCTTGAGCCATTGATGATTCACTGCATGACTATGACTTGTATGACTTTGTGATGATGAAAGGAAGGCATATATGAGTTGATTTCATGAAAGCATCTATAGTATTGCAAGTTGACCACACCTAGTTGAGGGGGTACTAGACCTCAACCACTATGGATGGAGGGGTGAGACAACCATCAACCAATTAAAGGGGTTGATACCTCAATCACCATGGCTGGGGGAGGGTGAGACCACCATCAACCAATTGAGGGGTTGATACCTCGATCACCATAGATGACGGGGTGTGACCACCATCTTAATGTCAGTCTCTTACTATGCAGGTAATATGTTCCATATAAGTATGTTTTACATCAAGCATCACTCATACATGCCACATTGCTATTTACCCAATTATTGCCTAATTATGTATTTCGATTATGTTGCCTATCCCTTGTTGCATTGCATCCTACATACTTAGAACATTCAAAGTTACTAACGCATACTCTATGCGCACATGATATTACCATGTAGGAATCGAACACCCTCACAATCATCTTCATCCTCCTAGTGGCTAGTACTATCTCTTCTAAGCAATTTGTTGAGTCCTCAATTTCGTGGACAATGTATTTGATCTTATGTTGTCTATAAAGACTTTGTTTCCTTTATTGTATGCTTTAGACTATGAGGGTGAGCCCGGTTGCTTGTCTTGGCCCCCTTTAAGTTCTATGTTTAAAGTGTTGTTGGACAACTTATGTAATGATGCTATAAGCTTGGATCTCTTTGACTCTTGGATGTTTTAAGAAATGGACTCCCCTTAGTCCCTTTTCCCATATTTCTATTCTTTTATTGTTATTTAATTGCTTCTGCGACCAAGAGTGTGTAATGATATGTTAAAAGGCTTGATTGGGGTGCCTTTGGGTTCCCTATTCACCATGTCACGTCTAGTCCCTAGGCTTGAGTCGTGATAAGTTCTTTCAACTTGGCCATCTTTTTGAGGGTGAAAGGCCATACTAAGCTTTACCTTCGTACCAAGACCTGTTTGGAAGGATCTCCAAAATTGAGAAGTGAACTGAGCACCATGGTCCGATATGATAGAAGAGGCACCCCGTGCAATCTAACCGATTCATGAATATACAATCTAGCATAATCTTTTGCACCATAAGTAGTCTTAACCGGTAGGAAATAAGCTGACTTTGTCATCCTATCAATCACAACCCAAATGGAGTCAAAATGCTTTCTAGTCTTAGACAACCAAACTACTAAATCCATGTTGATTTCCTCCCACTTCCAAGTAGGAATCTTTATATCTTGGGCTAGGCCACCCGACCTTTGAAGTTCAGCTTTGACTTGTTGGCAATTATGGCAACCAGATTAGTAATTACTCTCTTCATACCACCCCACCAATACACTTCCCTCAAATCTCTATACATCTTTGTAGAACCGGGGTGAATAGAATAGGAAGAATTAGGAACCTAATCAAAAATCTTCTTTCTCAAGTCATCAACACAAGGCACATGCAATCTATCTTGGTACCTAAGGGAATTATTTCCCCTGAAAAGAAAACCTAACCTTACTATCTCTCACCAGGGCGTTCAATTCTAATAAAGTTGGGTCAAGATCTCGCTTTGCCTTCACCTCCTCAATTAATGAAGATTTAGAGCCATAAACAACTACAACACCACCATTGCTAACTTCCTCCAACCTAACTCCCAATATAGCCAACAGATGGACCTCTCCAACCACCTCGTTGCCACCACCATCAAGATGAGCTAAGGTACCCGTCAACACCCTACTCAAAGCATTAGCCACAACATTAGCCTTACCAGGGTAATAATGCACACTCATATCATAATCCTTAAGAAGCTCTAATCACCTTTGTTGTCTCAGGTTGAGTTCTATTTTGGTGAACACATATTGGAGACTCTTATGATTGGTAAACACATCAATATGCAACCCATACAAGTAATGACATCAAATTTTCAAAGCAAATACCATGGAGGCCAACTCAAGATCATGGGTAGGATAATTATTTTAATGAACCTTAAGTTGTCTATAGACATAAGGTATCAGTTTACCATTTTGCATCAAAACACAACCAAAACCAATCCGTGACGTATCACAATACACAACAAATCCTTCCAACACTTCCGATATAGGCAAGATAGGAGCAGAGACAATCTTATCTTTTAAGGTTTGAAAACTCTTTTCACACTCTTTGGTCCACACAAACTTTGCCTTCTTTAGGATCAACTTAGTCATACAACAAGAAATAAAAAAGAACCCATTCACAAACCTCCGATAATAACCGGCTAAGCCCAAGAAATTTCTAATGTTCGATGGAGTAAAAGGTCTAGGACAATTTCTAATTTCCTCCATCTTCTTAGGATCCACCTTAATACCATCACCTGGCACCACATGACCTAGAAAGGCAACCTATTTCGACCAAAACTCACATTTCTCATATTTGAGATACAACTTCTCCTCCCTCAAGACTTGCAACACCACCTTCATGTGACTCACATGCTCCTCCTTACTATGGGAATAGATCAATATATCATCAATAAACAACAATATAAACAAATTCAGGTAGGGATTAAAGACCCTATTCATAAGATCCATGAATATAGTTGGTGAATTTGTCAACCCAAAAGGCATAACTACGAATTCATAGTGCCCATACCTATTCCGGAAGACTTCCTTGGGAATGTCATAGTCCCTCACATTAACTTGGTAATACCTGGACTTAAAATCAATCTTAGAGAAGTTAGCCCCTTGAAGTTGGTCAAAAAGATCACCAATCCTTGGTAGAGCGCACTTATACTTGATGGTGACTCAATTAAGTTGCCGGTAATCAATACACATTCTAACAGAACCATCCTTCTTCTTCACAAACAACATCGGTGCACCCTAAGGTGATTGTCTACACCTAATAAAACCCTTCTCCAATAAATCCCTCAAATTCTCCTTTAGCTCCTTTAACTCCATCAAGGCCATATGGTAAGGGGAAAAGAAATTGGTTGAGTATCAGAAAGGTGATCTATGCCAAAATCTATTTCCCTTTCGGGATGAACATCGAGGAGCTCGTTAGCAAAGACATCAAGGAACTTATTTACCACCGGAACCAACTCTATAGGAAGGACATTGGATTCGACCTCCCTAAACCTCAAAAGATGACAGAGACACCCCTAAGAAATCACCTTTTGGGCTTTAATGCATATATTAATAGACGTATAATATGCACACAACCAATCCATCCCAAGAATGACATCAAAATCTACTCTATCCGACTAAACAAAATCACAAGACAACATTTATGCAAAATGAAAATGAAACGATTTATATAGACCTTTCTAACAATGATGGATGCACCAATGGGAGTAGACACCTCGTAAGACTCACACAACAATTCGGGTTCAAAATGAAACATTTTGGCAACAAAAGGAGTAACAAAATAAAGAGTGTCACAAGGGTCTATCAATCTGTACACATCAAAATCAAAGACTTTTAACATACCAGTGATGACATCAGGCACGTCATCTACCCCTTGCCACCCTTGAAGAGCATAGAACCGATTGTGCCTTGGGGAACTGTCTTGTTGGCCTCCTCTTATCAAAAGAACTACATTTGCGTCCCTCTCTTGTGGACGTCCATCTCTACCCTTATGTTGATTACAAGGACAATATATCACCTTATGGCCCACTTCACTACACCCATAACAAGCATTAATATCCTTCAAACATGGGCCATTGTGACCTCTACCACATTTAGGGCATATAGCATTAGGCACCACCACCTCCTTGGGTTGTCATTAGAAAACCTTCTATTAGGAGCATTTGAAAACCCTAGGTCCTTGATGAAACTAGCCACCCTTGGGACTTTGGAACCTTCCTTCAAAATGGGCCCTCTTGGCCTCACCACTTCTTCTCTTTCTCAACTTTCCCCCCTCCAATTGTTCAATATAAGTCAGGAGGTGGGACAAGTGCATATCACCAATCAACATGGTTGTACGATACTCCTCATTCACCAAATAGGATACACCCATCATAAATGTATTCATTCTAGACCTTGGCTCGGCCACCAATTATGGAGTATATTTAGAAGGTTGAACTTGAGGGCATACACCCTCACACTAATGGATCCATACTTCAAATTCATGAACTCCATTATTTTGGCCTCCCTTAGATCTAGATGTAAGAACCAGTTGAGAAATACCGCCTTAAATTCCTCCCAAAGGATCACATTGTTGTTCCCCTTCTCCTCCTTCTATTGAGTAAACCATATTTAGGGCCACCAAATTTAGTTGGTAAGCCACCAACTCCGCCTTCTCCTTCAATCTAACACCTATGATAGACAACACTATACACCTCATCAATAAATTCTTGAGTGTCCTCATCAACCCATGGAACTCTGGTGGGTTCATCCTCATGAAATCCCTTACCCTAGATGCCGGAGTAGGAGCATAAGGGGCTTGGGCCCCTTAGTTAATTTGATTAGTCATTGCTTGAGCTAGCATGGAAATAGCATCCTGAAACTCTTCATAAGTTTGTTGTTCATAGAGTATACAACCTCTTCTCATCTTGGGATAGACATGATCTAGCTTAGCAAAGAATATTCATAATGGTAAAGCCTTACCTTAACTCTTATAGAACTACGTAGATCAAGAAGAAGGGAAACATTTTCTAAAATGTCTTATAGCCTCTTACTCATAGTTGTGGTGCACTTCACATCCATGAATAAGACTCTATTTGACGTGGTATGTTGGAAGCTGAGGACCATTAACAACCTAGCGTCTTATACGAAATTTGTCACAACCTAAGTCTAGGGCCTAGATGGGACATGGCGAATGAGAACCCAAAGGGACCCCAAATAAGCCTCTTAACATATCATTTGCACATCCTTTGTTGCAAAAGCAATTAAACAAAAACAAGATAGTAGAAGTAAGGATAAAGGGACTAAGGGAAGTTTTTAATAGAGTAAATCATAAAGAAAAGTCAAATATCAAAGCACTGTTACATCATTAGTTCCTATAGCACCTCTAAACATAGACTTGAATGGGGGCCACGATGCTTTCCGGGCTCACCCTCATAGTATAAAGAGTTCAACATAAGAGATGACAAAAACAAAAGAGCAAAGCTAGTGTCCCCAGACTTGAGGACTCTCCAATAACTATTCTTCAAGATATCACAACTATTCATGAGGAGGATTATTGTGAGGGGCTCCGGCTCCTATATGGTAACATCATGTCGGCATAGAGTATGCATTAGTACATTTGATTGTACTAATCATGTAGGATGCAATGCAACAATAGATAGGTAATATAATCAAAATGCATAATCATAAGCAAGAGATAGTAATGCTTGAAGTAAAACATGCTTATATAGAACATAATACATGTGTAGGGAGAGACCATCATCATAGATCAAGCGAGTAGTACTTGGAATCCAAGGCATGTCACCCCCCATAAGAGTGGTCAAGGTATATACCCCTCAACATGGTAGTTGGGCATGTCACCCCCCATCAAAGTGGTCAAGGCATATACCCCTCAAAGATAGACATAGCACCCTCCATCATAGTAGTTAAGCTATATACCCCTCAACATGATCGATGGGCATGTAACCCCCCATCAAAGTGGTCAAGGCATGTACCTCTCAAAGATGGACATAGCACCCTCCTTCATAGTAGTTAAGGTATATACCCGTTAACTGATAGATGGACATAGCACCCCCTGAACACGGTGTAGTCAACTTGCAATACTATAGACACTTTTTATGAAATCAACACATATGTAGATTACTTTCATCATCATTAAGTCGCTTGACTCATAGGCCATGCAATAGATTATCAATAACTCAAGAATCCTTAACTGGACATTTTATCAAACACATGGTAGGTGTGTAATGCTAGTTAAAAATCATGCAATTCAAGGGTGAAATCATCCGAAAAAACATAATGTAACTCAACCCACCAGCACTTGGTAATACTATCATATAAGATACATTGAAACCCCTCATCAAACTTATGATAGAACATAGATTCATAGCTCAAAACATTCTTAAATAGTCCACATTTCATGAAACTCCAACATAGTATATAATCAAACTCATAGTAAGAATACCCATAAGTAAATCAACTCGAAAACATGTAATTTGTATAAAAAGAAAGGTTGAGCACCATGGGTGAAATGACCCAGTGTTTGAAACCCACATACTTCAACTTTGGAGATTGCCTTGATGAAGATTGGAATGAGAACTTGAACCTTGGATGAATTCCTTAAGATCTGGAATGAGTTTGGGACACATTAATTTGAATGAAATATTTGGCTAAGTGTTTGAGAGGATTTGGGGAATGCCTTGAATGATATGAGGTTGGAAAATGACTAAGTATAGGTGTTTTTATGCATAGAAAGGCTTAGGCCAAAGACTCCAAAGCCTTGAACCAAACAAAAAAAACTAGCAAAATAATATATAGGTTAGAGCCCTGGCTGCATCGCGCTAGGGGCGCGGATCGATTCTGGAAATCGAGATTTTTGGAAAATTGAATTTTGATACAGTTGCTCTAAAATTAGGGTCCTTCCCATTTCCTTCTCATATTTTGCCCCCTGATCATGAAAATAAAGTCAGATTTTTGAAATCACGCACGAATTGTGAGATATACGAAAATTACGATTACGGACATTTCTGAGGAGTATTTTCAGGCCCTTTTTGGGGTCATTTCAGCTGTCTTGATATAGTTGTATATGGTTGACTTTTATGTGATATTGGGCATTGTTCTGTTGTCTCCTTATCATGGTGTTCCTGACTATCATACAAAGATCGTGACCTTATCTTGCCCCCACTTGCCTCAGTTAGTGTGGACTGCAGCACTAGATCCTGTCCTAAGGGTGTTATTTCTCATATGCATGTTTGTCAATTGATGGAGAAGGGATTCTTGGCATATTTTACTTTTGTTCGGGCATGTTTTCTGGAGCCCTCTTCATTGTTGACTACCAGGGTTGCTAGAATGTTTATGCATGTATGTTTCCTTGATCGACTTACCAGGTGTTCCTCCAGACTATGATATTGAATTTACTGTTCATGTAGAGCCGGGCATTAAGCCTATATCTATTGCTCCTTATTAGATTGCCCTGAGTGAATTGAAGAAGTTGAAGGATTAGAAGATTTGTTGAAAAAGGGATTTATTCGTCCGAGTGTATCTTCCTAGGGTGGTCCTGTATTATTTATGAAGAGGAAAGATTACATGATGATTTTGTATATGGACTATCATCATATTAACAAAGTGACCATCAAGAAGAAATAGCCTTTTCCTTGCATTGATGATCTTTTTAAACAATTACAAGGTTCCGACTATCATTAGTTGAAAGTTCGGAATCTGATATCCTGAAGACAGCCCTTAGGACCTGTTGTAGGCCTTATGAGTTTGTGTTTATGTCTTGCGGGTTGACTAATGCCTTGGTCGCTTTTATGAAGTTTATGAACCAAGTGTGCAAGACCTATTTGGACATCTTTGTGGTTGTGTTCATAGATAATATCTTGGCTTATTCCAACACCGAGGTTAATAATGTTAAGCACCTGAGGACCGCATTTCAGATATAGAGGGAAGAGAAATGTACGCAAAATTCTAAAAGTGTGAGTTTTGGCTCGAGTTAGTTGCATTCCTCGGGCATATGGTGACAAAGAATGGTATTATGGTTGATTCATCTAAGGTAGCAGCTATTCATGGGTAGGCTAGGCCTACTTCTTTGACTGAAATTCAGAGTTTCCTTGGTTTAGTGGGGTATTATCAATGTTTTGTATAGGGATTCTCGTGTATAGCAGCCCCATTGACTAGGTTGACTTAGAAAGATATGGTGTTCCAGTGATTGGATGACTATGAGGCAAGCTTCGGAAAGCTCAAGGATTTATTGACTTTAGCACCCATGCTTGCTTTGCTTGAGGAGGGAGTGCCATTTAGTGCCATTTTCTGTGCACTGTGATGCATTTGGTGTGGGATTGGGTGGTGTATTGATGCAAAGGTGGAAAGTGATAGCATTTGCTTCTAGATAATTGAAGGTATATGAGATAAACTACCCTACCCATAACTTAGAGTTAGTTGCGATTGTGTTTGTGTTGAAGTTGTGGCAGTATTATCTTTATGGGGTGCATTGTGAGATGATGTTACCCAAGCTACACCTCCTTTTGGAAGGTCAAATTAGTCATTGTCAAAATATATAACCTAACCAAGGTCAGAGTTGAATTCGCAGGGAATTTGGAAGACTCAGAGTAATTTCAAGAAATTTGAGTTAATTAACCTACTTATATCCCGAAAGAGGGGGGGGGGGTTCTAGAACAAGTGTTCTGAAATCAGTAAGAATAGTAACTAGGGTATTGTGTTCCCCATGAGTCCCCAAATCGGTATTACTAGGTAATCGCATTCCTTTCTAGTGTATCGTATGCAGAATGATAAGTTATGTTTACCACCCTTTGATCCAAGCAAGAGGTAAATTTCACTGCATGATTATGTCTATCCCCGCAGTGTGACATTACCAATCCTTAATTATTATCCCAGTACAACCTCCCCCTGATCTAGTTTGATTGATTAGACGAGAAGATATAGATCGAATCCTGTTAATTTATCTTTTTTCCCATTTATTACTACCTTGATTTAATTAGTAACAACTAAGCCAGTTCTAATGTTGGCCACTATTAAAAAGCAATCAAAACATTGAGAATTAACTAATACATGTATGCATACTTTCATAAAATTACAAATTATCTGATTTTACCTTGTTAGATTTTCATGGTTCTCACAACCTTGGTTATGGAATTAGCTATGCATAACCATTGTAAATGCAAGAATCATGATATAGAATAGCATAAATAAGCACTTATGAGGATGAATTTAAGATCGAGAAATCCCAACTCTTATAAGAAATTAGAAAGTATGAATTAAAATCACAAAATAATGTTTCAAGTGTTTCTAAGCACTTCTCTCAAGGTTTTTGATCGTTTTACTTTTTTTCTTTTGAAAATAACCTAAAAATTCTATTAATAGTAATTAAAACACAAGTCCTAAACAAAATCCGAAAACTGGATTCGGCAGATCATACGAGCAGGGATACAGGCTATACTAAGTTTACAACACATACTTGGGCTTCATGAACTTCATTTTACAAACATAGGCACAACTTTTACAAGACCTTTCTACTGGCCATATTCAGATTTACTGCCCATATAGGTTTCGTATGATGACTGTTTAGGAAATCCCAAATTTTGTTCCTCTAGGTATGGGACTCATCTATGACTCATACATAATGATACGGCTCGTCTGACAGTTCGTAGATGCAACTTTAGAAAATCAGCCCTTCATTTGATCTCACTTATGGATCCCACTCTACGGCTCGTGGAAAACACCCACGACCTATAAAGTGTGTCATAGATAAGTAAAAACTGCAGCAACGACATACATAGCCCAAAATCTTTCTAAATCCTATAATCCTTGAAATACAAACATAAAAAGACATCAAACTCACTAACATCATGTTGAAAACATATAAAATTCCAAGGTTTAATCATTATAAGTGTTGTATTTTGATATTACATAACCACCTTCTACTTAAAATTATTGCTTGTCCTCAAATAACAGACTCAATCTACATAAGCAGTACAATAGCATACAAACCTCAATCTAATGGCATACATCATCTCAAATTCAAGCACAGATACCCACACTACTCATGAATGTATATTAGCTAGCTATCACAAAACCAATTCAGATTAATAATTGTGACAGTGCAACTATAACAAGCAAGGTAAGCATAGATAAGCAACAATCACTGAATTAGTCTAAGATCAATAGTCCAAGGCATGTTCCCTCACAAAAAGAAGTCACATAGCCCACTCACGACAATATTTTTAGATTCAATGCTTGGGACTAGACAAAATCACTCACTCTCATAACAGATATTCAAATACCATGCACACTACCATATGTATTCCCCTATACTTACAACTATGACCTTTTACTACTTAGACTAGGACCACTATAGGACTTTCATCGCTTATAACGTAAGCTCGAGGGCTTTAGTATGATATTTTAGGAACATAGCGACTAATGACCATCCCTTACATTGTGTTACTCTACAGTTTTTCCCTATCAACACTATAATTTTTCTACTCATTCTTCATTTATCCTACTTCTAACTTTTCTGGGTGTCTTACTCTCTTTTTAGCTTATTGCCTTCTATTTTCACATTATTTTTCTTTTTAACTCATTGTTCAGGCATCTTATTCATTTTTCTTGCACCTATAACACATTTGTATCTCTTTTTCCATGTATCCCTAGCTTTCACCCAAGTTTACATGATTACCCTTACACCAGCCACCTCACCTTAGGCTTTCGGCCTGAGTCGAGGTGCACAATATCCAACCTATGAACCAATGCCATTTTTTGTAGCCACCCTTAACCAACGCCATTTTTTGTAGCCACCCTCAACTTAAGCATTTTTCCTCAATCGAGGTACACAATATTCGAGGAAGCACCAGGGCTAATTTTAGGATTTTACATTCAACAAGGCTTGGTTACTTAGGTTTTTACAAATAAATGGGTACATGCAAGGTTCAAACACTGGGATCATGGGATATATTAATCATTTGGTTAGTCACTTAAGCTAAGTAGACTTACTATGAATAATGGGCTAAGATCCTCTCTTAACCAACTAACCTACAGTCTAAGTTAGAGTAACAGGGAAAGTTCTGAATTGAAGCACAATATAAGAATTTAGCAAAGAAAGCTCACGTACACACGACATTGATTACACTATCAATATAGACTCTCAGATCATTTTTTTCATCACAATTAAACCTTGCGTATCCTAACAAGCACTACAACTAATGAAACATGCATGGTTGCTATCAAGATTGACTAATAAAATTTTTTGTGGGTATTATTTTTCTCACACACACTAATATATGCCATTTCAGTTCTACATTCTACTAATACTACCTACACATCCTAAATATGTCAGTTCAATAGAAAGTCAATGTCCTTGGAGGATAAAGAACATAAGTTAGAAAACCCCTTGGACTCAATATTTGGGATAGTTATAGGTCATAGTTACTCAGACTTCATTGAGGCCTATAACTTCCCAGACCCCATCAAAAAGAATTTTCATTGTCCTTAATGCATAAAATATCACAATAATGAAGCACAGGGGTCAAAAACCCATACCTAGGCACGTAAGCATTGGTCTCTGGTTGAATCTAACCACCCTCAACCAACCTGGTTGTCTCCTTAGCACTGGGATCCTGTGTAGAGGGTACAACACCCCTCATCCTCTCTAACTTATGTGTTCGTCATTCCTCCTCATCCTATATAAAGCGAAGCCTGGAAACCTCAAATTTCTGCTCCTCTGTGGGAGCATAATCAGTGTTGCTACTGCTGCTCCCATCTCAGATTAAAGTTGCTAGATATCCATCAGAATGACCCTCAAGTTTGCAAGATATGATGAGCCGAGGCTCTAATCTACTCACCTCTAAAATACATCTACAGCTATCGAGTGGTATGAGAGTTTCCCGAATAACAACCAAAGTGTACGTCTATATACGGGCCTCAGCCTTTGAGATGGCTTGGCGAACCTAGGGTCAAATCTTCTATAGTAATTGAGTCAATTGAGAATCAGTGAGAGCCTGCCTCTGCACCATGGCCAGAATAGATACCGTTGACACATAAACTATGCCAGCAGGTGTTGTGTGTGCGGGCATGGCCTTTGGTGCAATAGTGGTAATAGTGGGCCCCCTTTTTATATCATCTCTTTCTGTAGGGGCCCCTCAGCATTGGGAGTAGCAGTTGTCGAAGAAGATAAAGGCTTAGGTGGTGGCACTGCGGTGAACATCTCTGGCATCTAGAGTGGAGGTCCTGGAGTTTGCAGAGGACTATCGAGTTCTCATCGGCCTTTATCGGGCTGGCATCCAAAGTCCATTGAAACCTCAATTTGAGTGTCCAAATGGTGAAGTATCTCCACCCCTACTGCTACACAAAGGCGATATCGGGATGGAGGTAGACTTCTTTAGGGATTCCTTATGAATGTACTCTGTAAACTGCCAAAACCAGTCTATGTCATAGTCAGCCAAGATGCTAGCAACCAATAACGCATGGTCCGACATCAGGGTATTATTTTCATGTGTACGTCGGATACGTGATCGCACCATAGCCTGCAAAAATTTACCGATGAAGTTGAGAGATGCCTTCACGATGGGCTCCGATGAATCAGATACCCACGTAGGCCAAATCTCTTATCAAGACCTTGTATTGATGATGGGTTCTCTCTGTAGTCAGCAATGTGGTAAGAAACCCATCTCATCAAAGCAGCCATACAGGCCAAATCTCTTATCAAGACCTGGTCTTGAGTCTACCCCAATTTGTAGTTGTACTTAGCTTTGGTCCTGGGGGCCTTTTAATTGTAAATGAATATCATGTGGTGGATGATTACCTCTAATATATCAACCTGTACACCCTTCACCCTTATATGTGTAAATTGACACTGAGTGCGAGGTTTCTTCCCCTTTGGGAGAGAACCCAGGACTGTGGAGGTGTATAATGCAAAGAACTAACGAACCATCCGCGGGGAGTACTTCCCAAATAGTGCTTCTAGACACTGCAGATAGTATCAGCCAATGGTGTTGTGGAGGCTGGGGGTAGTATCGAGCCCTGAGGTGATAATCAGGGGCTCCTCGAATATGGAACATGCTGGTTGAACCTGCTTGTCCTTCTATATGATGTCCACTAGATAGTCAGCATACCCTGCATGTACTACCGGCTAGATAGAGCATGCGAATGTGAGGGTGGTTCTTGAGGTGCTACTGAAGACTCAGACTCTAACTACTTTACGAATTCAGACTCGGATCCCTCTCCAGAGGAAGTCATCTGTATCAAGCTTCTTTCGTTGTCGCCTCTTTCGTGATATAGGAGAGAGCAGACCACAATAACCTAAGTTTGGGGGTGCCCTAACCATTTTGCAGAAGCCCGTGTCTGTGGTAGCTCAGGGCATGCATCAGGCTACACACTAAGCTCCTCAAAAGATCCATTGGCCCTAGGACTACCTTGGGTTTCCGGGGGCTCATCCATCAGCCTCCTCAGAATGGACTTTATCTTGCTCTTGGTTTTGGGGCCATAGTACCTGAAATGCACACATTTAGCAACACGATTAGCTTCACAAGTACAAGAACAAAAATTAAGAACATGTCAAAATTTGTGACAGATGAGTCTATGAAGGCTCGTTTATGGGTTATAGTTAAAACGATGAGCCATAGAAAGCCCTCTTAGATAGGTCGTAGTTAAAACTACGAGCCATAGAAGGCCCTCTTACTGGAATTGCATCTATGAGACAAAATACTACTTGTAGACATTCTATGAGTTGTAGACTGAATCGAAGATATGGTTCTAGACTTGAATTTTTTTAGGAATGGCCCTACAAGACGTTTCTATGAGTCGTAGAATAAACTATGGCTCGTAGAAGGTCTCGTCTGATAGGGTCTTAGAAATTCCAGGTTATTGGATCTTTACACAAGGGGCAACTACGGTTTGTGGAATGTTCCATGAGTTGTAGAATTCCCTTGTGATGTGAAATTTCCAATAACTTGGTTTTCTAAGCCTATCAAATGGGCCCCAAAACAACATCATTAGACCACAATTAGTTAAATCAGCACCGAAACCAGAATCTTATGCACCCACATTATCTAAACTAATTCCCCAATACCTCACATTTAATAATTATATACTACTCCATCAATTATCAGTTGACATGTTCACACCAACAACTGAAACCCGCTTGAAAGTTAGAAATTATGCACAGCCATGCAATCATATGTCATTTTTTAGGAATGATTCTCATGTAACTATAGCCACTTGTGACTACATGATTTTCTCATAATAATATTCAAACATGGCACGACCACATATACATTCAAACATCTAACATTACTCAAAACAATGGCAAAAACTCAATCAAGTTTAAAGACATATCAAATACAAAGGCAACAAATAATTCGAACCCACCAAGTTAGAATACCATATCCATTAGTAATTCTGCCCTGGTGTCACGATCCAAGCTTAGGGCCTAGACGTGACACGGCGCATGGGGAACCCAAAGAGACCTCAAGCAAGCCTCTTAATATAACATTACACTTCCTTGGTCGCGGGAGCAATTGAATACAACAAGCAAATGTAAATAGGGATAAACGGAGCTAAGGGACAACTTTCATGTCATAAACATGAAGAGTCAAGAGAGAGAGTCAAAGTTTGTAGCATTATACATAACATGTCCATTAATACCTCTAACCATAGAAATTAGCGAGTCAACATAAGCAACTGGGCTCACCCTCATAGTCAATACCTACATAAAAGAAAGATAGTCTTAGAACATAACATGAGATGATAAACATCATCCCTGGAATGGAGGACTCACCTACAAGCTTGTGAGAAATCGTACCAGCCACGTGGAGGAGGATGCTCAAGTGGGGCTCTGATTCCCACATGGTGACATCATGTAGGCATAGAGTATGTGTTAGTACATGTGACTGTACTAAGTATGTACGATGTAATGCAACAAAAGATAAGTAACATAATCGAAATGCATAAGCATAGGCAATGAGTAGTATATGACAATATAACATGCATGGAAAATGCTTGTAGTAAACCATGCTTGCATAGAACATAATACTTGTGTAAGGAATGACTATTATTAGTGAATCCAAGGCCTACCACCTCCTTCGAGAGGACAATGATGAACAAACTCGTCAATTGGTTGATGAGGTACAAACCTCAACATGGTTGAACAAGCATAAACCCTTCCATACCCCTCCACATGGTTGCATGGGCCTACCACCTCTTGAGCGAGGAGATCGACGTACAAACCACTCAACATGGTTACCTGAGTTTATAATCTTCTGAGTGAAGCATGGTTAATTCCAAATATTATAGAGATAATATCATATATATGCATTCCTTTCATCATCATAAAGTCATTCAACTCATAAGGCATGCATTAGACCTTCAATTAGTTATGTAACCATAACCGAACATTTTATCAAACACTTGGAGGGTGTGTAGTGCTAGTGTAAAATCAAACAATTCAAGAGTGGAATCATGCTAGAAAATTCAGTGTAAATCCATCAATAGACACTTGGTAACACCCTCAAGAAATATACACCAAAACCCTTCATAAAATCTCACAATAGATCTTAGATTCATAGCTCAAAATATGCTAAAATAATCACAATTTCATGAACCCCAACATAGTGTGAAGTGAAATTATAATAAATAAGACTCATGAGTAAATCAACTTTAAATCATGCAATTTTAGGTAAAAGAAAGCTTGGGCATCATAGGTGAAAGGAAATCATGAAAGAAACCAATATACCTTGACTTTGGAGAATTCTTGAACAAAATTGGAGATGGAGACTTGAAGCTTGAATGAGAACCTTAATATCCGGATGAATTTTGGGACTTGAAATTTGTAGATGAAATATTGTCTAAGTGTTTAAGAGTATATTTGGGAATGTTTTGAATGATATGAAGGTGAAATAAGCCTAAGTATAGGTATTTTCATGCATGGGAACACTTAGGCCCAAGACCCAAAGGCCTTGGATTGACTCAACAAAATATGGAAAAAATAACACTGTAGCATTCCCTTGGCGCGTCGCGCCAGGAGCGCAAATGGAAACTGGAAATCACATTTTTGGATTTACAAATTTTGCTATGGTTGCTCATACATCGGGGTTAGACTCATTTACCACTCAATTTGACCCCCTGAACAAGAATATCAAGTCAAATTTTCAACATCATGCACAAATTTTGTGATATATGGAAATTACAATTCTGGGACTTCAGAAGCACATTTTCAGGCAATTTTTGGAGTCATTTCAATATCTTCCCCTTGGGAACATTTGTCCCCGAATGTCAAAGAAATGTATATGAGAAGAGTAATCATGAAGAAATCAGCCCCAACAAGAATGGAAAAACACACTTAAAACACCATTTTCAAAACCGCAACATAAGTGTAAAATAACCATGAACTTTGTCAATATAAACATGAATGTATGCAAATGACTTAGGGGTTGGAACATGAGACATGAAATCATATAGAAGACATAGAATTAGTGCTTTACGGTTGAGTAGAATGGCAGAGATAAGGATATCATTTTTGCATGTCCGCTTCGGCCTCCCATGTAGCACTTTTGACTTGTTGATTCCTCCAAAGGATCTTAATGAAAGCAACATCCTTGTTCCTCAACCTCTTCACTTGTATATCCAAGGTCTATACTAGAACTTCTTCATATGTCAAGTTGTCTTGAACTACCCCCACAACATCAAGAGGCACAATAGCATTAGGATCACCCATGCACTTCCTCAACTTAGACACATGGAAGACAAAATGAACTAATTCCATCGCACTAGGCAATTCCAACTCATAGGCCACCTTACCAATCCTTCTCATCACCTTATAAGGACCTACATATCTAGGGCTTAGCTTACCTTTCATACAAAAATGAACCACACCCTTCATGGGTGAAATCTTTAAATAAATCCAATCACCAACTTTGAATTCAAGATCCCTTCTCCTCACATCGACATAGGACTTTTGGCAACTTTGGGTCATCTTCAACCTTCCTCTAATCATCCTAACCTTCTCAAGAGCCTCCATAACTAGATCTTGTCCCAACAATGGAACCTTTCCAACCTCAAACCACCCAACTAGTGATCTACAATGTCTATCATAGAGGGCCTCAAAAAGCATTATACCAGTGCTAGAATGATAGCTATTGTTACAAGCAAACTCAATCAATAGGAGATGATAATCCTAACTACCCCTAAACACAAATACACAAGCCCTAAGCATGTCCTCAAAAGTTTGAGGGTGGAAGCCATACTACGTTTAACTCTTGTACCAAGACCCCTTTGGAAGGACCTCCAAAAGTGTGAAATAAATTAAGCACCATGATCTGATATGAAAGACAAGGGTACCCCATGCAATCTAACTAACTCATGAATGTACATTTTAGCATAATCTTCAGCCCCATATGTAGTCTTAATTGGTAGAAATTGAGCTAGTTTTATCATCCTATCAACCATAACCCAAAATAGAATCAAAACCATTTCTAGTCTTGGGCAACCCAACCACAAAGTCCATGTTAATCTCTTCCCACTTCCAAGTAGGAATCTCTATGTCTTGGGTTAAGCCACCTAGCCTTTGGTGTTCGGCTTTGACTTGTTGGCAACTATGATAATCGAAAATAAATTTGGCACTGTCCCTCTTCATGCCTCCCCACCAATACACCTCTCTCAAATCTCTATACATCTTGGTAGAACTGGGGTGAATAGAATAGGAAGAACCATGAGCCTCATCAAGAATCTTTTCTCTCAATCCATCAACACAAGGTACACACAACCTACCTTGGTACCTAAGGGCGCCATCTCCATCTTGGGAGAAAACCTCCACCTTACCATCTTTTAATAATGTCTTTAATTCTAACAAAGCGTGGTTAAGATCTTGCTTAGCTTTCACCTCCTCAACCAATTATGATTTAGAACCATCAACAACAACAACACCCATATTATCAACCTCTTCCAACCTATCCCCTAATCTAACCAACTGGTGGACCTCCCTAGCCACCCCTTTTTCCACCATCATCATCATGAGCTAGCTACCCATCAACACCCTACTCAAAGCATCCGCCACAATATTAGCCTTACCAGGATGATAGTGTACACTCATGTCATACTCTTTAAGAAGTTTTAACCACCTTATTTACCTCGAGATCATTTTGAGTGGACATATTGGAGACTCTTATAATCGGTGAACACATCTACATGCACCCTATACAAATAATTATGCCACATCTTTAATGCAAATACCATGGAGGCTAGTGCGAGATCTTGGGTAGGATAGTTCTTTTCATAAACTTTGCGTTACCTAGAAGCATAGGCTATGACCTTACCATTTTGCATCAACACATAACCCAAACCAATCCAGAGGCACCACAATACACCACAAGCCCCTCTATCCCTTCCGGTAGAGACAAAATAGGAGTGGACACAAGCTTATGTTTCAAGGTTTAGAAAACCCTTTCACACTCGTTGGTCCATACAAACTTAGCCTTCTTTTGAGTCAATTTAGTCATGGGAGAATCAATAGAAGAAAACCCATTCACAAACCTCCGATAGTAACCCGCTAACCCTAGGAAGCTCCTAATATCCAACGGGATTAATTTTCTAGGCCAATTTCTAATCACAATCGTCTTTTAGGATCTACCTTAATAAAATCCCCCGATACAATGTGACCTAGAAAGACAACTTCTTTCAACCAAAATTCACACTTCTCATATTTAGCATAAAACTTCTCTTCTATTAATCTTTGCAACACTACCCTCAAATGAGTCACATGCTCCTCCTCATTATGAGAATAAATCAAAATATCATCAATAAACACCACAACAAAGAAATCAAGGTAGGGTTTAAAGACCCCATTCATAAGATCCACGTAGATAGCCAGTGCATTGGTCAACCCAAAAGACATCACAACAAGCTCATAATGCCCATATCTAGTCCAGAAGGTCGTCTTGGGAATATCACACTCCCTTTCCTTCACTTGATTATACCCGGACTGAAGATCAATCTTAGAGAAGTGGCTAGCCCTTTGCAATTGGTCAAACAAATCATCAATTCTTGGAAAAGGATACCTATTCTTGATGGTGACCCTATTAACTCATCGGTAATCAATACACATTATAAGAGACCCATCCCTCTTCATCACAAACAACAGCGGTGCACCCCAAGGTGATTGGTTAGGCCTAATAAAACCCTTCTCCAATAAGTTTCTCAATTGCTCTTTCAACTCTTTTAACTCTGTCGGGGCCATATGAGAAGGGCGAATAGAGATGGCTTGAGTATCGGGGAAGAGGTCTATACCAAAATCTATTTTTCTTTTGGGAGGAACACCAAAAGGTCATTTGAAAAGACATCAAGAAACTTATTTACAATAAAAATCAACTCCACAGGAAGGACCTTAGACTCCACATCCCTAACCCTTACAAGATGATAAAGACACCCCTTAGAGATCAGCTTATGGTCTTTAATGCAAGAGATAAACCTACTCTTTACCACCACATCATGACTCTCCCAGTGAAGGACGTATTCATTTTTGAATCGGAGTTTGACTCTACGGGTTCAACAATCAATAGAGACATAGTATGCATACAACCAATCCATCCCAAGAATGACATCAAAATCAATAATATCCAACTCCACAAGATCACAAGCAAAAATTTTATAAAAAAATGCAAAATGGGATAATTTTTATACACCTTTCTAGCAACAGAAGATGCACCGATAGGAGTAGAGACCTCATAAGACTCAGACAACAATTCGGGCTCAACATGAAACTTTTTGGCAACAAAAGGGATAACAAAAGAAAGAGTGGCACCTGGATCAATCAATGCATACACATCAAAGTCAAAGATTTTCAACATAGCAGTGATGACATCGAGCATCACATCAACCCTTTGCCTCTCGTACAAAGCATAAAACTGATTGTGCCTTGAGGAACCACCTTATTGACACCTCTCCCCAAAGGAACTGGATTAGCACCTTGTGGAAGAACCCCCTTACCCTCATTGCGATTTTGATGGCAATCCAACACCTTATGCCCAACTTCCCCACAACCATAACAAGCATTAGTATCCCTCAAGCACGGGCCAATATGACCCTTACCATATTTCGGATACCCACTATTAGGAACCACACCCCCAATATCTTGGGATGTTGTCTAATCATTGGCAACCCTCTTATGAAATACATGAGAAGATCCTTGGCCTTGATGAAATGGGTCACCCTTTTGAGTTTGGAATTTACCTTCAAACAGGCCCTCTTGGCCTTATGACTCCTCTTCTTCCTCAACTTTTACTCCTCCATTTGTTTGGCATAGGTCATCAAACGGGATAAACCCATGTCACTAATCAACATAGCGGACCAGCATTCTTCACTTACCAAATTGGAAACACCTATCACAAATTTATTCATCCTAGACATTGACTTGGCAACCAAGTGTGGAGCATGCTTTGAGAGTTGGTTGAACTTGAGGGAATACTCCTCCTTATAGAACCTTGTCTTAAATTCATAAATTATACCAGTTTGGCTTCCTTAAGCTCAAGAGGGAAGAACCGATTAAGAAAAGTTGCCTTGAACTCCTCCCAAAGTACCACATTATTGATTCCCTTCTCCCGCTTACATTGATTGTGCCATATTTGTGCCACCCCTTTGAGTTAGTAAGCCACCAACTCTGCCTTCTCCTTTGATCTAATGCTCATAATAGTCAAAATCTTCTAGACCTCATCAATGAAGTCTTGACTTATTCACCTTTGACCAATAGAGTTCCGGGGGATTCATCCTCATGAAGTCTCTCACCCGAGATACCGGTGTAGGAGCATGAGGGGCTTGGGTCCCTTGGTAGGCTTGATTAGCTACAACTTGTGCAAGCAAAGTGAGAGCATCCTGGAGCTCACCATGAGCCAGTTGTTCCTCAAATTTGCAGGCTCTTCCTCCTCTTGTGTTAGGCATAGTCTAGCATAGCAAAGAACAATTGTTAAGGGGGAAGGAATTTTCTTAACTTATATAGCACGACATAGAGTAAGAAGAAGGAAAACATTTTCTAGAATGTCTCATAGCCTATTACTCATAGTTGTGGTGCACAACACAACCATGAATAAGACACTAATCGACGAGATGTATTGGATGTCGAAGACCATTAACAACCTAATACTCTAATACCAAGTTTGTCACGACCCAACCCTAGGGCCTAGACGTGACACGGCATATGGGGAACCCAAAGGGGCCCCAAGAAAGCCTCTTAACATACCATTACACATCCTTGGTCGTGGAAGAAATAAAATACAACAAGAGTATGTAAATAGGGATAAACAGGGCTAAGACAAAACTTTCATATCATAAACATCAAGAGTTAAGAGAGAGAGTCAAAGCTCATAGAATTATACATGACATGTCCAACAACACCTCTAACAATAGACTTAGCGGGGGCCAAGACAAGCAATCGGGCTCACCCTCATAGTCAATACATGCATAAAAGGAAGATAGTCTTAGAACATAGCATTAGATCATAAACATCGTCCGCGGAATGGAGGACTCACCAACAAGCTTGTGAGAAATCATACTAGCCATGTGTAGGAGGGTGCTCAAGTTGGGATACAGTTACTACATGGTGACATCATATAGGCATAAAATATACGTTAGTATGTTTGAATGTACTAAGTATGTAGGATGCAACAAGAGATAAGTAACATAATTGAAATGCATAAGCATATGCAATGAGTAATATATAACAATAGGACATGTATGGAAGATGTTTTTAGTAAACCATTCTTACACTGAACATAATATATGTGTAAGGAATGACCATTATTAGTGAATATCCAAGGCCTAGCACCTCCTTGTAGAGGTGAATGAGGTACAAACCCCTCAATTAGTTCATGAGGTACAAACCTCTCAACATGGTTGATGAAGTACAAACCCCTCAACATTGTTGTCAAGGTACAAACCCCTCGACATGGTTACCCGAGCCTACATCCTTCCGAGTGAGGCTAGCTCAATTCCCAACACTATAGAGATAATATCATATACATACTTTCCTTTCATCATCATAAAGTCATTCAATGCATAGGACATTCATTGGACCTTCAATTCTTCAAGAAACTATAACTGAATATTTTATCAAACACTTAGCAGGTGTGTAGTGCTAGTGTAAAACCACAAAATTCAAGAGTGGAATCATGCTAGAAGATTCAATGTAAAACCATCAATAAACACTTGGTAACACCCTCAAGCAATATACATCAAAATCCTTCATCAAATCTCGTAATAGATCTTCGATTTATACCTCAAAACATGCTTAAACAATCACAATTTCATGAAACCCCAATATAGCGTGCAGTAAAATTTATAATAAATAAGACGCATGAGTAAATCAACTTTAAATCATGTAATATTAGGTAAAAGAAAGCTCGCGCATCATAGGTGAAAATAACCCATGAAAGAAACCACATACCTTGACTTTAGAGAATTCTTGAAAGAGACTGGAGATGGAGACTTGAGGCTTGCATGAAAACCTTAAGATCCGGATGACTTTGGGGACTTGAAATTTGAAGATGAAATATTTTCTAAGTATTTGATAGAGTATTTGGGAATGTCTTCAATGATATGAGGGTGAAATAAGGCTAAGTATAGATATTTTCACGCATGAAACACTTAGGCCCAAGACCTAAATGACTTGGAATGACACAACAAAACAAGGTAAAAATAACACTGTAGCACATCCTTGGGGCTTTGCGCTAGGGGTGCGAACGCACACTAGAAATCGCATTTTTGTGATTTTCAAATTTTGCTACGGTTGCTCTTAAATTGGGGTTATACTCGTTTCCCACTCAACTTGACTCTCTAAACAAGAATATGAAGTCAAAATTTTGATATCACGCACGAATTTTGAGATATATGGAAACTATGATTCTGGGCAATTTCGAGGCACATTTTTTGGTACTTTTTGGGGTTGTTTCACCTAATGATATTAACTTTGGTAATACAAGGATTGTAGGGCCAAGAATTCACCAAATTTAGATCTCAAATATGAATAATTAAAAGAGAAATTTGAGAGCAGGAAACCCTAGGCTGCTAGAGTGATGTTGGAAAACTTCTTGAAAATTTTTTAAAGTGGTCGAATGGTGATCAGAGTGGTAGGGTAGGAGAAGGGGTGGGGTATTTTTGGGAAATTTTTTCAGAGTAAGGGGTAAAAATTATTTGATCCCTCTTTTCTATGTTGATCAAGTCGGGTGAAAATTGGACCCAGCCTCCACGAAACCCCGATTACAGGTCATAGAGTTTTCTATGGTCTATAGAACTTGGTCTCGTGGAATGCCAAAGCCCTATTTTTAATAATTAGCTGTCTATGGGTCGTATGTAGAAATATAGCTAATAGAAGCTCCTAAAACTTAGACAAAATAGAGAACATACCTGGAGGCTATGAGCCCCATTCACGGCCCCTAATTTTATCTATAGGCTGTAAAGTTGGCTCGTGTCCTAGAGTGCATGTTATTTTTTTTTCATCGAAAGTGTTCTACGAGTCAATGTACAGGTCTTGATTTGAACAACGGCCTGGACAACTAGTTGTAGAAGCACTTCTTATTGCTTATTCATCCCCAGATGGATGACTTTGTCTTGTACCTACACATCTTTCTAAAAATACACTATCACCATATATACCACCAGTCCAGAGTCCAAAATTACAACCAATATGCTAAAAATTAAAATACTGACAAGTCCAAAAGATAAAAACCAAACAACACTACTATTATGACATCAAATATCTTGGGTTGCCTCCTAAGTAACATCTGACTTTTTTTCGCGGCAAAACTTGGAAAACTTGGTTACATAGACTTCTCCAAGTGCCCAAACTTCCATCTTCAAGTCATTGGGCCTCTTCATCGACTGATAGATGTTCAAGACGACTTCTTGACCATTTAATTAAAACTTGAGTTGGTCGGATTCCATATCTACTAATTCTCACCCAATGGCTAGGAAAGCCTTCCCAAAATGATTGAGACTTCGAAAGTTGACTTCACAATCAAGGATCACAAAGTCTGCAGGGAATATAAATTTCTCTACTATGACAATGATGTCATAATGTATCCCCATTGGCTTATTCACCATTTGGTCAGCCATTAATAATCGCATGCTCGTAAGAGTAGGGGCTCTTAATCCTAGCTTCTTGAAGACCGCAAAGGGTATCAGATTTAGGCTGGGACCTAGATCACATAATGCCTTCGCGAACTCAACATCTTTAATGGTGCAGGGTATGGTTAATGCACCAGGATCTTCTCACTTCTACACAGGACCTTGTAGCTATCACACTGCAATGAAGCTCTTGGGATATCTCTTGGCTTACAATATGCTTCTTTATGACTAAGTCATTCATTAAATTTTTATACCCAAGCATCTTCTTCAATGCCTCAATTAGAGGATTGTTGATGGATAGTTGCTTCAGCATAGAGAGGAAGTGCTGGAATTTACCTTCCTCCTCCTTCTTTTTAATTTTATAGGGAATGGAGCAAGAGGTCTAGGATAGTTTTCAATTTCTATGGCATCTCTATAGCATTATTCAACACATCCTTGGCATCAATATCTTCAATCTCTGCATGTTTGCTCTTAACTATATACTCACGAACATTATCATCATCAATTAGCAGCAGAGGTTCAATGGTCTGTTTGCCACCACGAGTAGTGTCATTCGCTGTTCCTCATTCTCTGGATTTTAAACTGTATTGTAGGGCAATACACCTTTCTAGCACTGGTTCAATTGAGTCAAAATCTGATTGAACTTTTACTCCAGTTTCTTGGAAGCAATAGAATGAGACATGATTTTTTGACTAATACCTGAGATGACAGATTTCATCCCTTCCAAGGTCTCATCCAAAGCGCTAGCCTTCTTCAACAGGTGATCAAACATGTCCTCAACTCTAGAGTTGCTAACACCTAAATCTCTTTTATGTGGTGGCACATATGGACCAATTTTGTAACCATTTCTATAGAGCTGCTAAATCTTGTTCCTTTCATAATAGTCTCCTCGATTGTTGTCTCTGAAGGTGTCATCCCTATTATAGTCCCGACTTTGGTTTCCTAGAACTTGGAACTAATAGCCCTGATTGAACCCTTAGGTGTTGGCTGAAAGCCTGGCACTTGATCAGCAACGAAGCAAGTGTCACCCTCATAGTAAGGATCCTCATACATGGGTGCTCGTGAAGGCTGATGAGCTACTGCATTCACACGTTCTTAGCTCTGCTTCATCAAAAACTCCACATTGGAACCTCGGGAGCCAAGATGCATGCCAGTTTCATATGACCAGGTGGAGTGGCACAAGATCTGCCTCTTGGCTTATGTATAGATATTGATTGGTCTATTTATATAACCACGCTCCCCTACTCCTATAAAGGCTGGCGGAAGGAATGCTCTGCTCATCTTTCTTACGGCTCGTTACCGCAGCGCTCGTTCACCCCTTCTGCTTCTTCCATTCAAAAAAAAGGTAGTCTTTCCTTGGTAAATAGCATCTTCAAGTGAAGCGAAGGAATTATTGAAGGAAAGAAATGGCGGATCGGTCAATTGCAATAGGTAGGAGATGCAGGACCTGTCTTAACCGCAAGTGCATTCGCTATAAGAAATTCGACTAAGCTCATGCATCATATCCTTTTTTATTTCTGCTTGTGTCGAATAAGTACTAACTGTCAACAAGTTGTTTGTTGTCGACTTATCTCTCATCCCCCATGCACAATTTGCCTTAACCACTTTCTCTAACTATTTAGCGATCATAATAGATGATCTAGAAATGAGCCTCCTATGATAGTATCAGTAATAGCTTGGCTATTCTCATCCAGGGCTCGATAAAAAATCTCCACTAAGGCATTATTAATGATCTTGTGGTCAGGGACACTCTTCAGGAACTTTTTGAACCTCTCCTATATGGTACTGATTGAGTCACAAAACAGTTCTTGAAGTTGTTCATTTGGTCCTTGAACTTCAGCTTCTTTGACCTTGGAAAGAACCTCTCCAAAAAGGCCTTGTGTAGTTTAGCCTAGCTGATGCTTGCATTTTGTGGGAGCTTGCATAACCATAGTGTTGTATCTCTTATTAGAGACAATGGGAAGACACATAGCTCAACAACATCCATAGATAGATTCTAGTCTCCAAATCATACTCTTACAAATGAAAACAACGTTGTGTAGATGGTTATGTGGATCTGCTGATGGTAGGCCTGTGCACAACAAACGGTTTTGCTGTATTTGGAGTAACCCACATGAAACAACGAACTTCGTGTCATCCAATAGTGGAGGTAACACAATAATTCCAGTGACATCTATACCCTAGGGTCAATTGAGTGAATCAGTATTTATATGAAAACAAGATTAAACTTTCATTAATCTTTTGAGTGAATCAGACAAACAAAAATAATACAAACACTTACAAAAAATAAACTAAGAATATATGCTCCAGCTTCTACACCCATACACATTAGTTTACCAAGCCTGAAGATGGAAGATAATGAGTAAAATTGGTTTGTACTTCTCATCAAAACAAGCTAAGCCTCATTTGGTAAAGCTGTGAAGATAATGAAGTCCATTAGCTACATCTAATGCAATCTGAATCATTGTTTCTAGCTTATGGTATCTCGAGACTTGGTCTAGTCAGCCATTTCCTGAGGGAGCCATTTTTCATGTATTCAAAGACAAGAAAGAAGCTGCCTTTATGTTCACAATAGCTGCAAAGCCTTATTAGATTGAAGTGATTTTATCTTATGAAGCATGTTAACTTCTTTAGATACATCTGTGTTTGCCATTTTGACTGCTAAGATTTCCCTTTTAAACTCTCCTCGGCATACAGATCCCTTTTTTTTATTTTATATTAGAACATGATTTTTAAGCTTACTAATGAGACTCAAAATGTAGGATCTAAGGGAAATGAGGTAGCTTTGAAGGATTATAGGAGAAAGGCTCTTCTTGTTGTCAATGTTACATCAAAATCGTGAGTGAAAGCAATGTCAGGAAGAAAGAAAAGTAGTCCAACACAGGAGAAAAATAAAAGAAACAAAATCGAGGAAAAATATAAATGAAACAAATCAGGGGAAAAGAAAAGCAATCCAACACAAAAACATTGAAAGAAATTTGATTTAAGTTGACTACAACTCTTTATCTTAAAACCTAATTCTGCAAACACTATCACAAAACATCTCTGATTTAACATAAAAGATAGACAATAGATTCAAAGCTTACCAGAAACAAGGAAGTAAGTCAGATTGAAGAAAGTAATGAAGATACTGATGAAGAATCAATAGAAACAAGAGAACAATTAGATAAAAGATGAATTTAGGGCTTTTTCTTATGATGCTGAAATTACGCCTAAACAGTACACGAGTAGCAGAAACTAGGAAGTCTTGACACGTCAAATTGTATAACCTGAAGGGAACCAAAAGCCCTTGGATAGTAAGATGGCATGACGACGACCAACTGCTTCCAAGCGGCTTATATATATAGAGAACCAGCCTCTAGTTGAGTTGAGAATTTCCCCTCTTTTAAACTGAATTTAAGGTTGATTCACAGTGTTTAGTCTTAGAATAGAGAAAAGTTCATAAGGAAAACAATAATATCTACCTTTATCTATCAATTCTATTGAAAAACTAGAATAGACCCTTGAGTTTCTCAATTCTCTAACATCCGTAGAGTACAAAATTTGGACTTGTTATCTTAAAACACTTCTCATACAACTTTTCTATCACCTCTACTAACTAAACATATATTTCAAAGTCTAGTTTTATGGTATAATTATTGCCCCTTCAAGTAAAGGCATAAAATAAATCTAGTAAACTTGATAACGACATGTTAAACTTAGATTTCTGTACCACATTTTACATCCTTTGTCCAATGATGCAGGATATTGCGAGATGGAAGCTCCCTTATGTTCATAATCTGAAAAACTTTCAATGCATGTCTACACAATGCACCTTTAAACTCAAACATTTTACAATCCAACTGATGTTAAGATTGGTGGCATTAAAGGCAATTGTATTCCTCTCATCTCCATTCCCACACTTCTGCACCAAATACCTACTAATGGTACCTTCAACATTTATCTTAATTCCAACATAGCTATAGCACTCATAAAGCTCTTTCCAAAACACTTTGTACACAGTAATAGTGTAAAGCCTTCTACACTGGTCCTCTATAAGGTCCTTTGTGTGCAAAAGTGCTTGCAAATTGAATAAGGCAAAATTCTTTTTTCTTCCCTCTTCGGAGTAATGCTTAAGAGCTTTTTCACAACGAGGTAATCAATCCATCATTCTTTTAACGGAATAGATGAGCAATCCTAACTTTATACCCAGTACTAGCCGCATGAGTATGATAAAATGCATATTTCACAAGATGAAATAAATTCCAACCCTTTATACCATTCACTTCTAGCTTCACCATTAAATTTTTCCCTTTAAAGACTTTTAAAGTCAAGAATCCCAAATGTGCGATCCTAATCAAGTGATCTAACTCTTGTCCTAGTTGATACAACAAAAAAAGATTTTGATTTCAGGATTGGGGTTAGGGTAACAAATTTTCTTTGTATTCGAGATGGACAAATCTCACCTGGGTATTCAAGCTCTTGATTGTGTTCCTTCTTAATATTAGCGAGAAGCCATTTCCTAGAATTAAGTCTTCCTACTCTTTTAAATGCCGGACAAAACGTCTTCGATGTAGTCTGAAACCCCTCTTTGGAACAAATGAATCTCCAATAAACAGCAGACTCATCAATTCGGGAATGATATACAGCTGACTAATTCAAATCCAAAATCCAATTTTCATTGCACAGACATTGTAGAACTCCTGTGCATCTTCAGCGTAATCAAACTCTAACCCGACATTTGGTTCAAGCCTCGACTCTCCTTCTTCTTCAACAATCGTAGCTATAGCTAATCCTGCTGCAGATTTTTCTTTAATATCCATCACCTCCCTCTTCTCTAGGATGGTCAAAGGTCGATGGTAGGTGGCAACGGCAGCGGAAAGATTTTTTTCCGGTGGAAAGATTTGTACTTTGAAGAGAGGAGTTTGTTTCCTTCAAATCGCTTCATTACGCTTAATGGTTTGTTGAAAAAATATTTTTTAAAAACAATTTAATAATTTAAAGAAAATATTTGGCGCTCGATGAAATTTTATAAAAATAAAATTTTCACTTTTTTTTCGCTTCTCGGTGCTATATTTAGATTTTGGGACCAGTTAGTCATTTCTTTAGTGACTAGATTTTTTACCTTCACAATAACATATAGAATTAGGGACGAGAATAAAATCTTTTCCTGATAAATGTACTTTTTGAGACGAGTTTATCAACTCGTTCTTAAATATTGGTCTTAAATAACAGATTTTCTTGTAGTGCAAGCTGATATTGATTCCATGTGTGAGTGATATCTTGAAGATTCTACGATGGTGGGTAAATATCCTCAAGTGGAGATGGGTTATTATTATTCTCACTGTTGTTCTGGCTCAGGGTTGTATTCACTGCATTAGTTGCAATATTGTTCACGTTGTTCTAGGCCATTCTTCTCAGTATCCTTTAGATCTTGGGATCAAATGGAGTAAAGGGTATGCCTCAACTTTGAGTTTTGTGCACACACTAAACTGACACGTTAAAACAAAACAATCGCAACAAAAATATAATATAAGGGAAATAAGGATCAATTCCCGAATTAGTCAAATTAGACTAGTCTAGCCATATTATCTGACTACGATGCTAGAATCTTGATGTCACCGAAGCTACACCTCCTTTTGGAAGCTTAAAGTGGTCGTTGTCAAGATATATAACCTAAGCAAAGTTAGGATCGAACTCACATGGAATATGGTATACTTAGAGTAATTTCATGCAATTTGAGTTAATTATCCTACTTAGCTCTTGAAAAGGGAGGGTTTGTAATTTACAGAAAGTAAATCTAAACTAGAACAAGTGTTGTGAAATCAATAATAAGAGTAACTAGGGTATTATTTTCCCCATGATTTCCTAAATTGGTACTACCAGATAATCATATTCTTTTCTAGTTTGTTTCATGTTGAACGGTAAGTTAAGTTTATGAAACTCTTTGATCCAGGCGAGAGGTAAATTTTACTACATGATTTAGTCCATTCCCTTAGTGTTACATTACTAACCCGTACCTATTGTCCCAATACAACCTCTCCTTGATCCAGTTTGGTTGATTAGACTAGAAGAAATTGATCAAATCTTGTTAATTAATCTTTTTTCCATTTAATACTACCTTGATCCAGTAAGTAACACTAGACAAGTTCTAACATTAGGCCACTATAAAAAATCAATCAAAACAAAGAGAATTAATTAATACATGCCTATACACTTTCCAAGAATTATGAATTATCCGTTTTACCTTGTTAGTTCTTCATAGTTCCCACAACTCTAGTTAAGGATTTAGATATGTATAACCATTGTAGATGCAAGTATCATGAAATAGAATAATATAATTGAGAACTTTCAAGGATAAATTTAAGAACAAGAATCCCAACTCTTCACAAGAAATCGCAAAGTATGAATTAAAATCATAAAATAATGTTTCAAGTATTTCTAAGCACTTCTCTTAAGGCGCCTAGTCGTTCTCTACTTTTTTCTTCTGAAAATTACCTAAAAATCAATTTATAGTACTTAAAAATACAAGTCTAAAACAAAATAGGAAAACTGGATTCGATAGGTCATACAAGCAGGGTTACAAGTCACACTAACTTTGACGGCCCGTACCAGGGCTTTATGAACTTCATTCTTCAAATTTTGGCGCAACTTCTATGAGAGCTTTCTATGGGTCTTATTCAGACTTAGGTATATATGGGGTTTCATCTGATAACTTTTCAAAAAATCCCAAATTTTGATCCTCAGGGTACGTGATGTCATCTACAACTTGTACATAATTCTATGGCTCCTCTAATAGTTTGTACATACAACTTCAAAAAATCATCCCTTCACTGGATTTCACTTACAAAACCCACTCTATGGCTCGTGAAAACTTCCACGGGCTGTAAAGTATGTCGTCGATCAGTAAAAACTACAGCAATTGCATACTTTGCCGAAATTCTTGCCAAATCCTATAATCTTGAAAATCAAGTATAAAAACACATCAAACCCACTAGCATTACTTTGAGAACACACAAAATTCTAAGTTTTAAGCATCAAGTGTTATAATTTAATACCACATCATGAGATCTTTGCGGTTACAGTAGTCCTAGTTATATCTTTTCTCATCCTATTTTGAATATTAGATAGTGTAGGTGGTTAGAGTTGCTTAAGGACTATGATATCTCTATTTTATATCGCCCAAGAAAGTCCAATGTATTGGTAGATACTTTGAACCAGAAGGCTAATAGTATGGGAAACGTGGAATTCTTGAGGGTTGAGGAGAGGGACTTGACTTTGGAGGTCCAATCGCTTGCTAGACAGATGGTTCAGTTAGATATTTCTCCTCCACAAAGTATATTGGCTTTTATTATATCTTCCTTGATTGATCAGATTTGTTCTCATCAATTTGAAGACCCTGACTTGTGCTTGATTCATGACATAGTGTTGAGGGGTGAAATCAAGCCAACTATTATTGATTCTGACGGCATATTGAGGATTAGCGGTAGAGTTTGTGTGCCTAAGATGAGAGATTGGATGAGATTGATATTAGAGGAAGCAAATTTTGCTAAGTACTCCATTCATTTGGTTATGGTAAAGATGTTCCATAAACTATAAAAACATTATTGTTAGATCGGTATGAGGAGGGACATAGCGGAGTTGGTGGCTAAGTGCTTGAATTATCAACAGGTCAAGTATGAGGACCAAAAGCCTGGTGGATCGATGTAGAGGATTCCTATTCCCAAGTGGAAATGGGAGACAATCAGTATGGAATTTGTTATGGGTTTGCTCATGGCTTTGGGCAAATTTGACTCAGTTTGGGTAGTTGTTGATCGTTTGACCAAGTCGGTTCACTTTATACCGTTGAAGATAGCTAAAATGCAGAGCACTTGGCTAGATTGTATATCCGAGATAGTATTAGATTTCAAAGGGTACCAATGACTATAGTATCTGGTAGAGGATCAATGTTCATTTTTTTGAGAGGCTCTACACCGTATTTTGGGTACCCAATTGGATTTAAGTTTCACTTTTCACACCTTACTAATGGTTAATCTGAGCACACTATTCAAGCATTTGAAGACATGATTAGGGTCTGTGTGAATAATCTTAGGGCCATGTGGGACTAACACTTATTGTTGGCAAAGTTTGCCTAAAACAACAGTTACCACTCCAGCAATCAGATATCATCATTTGAGGCATTGTATGGTTGGAGGTGTAGATCATTGATCGGATAGTTCGATTTAGGTACAACTGAGGTATTGGATGCTAATTTGCTTCAGGATGCCATTGACCAGGTCTGACTAATTCATAGTAGACTTTTGACATCCTAGAGCAGCTAGAAGATTTATGCTGATCAGAGGGTTAGGCCTCTTGAGTTCTCTGTTGGTGATATTGTATAATTGAACATTTTACCCATGAAGGGTGTGATAAGATTCGGGAAGAGGGAAAGCTCAGTCCCAGATTCATTGGCCCTTTGAGATTTTGAGGAGAGTTGATGAGGTAGCTTATGAGTTGGCCTTATCATCCAGATTATCAGTTGTCCATCCTATTTTTCGTGTATCCATGCTTTGCTAGTACATTTCTGATGAGTTTCATGTAATTTCTTATGATTTAGTTGAGTTGGATTTATACTTGTCTTGTAAGGAGGAGCCTATAGCTATATCGGATAGGCAGGTTTAGAGATTGAGATCCAAGGATATACTTTCTGTGAAGGTTCAGTGGTGGCACCATTCTGTTGATGAGTCTACTTGGGAGTTGGAGTCAGATATGTAGGCAAGATATCCTAGCCGTTTTGAGGCTTTCAAATACTACTTTTTTCCTTATGTTCGAGGACAAACATTATTTTTAGTAGTGAATGATGTAAAGACCTAGTTGGTCATTTTTGAGCTTATCTGTGAAAATTATTGTTTTACCCCTTTGTAAGTTGCTTTGGGCCTAATTTAAAATATTTGTATTCTTGGAATAAATATCCTGAGTTTTAAAAGTTGACAATATGAGTTTTGGCACTTTTGGAAGCTTAAGTTGTTAAAAAGGTGAGCTTTTATACCATTTTGAGTTTCGGATATCGGATCAGAGATCCATCAATTTGATTTTCTTCGGGATGTTAAAACTTATCTATAAGAAGTTACAGAACTTAATTTGGAGTTAAAATGAGGTTTTCACGCCCAAAGTTGCACATTTAGATGTTTTTGAAACCAAAGTTTGACTTTGGTCAAAATTCAGAGTTCGGAAGTTTAAATCAAAATTTCGACAGTTCTAATAGTTTTGGATGGTGAAACTAACGCTAGAAATGATTTTGTTATAATTTTTAGGGTTACTCAGTGCAGTTTTGATAATTTGAGTTTTAAACTAGTTTATTTGACTTGCAATGCTAAATATATCATGGAGACCTCATAATCGAATTTTGATCATTATGTTGACTCCAGATTGCTATTTCTGGTATAGATACATATATGGTTTGTGAAATTCTTATTTCGAATGAGTTCCGGGTATCTTTTTATAGGATTTTTTGTAGGACTTATGTTTTGCTAGTGCACAGCTTCTGGTGCTGCCATCACTCTTCTCCGCGTCCGTGGGTTGGTCTTTGTGATCATGGAGGTCTTTTGGTCAGCATTCTTTCCGTTCACGGGACCCATTCACATCCGCATTTCGTGAACCACCATTTTATTCCACTTTTGAACTTTTGAAGTTTTTGGGGCGATTTTGAAAGAAGATTTTTGAAGGATTTTGTTAGGTATGTAGTTTTATCTTGATTTTTACTTAACTTTCATGATTTTGTATGTCCAAAATTGGGAATTTTTTATTTTTCATTTTGAAACTTTAAAGTGTGATTTCTCCTTTGATTTGAACTCAATTTTGCGGGATTTTCACCCACGGATTTCATTTTATGTGTAGAACCTGATTTTAAAGTTAATTTTTAGATTTGAAAACTTTAAATTTTAGCCATAATTTTGATCATTTTACCCCTAAGCCTAAGTTGTGCCAATATGGGTGTCAAAATGCACCTCTTGATGCGTAATATTTATTTTTGATAGTGATTGGTTTATCTGAGGATCGTTTGGATGTTTGAGTTGATTAAAAGCTTATCCAAGTATGGTTTTAACATCGAGGTAGGTTTGACTAATCTTTTTGAAACTGAATTTGAGTTATTAGACATATTCATGTGATAATTGTAAGGTTTAGATTGATTTATGAGCCAATGGCATGATATGATTATATTTGATAAAAAAATGATATCGGTTATATCGAAATTTGAGTAAATAATGATCCTATTGATAAATTGAGATGAAATCATGAATTATGAGATAATTTAGATATCATTATGACAATATGGTACTTGAGATAGCTTTTGGCTAGTGTTGTGAATAATTGATGATGTTTGCGATAATTTTAAGATTTATGAGCATATTTAAGGTTCTTGTGGAGCTTGTTATGTTGACGTCTTCAATATTAACGAGATAGTGATGATATGGGATGATAATGGCATTGTAATAATGGTTAATATGCATAGTATAACGCATTTAATGTGATGGCTATTGTACGTATCAATTGTCATTTATTATTGCTAATACAAATACCCTTGAGCGGATGCATTGGTATGCACTTACCGTATATTGACTAGTTGCATTGGTACGCACATATCTGTTAAATGACTAGTTGCATTGGTATGCATGTATCTTATACTGGAATGTGTACATTGGCATGCATCGATCTTATTCTTGATTTGGTTACATTGGTGCGCACACATGTTATACGTGACTGGTTGCATTGGTATGTACACATCATATATATGACTAGCTGCACTAGTATGCACACATCTCATCACATATGCACCATTTGAGACTTTATGATATATGTTGAGACAATTGATTATGACCTATAATGCCTTGAGACACTTCAGTATGAGGCTAGCGAAGCCTCGAGATACTTCGGACTATGGCCTGCGACGCCTTGAGATATTTGGGTACATGACCTGCAACGCCTGTTGGTTATATGTTGTAGCTTTGACTCGATAGAGATGTACATTGACCCTGCAAAAATCGTGATTCCACCTTAATCACGACATGCGACACTATTACATTTATGCATTGCATTGCATTGTATCGTTGATTATATTTACTATCTTTACTTGTTTCTGCTCATGTTTATATTGTGTATTGATCCCTTTGATACAGGTGATAGGATTTTTTGTTATTACATATTATTGGGTTCTGCTTGTTACTATGGTTCCTCACTTAAATCATTATATGTTATACTTTCAAGAGGAATATCAACCAATGTTGACAACAAATGTTTTCACTATGACAATATAGTCATAGTGATCAAAGAAAACACACACCAACAATATTATTTTAAAAAATATTAAGTGAGATATAAAAATATAGTATATTAATATCACATATGATAATCAATTCAGTTATTGCACCAACACAATATATTCCATTGTCACCATTAATTTTAAAATCATTGCATTTACTATAATATTGATTGCTATTTTCAACTATATATAATTATTTCTTTTACTGGTTAACTCGATATAGGCATGTGTGTGCAACGTAGGTATGTACACTAAATTAGTATTAAGCATAATGTTAGATTTGATTGAGATCATGCCTCAATCATTTTGTTATATTTTTTGTAATGCCAATGTTTTAGTCATCCACATACATTACGTTATGAATGCAAGATCTAGGATATTATTATAGAGAGAAAACATAGAATATTTGGATACGGAATACTATAGTGTTCTTAAGAAATGAATGATGTGAATCTCAAACTACATACTACTACACTTGGAATAATTTTTTAATAAGCATAATTCATATATAAAGATAACAACTTCCACCTGATCGTTAACCAACTTAGCAATGAGTTTTTACCTTGTGCAAATATATTTTATACATATATTTAATTTTTTAAGCAATTTCTTGACGTTCTCCAAGTTGAGCCTTCGTCTTCGGGGAAACCAGAGTGGAGGCCATGGAATGAGAATTTGATCTGATGAAAGTTAAATCAAATCTCTGAAAAGTGGAGTCTGATCTAGTTCTGCGATGTATATTAGGTCGTTTCTGTACGACCTCAATATCCCACAAGACCTTTTCATGATTACGATTAGTATTAGGAGCCTCATGTGTAATTGAGTTTCTCCATGGTGGTAATCCTCCATTAGGCCGAAGATAAGTCCCCCAAAATGATTTGAGGCGTACCTGAAATCCATCCCTTACAGGTTCCCATTCCATTGATGGGTAGTTCTTTTCTGGTAGATCTGCTTGGATCACTTTCTTTCCAGCAACACCTGGAATGAATGGCACGTTTGTAGCTGTTAGGTATTTCCCATAACAACTTTTCAGACGAAGGGCATCTTCTCTTCCCTCAACAAATTCTACGCTCCAAGTTGAATCTTCATTTGCTCCTTTGCGTCTTTGTGTCACACTTTCTCTGTCATCCATCGCTATTAGGTACTTGTCTTTTCGATTTCTAAGACGGACGCTCTCCGCCCCTTGGAATAATTCCATATCATCAATGCCTGTTTAATTCATTCCACTTGATATGATGTAACACAAAGTACATATATATGAAAAAAATAAAAAAATCATTAATTAAATGAAATCATGTTTTAAAATCATTACATCAATTTGTTGCATGCATAGAATAAATTGATAAGAAAACTGGAAAATACTAAAGCTTAGTTAATTGGTAAACAAGTATTCAAGAGAGAGAACATGCGATTTGACAAGTCTTGGAAGATAACTTTTTTTTCTTCGAATAAGTCTTGAAAGATAACTCATGTGATAACCAATGATGTTCCGCATAAAGTTCAATATTATATAATGTACGTTTGAAATATAATGTTAATTTTCTAACTTAGTGGTTGATATCTTCGTATTTATTTACCAACTATTTTGCTTGCATTTTGATTTGACCGCAATTTCGTTGAATAATATAATATTATTATTTACAAAAACATATTTTACATAACAAAGTAAAAGTTAAATAACAAAAGTACAAATTCTTCTGATAAATATAACACCATGACTCTTGATAGTATAACCTCAAGCCAATATATTAGATATTGTCGAATCTAAACATGCAAATGTAAACTATCAAGCAGTTACTAATATCATACTTAATTACGTAACTTTTGATTTATGAAGTACAAACGCGTAGCCTAATCCCTGCCCACAAACAATAGGTGCAACTTTAATATTAAACGAGAGCAGTAACTATTATTATTTTAAATAATATATATCAACATAATTCTTATTAATAAAATGTAAAAGTATTACCTACTGTATCATTGAGTTATTCAAATTATATGTTAAATAAATACACTTCTTTTTTTTTTTTTTGCAATATTGAATCAATAAGTAAAAAATAATTCAAATAAAAGTTCATTTCAAAATGACATCAAACTCCATGAACATGTGTTTACATCGTACTAACTTTGTTACCCAATAAAACTTCCTCATATAGTTCAACATACACCAAATAATTAATATTATTTCTACCTATTTGTGATCTTTTTAATACTTTTTATGTATTTAGTAGTAGTTTGATCTTTATTATATTTTTTAGCTGTATTTTTGTCTTTCTTGGCATTCATGTCGTGTGTTATCTACTATTTTTCATTTTTTTCATAAAATTGGGGTTATAAAACTTGTAACCTCGAGACTTATTATCATACATGTTGTTGCTGCTTTGGCCTTGTACTAGATTTGCCATGAACGCCAACTTCTTTATTTTGAATGACTCCTTTCTATTGGTGTCTTCAATTAGAATGTGAGTCACTATTCTCTCAAGAGTGAAATTTATTTGCTTAAGCTTTAAGTTATTTTTGTAATCATTTCATGAGTCGGACAATTTTTCAATCAGCACTCCAACAATAAATTTTTCTGGTAAAGTGATCCCCTTGGTTTTCAAGTCTTCAAGCATTTTTTTGTATTCATTGATTTGAATTTTCATCTCCTTATTATTACTCATTTGCCATTGATAAAATCTTCCAACCACAAACTTTTGTTTGTTGGCATCTTTAGCATCGAATTTTTTAATTAATGCTTCCTAAATAACTTTGGATTCTTTGCAGTCAGAGTATACATCGAATGGTTCGTTAGAAATAGTTTGTAAAATAATGTGACGACATATCTTATTGATATATTACCATGATTCCATAATTTTTTAATTAACATATGCACCAGGCTGTGGATGTAATAACACATATGCAAATCCATGAACGTCAAGTAGGGAAAAATATGTTCTTTCCATCTTTTGAAATTTTCATTAGTGAAGATATCGATATTTGAATCATCTGAAATGGTTTGACATATGGTAGGACATTTGGGACTAGAGAAAGGGGGGTAGTATTGACATTGGTAGAGTCAGAAACTTCCATAGTAGTCTTAGTTGACATAGTTTCTTTTGTTGTAGGAGAAAAAATCCTCTCTCTATATATATATTAGGGAAGATGAAATATAAGAGAAAAATTAATAAGTCAAAATAATCAATGAATTTAGATAAATATTATTACAATAATATTTTAAGTAGTATATATAGATAGATATAAATAATACTTGAGTCGTCCTAGGCACTGTCCTAAGAATTATTTTAGCAATGTGAAATATTTTCCCAAGAGTAAACAAGCGTTCTCTAAATACTTAGAGGATACAAGAATCAACAAAATATAACTACTACAAATTAAGCAAGTCGGAAAGAGGATTATAATAGTAAGCTAAAATAGTAAGAAAGCCAAACTATGTGAAAATATAGTAACTTTCTTTTGTTTTTCTTTTCTTCTTACTCACTTCTTATTCTTTCATCCAATTTTTTCATGAATAAAGACACATATATATACTTGTTGAAACTTGGTGATGAAGTATGATATAAGGTCTTATTTTTGCCATGCATATGGTCATGAAAGTACCATGCAAAGGGCTATGAAATTTCCATGCATATGATCTTGAAAATGCCATGCAAATGGCCATGGAATTGCCATGTATTTAGCCATAACATTGCCAAGCATTTGGCCTTGAATTTGCCATGTATAAGGCCTTGTATTTTCCATGTAAAGAGTGAATATTTATCATATAATATTTCTTTTCACAAAATATTTTTATGTAGTCATCAATGACATATTTTAACTAAGTAATGACATATAGAAAATGGTTAAAATATTTTTAAAATAACTAATAAGGAGCTACTTATTTCACCAAGTAACAAAGGGGCAATTAGGAAAGTGGGCCATGTGATGTCTCTAACATCATCACTTACCTCATTAGAGCTGACGATAGCTCCAACAAGGTAAGGGCTTCTAGACATAAAATAAGTGAACCTCAAAGTTAAGTTACATTTCTCATTACTTCCAGTTTTGCTTATAACAACCCTTAAATGAGAACATAAAGCAGCCATTAGAGTCTCAATGAATTCTATTTTCACCGTAAAAAATATAATATTATTGCTCTTGGCTTATTCCACCAACAGAAGTTAGTCTAAGAGAACAACTGAAGGTAAAACACCCACATCTAAGTAGCTCTTCCCAAAATCAGGTATCACATGTATAAGGCTCTGTTACGTACGAAGGTATGAAAGAAGTTAAACTCTCATTTGTCTTTGTTCCACAAATAAAACAAATATAGGATAATAAAGGAGCCTTAAGGACCGAAAACACAAGTCATTACCTCTCAAGAGAATCCTGATGATAGGCCCAGATAAAGTAAGAAGGAAAAATAGGAAGACCCGGGTTCACAATCTACAGAAGTATAGAAGCAAGGGTGAGTACCAAACAATATGATACTCAACAAGTAAATAATAAGCTCAAAGACAAAGCAATAAAGAACACATGTATCCTTTATATCAAATCAAACATCCGAAACTATAGTACTCTTACAAAACAGACAAGTTGTCACGATCCAAAAATAAATATCACGTTGGCACACATTTCAATAAAAAAGGAAAAATCATATACGAGACTTCTAAAGGAAAGTCATACCACAAACGAAACAAAATAGAACAGAACAATGAAAATATCCCAAAAGTCTAATTTCATAAGTATAAAGAGCATCTAATATAATTTCTAAAATGATAATACAACCCACTCTTTAAATAGAAATACAAACTACTATAAGATGTAAAGTTGATGGTGATTCAAAGCACAGGATCTAACCATCAAATCTGATATGGAATATCCACTAGAAGTAATAAGCTGCAGCGAGGATGGCCTTAACTAGAATCTTCATCTAAAGAGGGACACAAAAGTAGGAATGAGTACAATTCGTATGTATCCAGTAGGTTTGACTGACAGTATACTAGATATTGATTAAATTATGTAATATATTAAGGAATGTTTTAACCTAGACACAAAAAAGCCACTTAGCATGGGTGACGCTAATTTATCTAGAACAACGTGAATAAAATAAACACATAAGATTAAGTGTTATCATATATCATAAGACAAATCAAATATTCAAAGATCAAAATCATGAAATATAGTCAGATAAAATGATGCAATAGATAAGTGGTCTGGTGGAATCAAGACTATTACACAACTTGTTGTATGCACATATCGAGCTTCCAAACATGACCCAGTGGGGCTTTACAAATCATATACCTCATCACAATCTCAATATCTCATTCTCTTTGTCAATTAGCTTATTCTCAAGGGTTTTAAAGGTGTCTCATTTTTTTTCGAAAAGTTGTTTCAATATTTTTCAACTTCTCATGTTCCATGATATGCTGAGTGCATATCAACACACAAGTATAGAGGTAATAATTATCTTAACACGTACGGAACAGTTTCAAAGTTCTAAAAATTAAACTAAATTATAATAAACATGCTTACTTATAAAAAATTAGAATAAGTAAGTTTGAAATAAACAACCACAACTAGAGAGAAGCATTTTATTTCTCAAAATATGCCGCAATTCATAACTTAATGCAAAATCATTTCATTTTTCAAGGTATGATATATTCCATACCTCAACCCTACTCTCAGACATTATAAGTGCAATAGTATTACAAACCTCTGTCACTTGTATTTTAAGAAAAATATTTTCACGACCCATGCCTAGGGCCTAGACGTAACATGTCAAATGGGGAATCCGAAAGGATCCTAAACTAAACTTTTAAGCATACATGACACATCTTTGTTTGACGAAGCATAATTAACCAACAAAAACATAATATTAGGTGAAGCGGGACTTTTGACTCAAGCTATTAGGATGCCACTGGGGAGAGGATTGACATGAACACATAGCAAATAATGACTAAGGGACGAGTAAGTATGACTCATGCTATGAGGCAATAGAGGCTTAGGACTTTCATCTAATCACAACAGCAAGCGACAACACATAGGGGGAAATAGGGACTAAGGGAAGTCTTTAATAGTTACATAACATATTAAGGGTCAAGGTCATAACATACATATCCATGTCCAACAATATCTCTACCATTAGTGGAATGGGGGCCAAGATATCTCCCGAGCTTACCCTTGAAAGATAAATATCCATAAATAGACAAGTCATAATAAAGCATAAAAGTAAGTGGATATTATCTTGCAGATAGAAGGATCACCAATAGCAATATTCAATTGGTCTGTCTAGCCACGTGAAGGAGGAGGATGAATAGGAGCTTCAGTCCTTACAAGGTTAGATCATGTAGAAAAAGAAAGTATGAGTTAGTACTTGGAATATACTAGGTATGCATGATACAATACAACAAGGAACATAAGACATGATTAAATAATATACATAACAATAGTCAACGATAAAGGTTCAATATGTCATGAATGATCAATGCTTAGTCAAAACATACGTGAAGACTCTTCAAGTCACATGACATATCATACATAGATGGGAAGGGACCCTAACCGACATGTAAGATTGAGAGAGCTACTACTTGGAATCCTGATGTTCACTCTAAATGGAACAAGGAGTGGTCTACTTTGCAAAGGTAAATTAAACACTTCACTTTATCGGCACCTACCCCATTTCAGAGAGTATTTCACAAATACCATATGGGAATACTACCCTTTTTGGTTAACATAGAATAAGAACCTTACGGGAACACCACCATTTTCAGTCCATTATGTACATGACCTATATGGATCTGTGGCAAAATAGTTAAAGGACAATGGTTATCTATTGAGGTCCTCTCGGTGCTACATCACAGTCCCAACGAATACTGAATTCATATTCATAGTCATAGTATACAAAGTTTTATTATATCAGAATATCATCATAGAGTAGCTTATCAAAATCAAAGCTTCCTAATATCAAGATAGGACTTCATATCATTTATAATTTTCACAATATTCTCATAGCTTATAGCATGCATAATAGCCCTTAAAAGTTCATAACATTCGCACTTCACATATCTTGCCCTAAGGCTTTTATCAGCATAAGAAGCTTTGCTCATAACTTGATCAAACATGGTCGGTATACTTATATAGTCTTAAAATTATACAATCTTAAGTGTCAATAACATGAGATAAGTGAAATAGAGTCATCTGAGAATTGTTCAAAGTAACCCACTAACAAAGTAAAACTTGATTAGGGAAACATAAAAACCTTATGTAACTCATATATTTCACATGGCATCTCATAGGAAAATAGTTTACAATGGTAAAATATCATAAATTACTTCATAGTATCATCATGTAAAAGAGTTCACGCAACTACCATGAGTAACCCATAACTTGAAATAGTTGAAGAAGAGGGTTGGTTGAGATTTGTGGAAGAAAGGTCTCCACAAATAAAAAGCCACATACCTTGGTGTGATTGGAGATGCAAATCTTGTTGGAGAATGAACAGAAACCCAAAACCCTAGCTTGGACCTTCTACTTGAGAATATTGAGGATGTTTGAGAATGTTAGGGAGGAGTTTAGGACTTAGGATAAGAATGAAGGATAATTGAGCAGTTTAGTGTTTTATAGGGATAAAAAGTGCTTATTTGGGACTTAAACGATGTAGCATAGGCTTAGAATATTAGGAAATTTCGAAATTTTCTCTTCTTAAAAGTTGCCACACCAGACCACGAGACCTCGATTACAAGTCGTGGTCCAATCCATGGGTCATGGAATGGGGTCTCGTCTTGCTAACTTTTTGGACCCTTAGGAACCTTCTATGAAGCTCAAACCACGACACCACCTATGGTCTATCAACCAATCTATGAGTCGTGCTGTAAATTTGTACTCCAAACTTCACAAAACTATTTTCTACCAAGTCTTCCCAACATTCCACGAGCGTAAATTACAGCTCGTGAAACCATCTACGATCTCTAATTTCCTTTGTGCATTGGTGGCCCCCTTAACTGGAGCTACTGGAATTTCACCCTCGAAGTGATGAAATCGAAGTATGTCCTGTATACCATTTCATGATTTGGATACCTCCTTATAGACACCACTTACACTTAGAAAATTTCAGAATTTATTTCTTATGAACTTTTATACCTTCCAACATGTGGGGTCTTACAATAACTCCCTTGGGTATATTCATCCATGAATGTGATAAACATAAGCTCTAAGGAATAGAATATATGAATTATATTGCAAAAGTGCAACATGTGCATCATGAAAATTTTCAAACCATTTCAATTAACATTTACAATGCAGCCTGAAAATCACATAATTATGCATCAATGACATGAAAATGACATGCAAGGAAGGGGAGGTTCTCACGTAAGAAAATTTTTGTACCTCAAGCTTGACTAGAGTTGAAAAAATATGGGGTATCACTTCTTCATGTCTGCTTCGGCTTCCCAAGTGGAACTTTCTACTTGTTGGTTCCTCGAAAGGACTTTGACGAATGTTTTATCTTTGTTTCTCAAACTCTTCACTTACCTATCCAATATTTCCATCGGAATTTCCTCATAGGTCAAACTGTCTTCGACATTTACAACCTCTCAGGGTATAATGGAACTAGCCTCTCCTACACACTTCCTCAAAATGGATACATAGAAAATCGAATGAACTATACTCAGTACCATGGGCAAATCTAATTCGTATGCAACTTTACAAACACGTCTCATGATTTGGTAAGGCCCTACATACCTAGCACTTAGCTTCCCCTTCATGCCAAATCGTACCACATCTTACATTGTCAAAACCTTCAAGTACACCCAATCACCAACTTTAAATTCAAGGTCTCTCCTCCTAGTGTCAGCATAGGACTTTTGCCAACTTTGACCTGTCTACAATCTTTATTTATTACCCAAACATTTTCTAAAGATTTCATAACCAAATCCAGACATAATAAAGCCATTTACCCTATTTTACACCACCCAACTTAGGATCTACAATGTCTGAGATATAGATCTTCAAAGCGATCTATTCTGATGCTAGTGTGATAGCTATTGTTGTAAGCAAAATTATTAAGTGGAAAAAGCTCATACCAACTACCTTTAATCTCCAAGACACAAGACCTACGAATATGCTTAAGATTTTGAATAGTCCTTTTGGCTCGACCATCAATTTGTGGGTGAAAGGTCGTGCCAAGCTTAAATTTAGTACTAAGTCTTGTTTGGAAGGATCTCTAAAAGTACAAAGTGAATTGAGCACTACGATCCAAAATAATGGCTCATGGGACCCGTGCTATCTAACGAACTAATGAATGTACAATTTGACATAATCTTTGGCACAATAAGTCATTTTAACTAGTAGGAAGTGAGCTGACTTTGTCATTCTATCTACCACATCCCATATAGATTAAAATGCCTCTTAGTTCTAGGAAAGCTAATCACAAAGTCCATGTTGATTTCTTCCTAATTCCAAGTAGGAATCTCTATATCTTGTGCTAGGCCACCCAGCTTTTGATGTTTGGCCTTGACTTGTTGGCAATTATGACAATCGGCTACAAACTTGGCAATATCTTTTTTCATACTACACTTCCCTCAAATCTCTATACATCATAGGAGAATCAGGGTTAAATGGAATAAGATGAATTATGAGCCCCTTTCAAAATCAAGTCTCTCAACCCATCACATTCGATACACACAATCTACCTTGATATCTAATAACACCATCTCCCCCTTGGGAGAAAACCTCCACCTAGGCATCTTTTACCAAAGCTTTCAATTCTGACAATGTGGGGTCAAGGTCTTGTTTAGATTTGACCTCTTCAATTAAGGAATAATTAGAACCATTCACAACCACCACACCTCCATTTTCACTTCATCTAACCTAACTCCTAATCTAGCCAACTGATAAACTTATCTTCCCAATTCTTTCTTTCCATCATCCATGATCCATACTTTCCATGGACACTTTACTTAGAGTATCAACCATAACACTAGCTTTGCCCATATGATAATGCAAACCCAGTCATAATCCTTAAGGAGTTCCAACCACCTCCTTTGCTATAAATTCAGATCTCTTTGGTTGAACACGTATTGGAGACTCTTATGGTCGGTGAACACATCTACATGAACCCCATATAAATAGTGATGCCATATCTTCAACAGCAAATACCATGGCTAACTCAAGATCAATGGGGTAATTACACTCATGCACCTTTAGTTGCATAGAAGCATATGTAATAACCTTGTCAATTTGAATCAATAAACACCCCAAACCGGCTCTTGAAGCATCACAATAAACCACAAACCCTTCTAATCCTTTCAGTAGAGCCAAGATAGGAGCGAATATAAGCTTGTCTTTCAAAGTTTGCAAACTCCTTTCACGTTCATTGGTCAAAACAAATTTTGCCTTCTTTTGCTTTAATTTTTAAAGGGAGAAGAAACTAAAGAGAAACCCTTAACAAATCTTTAGTAGTAACCCACCAAGTCCAAGAAACTCCTGATATTAGTTAAAGTCAAGGGCCTAGGCCAATTTTTCACTACCTTCTTCTTTTTAGGGTCCACTATGGTCCTTTCGCTCGATACCACATTCCCTAGGAATGCAACTTCCTTCAACCAAAATTCACATTTGTCGAACTTGGAAGACAACCTTTGTTCCCTTAATATTTGCAACACTACCCTTAGATGTTTCACATGATCCTCCTCATTTTGAAAATAAAATCAGGATATCATCTGTAAATATCACCACAAACATGTCAAAGTAGGGTCTAACGACCTTATTTATGAGAACGATAAATATCATCGGAGCATTAGTTAGGCCAAAGACATTACCACAAATTTCAAATGTCCATATCTTGTTTGAAAGGTTGTCTTTGGAATGTCACATTCTTTCACCCTCAATTGACGATACCTAGATCGAAGGTCAATCATTGGGAAGTGGATGTCCCCTTGTAATTGATCAAATAAGTTCATATATTCGGGGTAGGGGATATTTCTTCTTCACAGTGACTTTATTGAGTTGTCATTAGTCGATGCACATTCTAAGTTTAGCCATCCTTCTTCCTTACAAACAACACTGATACGCCCAAAAGTAACTTGGTAGTCCTCATAAAACCTTTTTCCAATAAATTTTTCAATTGATTCTTCAAATCCTTCAATTCCGTTGGGGACATACAATAAGGGGGAATGGAAATACATTGAGTGTTGGAGAGGAGGTCTATACCATAGTATGTTTCCCTTTCGAGAGAAATACCAAGTAGTTCATCGGGATAGACACAAGAAACTCACCGACCATCAAAACCCACTCAATAGGAGGGGCATTCGACTCAACATCCCTAAACCATACAAGATGATAAATGCAACCCTTAGAAATCTATTCCCAAGCCTTAAGACAAGAGATGAACCTACCCTTTACCATTGAGTCACGACCTTTCCATTCAAGGACGAGTTGTTAGAGAATTGTAAATTAACTTTGCAGGTCCTATAATCAATAAAAGAATGTAACCAATCCATCCAAAGGATAATGTCAAAATCTACCATGTCAAGTTCCACACAATCACAAGGTAAGACTTTATGCAATATTGACACATGATAACCCCTATAGACTCTCCTAGCAACAGTGGACTCACCCATTGGAGTAGCACCTCAAAGGGTTCACATAACAATTCGAGGCACACATGAAGTCTATTAAATAGGAATAATAAAACAGAGAGTGACACCCGGATCCAACAAAGAATATATACCAAAATTATAGATCTTTAACATACTAGTAGTAACATCGGTTGCTTCATCCACCCATTGCCTTCCCTGAAGAGAATAAAACTTGTTATAATATGGAATACCTCCTTGTTGGCCACCTTATTCTCTTTGATCACCATGAGTAACATGTCCTTGGGACGACCATCTTTTCCCTTGTTTGGACAATCCATAATCTTGTGGTCCATTATTCCATACTCTAAGCAAGCACACACATCTTAGTAGCATCTACCACCATGTTTATTTATCATACCTCCCAGACTTGGGAATAACTTGACCACCATTACCACCTTAATCTCTAGGGTTGGGCACCCTACCATTACCAAACCTTTGGTTTTGAGCATTGGAGGACCCTTTACCTTGGAGTTTGTAGCCTTGTTGAAAAAGTCCACCTCTAGCACTTTGAAATCCACTATCACAATGATCCCCCTTTGGACTCCCCATTCCTCATCTTCCTAAGTGTTTTCCCTTAAAGTTGCTCGACATAAGTCATGAGTTGAGACAAGTCCATATCTTTTAAGAATATAGCGGTATGACATTCTTCATTGATTAAGTCAGACACTTCCGACACAAACTTGTGCCTTCTGGCCCTAAGGTTGGCGATCAAGTAAGGAGCATACTTTGAAAGGTTGTTGAATTTTAGTGAATACTCCTAACACTCATGCAACCTTGCTTGAGTTTCATAAACCCCATCATCTTTGCTTCCCTTAGTTCAATGGGAGAGAAACAGTTGAGGAAGGTGGCCTTGAATTCTTCCAAAGATATAGGCTCTTCATTCTCACTTTCTAGCTACCATTGAGCAAACCATAGTTTAGCAAGGCCCTTTAGTTGGTAGGCCACTAATTCCCCCTTCTCCTCTGAGCTTACCCCCTTAATAACAAGAACCTTGTAGACCTTGCCAATGAATTTTTAGGGGTCTTCCTCGACTTTTGAGCCATAGAACTCTGGAGGGTTCATCCTTGTAAAATCTCTCAATCTTAATGCAGGGGAGGAGAATGAGGAGCTTGAACCCCTAGATTGGCCACAGAATTTCCAATAAAGTAACCACGTTCTGGTATTCGGCATTAGTGACCCCTTTTTCTTCTTGGGGAGCTTGTGGGACCAAAGGGGCCGACTCGCCCTCAGTAGTGAGTGCTCTTTGTGCCATTCTTCTTGGTGGCATAATTTAGAAGAGAAAAACACCATCCATTAGTGAAAGGAAACCTTAATTCATATCTAAAGCACGACACAGATTTTATGAAGAAGTGAATCATTTCTTAAAATGCCTCATAGCCTCCTATTCATAGTTGTGGTGCACTTCACAACTATGAACAAGACCCTGCTTGACGTGGTGTTTTCAATTTCTAAGGACCATTTACCAACCTAGTGCTCTAATATGAAGCTTGTCATGATCCAAGCCTAGAACTTAGGCATAACATAGTGAATGGGGAACCCGAAGGGACCCCAAACAAGTCTTTTAAGCTTACATGTCACATCCTTGGTTGGGGAAGCATAATTAAAAACAAACACATAATTCAACGGGAAGCGAGACTTTAGACTCAAGATGTGGGAATCTCATCAGGGAGAAGATTGGTATGAGTAAATAACAAATAATAACTAAGGCATGGGTAAGTATGACTCAAGCTATAGGGCAATAGGGGCTCAGGAATTTCATCTCATCACAACAACAAGTGTCAACACATAGAGGGAAATAGGGACTAAGGGATGTATTTAATAGTTACATGACACAATAAGAAACAAGATCATAATATACATGTCCATGTCCAACAACACCTCTAGCAAGAGTGGAACGGGGGTTAAGACATCTCCTAGGCTTACCCTCAACAGATAAATATTCATTAATAGACAAGTCTTAACAAATCATAAAAGTAAGTGGATATTGCCCCCGAAATAGAGGACTCACCTATAGCAACTTCAATTGATCTGTCTAGCCATGTGGAGGAGGAGGATGAATAGAAGCTTCGGTCCCTATATGGTTAGATCATGTAGTCAAAGAAAGTATACGTTAGTACTTGGCATGTACTAAGTATGCGAGATGCAATCCAACAAGCAACATAAGCCACAATTAAAAAATATGCATAAGCATAATCAATGGATAAGAGTTCAATATGACATGAATATCAATGTTTAGTCAAAACATGCATGAAGAATTATCAAGTCACATGATATATCATATGTAGATGGGAAGGGACCCTAATCGACATGTAAGACCAAGTGAGCTACTGCTTGAAATCTCAATGATCACTCCACACCAGACATGGAGTGTTCTTATTTGCCAAGGTAAATCAAACACTTCACTTTATGGACACCTACCCCATTTTAGAGAGTACTTCACAAATGCCTTATGGGAAAACCACCTTTTTTTGGTTAAAATAGAAGAAAAACCTTACAAAACACCACCTTTTTCGGTCTATCACGTATAGGTACTATATGGATCCATTAGCTAATCAAAAATCTATGGTGGCAATATAGTCAAGGGACAATCGTTATTTACCAAGGTCCTCTTGGTGCTAGGTCATAATCCCAAGGAATAACAAATACATACTTGGAGTCAGAGTATACAAAGTCTTATAATATCGTAATATCATCATAGAGTAGCTCATCAAAATCAAAGCTTCATAATATCAAGATAGGCTTAATATCATTTATAATTTCCACAATATTCTCAAAGGTCATATCATGCATAATAGCCCTTCAAAATTCATAACATTTGTACTTCACATATATTGCCCTAAGGCTTTCATCAACATAAGAAGCGCTTGGCTCATAACTTGATTCAACATGGTAGGTATACATACATATACTTAAAATCATGCAATCATAAGTGCAAATAACATGAAAGAAGTGAAATAGAGACATTTGAGAATTGTTCAAAGTAACCCACCAACAAAGTAAAATTAGATTAGGAAAACATTAATTCCTCATGTAAATCATATATTTCACATGGCATCTCATATCATAATCATGTACAAATGTTAAATATTATGAAGTGCTTCATAATATCATGTAAAAGAGTTCTTGCAACTACCATGAGTAACCCATAACTTGAAAATACTTGATGAAGAGGGTTGGTTGAGCTTTGTGGAGGAAAGGTCTCCACAAATCAAAGCCCACATACCTTGGTGTGATTGGAGATGGAATCTTGTTGGAGAATGAGAAGAAACCCAAAACCCTAGCTTGGATCTTCTACTTGAGAGTCTTGAGGAAGCTTGAGAGTATTTAGGAGGAGTTTAAGACCTAGGATATTTAAGAATGGAGGACAATGAAGTGTTTTAGGGTTGTATAGGGCCGAAAAAGGCTTATTTAGGGGCTCAAACACCATAGAATAGGCTTAAAATATGAGAAAATGTAAACAATTCCCCTTCTTAAAGCTAACGGACAAGACCATGAGACCCCAATTGTAGGTTGTGGTCTAATCCACGGGTAGTGAAATGGGGCATCGTCTTGTTAATGTTTTTGGACCCTCAGGAAGCTTCTACAAAACTTAAACCATGACACCAACTATGATTCATCAATCAATCTACGAGTTATATTACATACTTCAAACTTTTGATAAATATTTTCTATCAAGTCTGCCCACCATTCCACAAGCACAAGTTACGTCTCATAGAACCATCTATGGCTCGTAATTTCCTTCTTGAATTGTTGTCCCCCTTAACTAGACCTTCTGGAAGTGCACCCTCAAATCCACGAAACCCAAGTACGGGCCCCTGTATTATTTTACATCTATATACCCCCTCGTAGACACCACTTAAAAAAATTTTAGAATTTATTTCATAGGCATTTTTACACCTTTCAACATATGGGGCCTTACATGCATACTCATGAAATTAACAAATGTGACAAGTAAATAGCCAACCCGAGCAATACAATATAATCAAAAATCCTAAATGATGATACACCCATCCTATAATCTACAATAAGTGAATATGCAATTATCCAATTCCAATCTTAAAGAAGGATAGCCAAATCTATCTTGAATGTCAAAAACTACACTCAACACACTGCTAGAGAAATAAACCTCAAATATAAACTTAAAAAATAGTTTTCCACTATCAAAAAATAAAAATAATTCATTAAAAGGAGTCCAACAATGTTCATATTGCAAAGTTTTGAATTTAGGAGCAAAAAATATTCAAATATCATTTTGAAATTGACAAGGGTAAAACTAAAATTTTATTTGAAAATCAGATTCTACTAGTGTAATGCCCCAAATTTAAGCTAAGATCGAGCCATTCTTTATATGCCACCGCTTGATAACTTCTATTTGTACATACGTATTAGGATCAATTCCTAAGTATTTAAAGCTTATTATATGTACTTTGGTATCATAAATTATCTCTTTGATCAAGTCAAGCCCAAAGAATTCCTTCAGATAAGTTTTTGTATGAGTATATATAAGGTTCAACTTTAAATGTCATATATCTAAGGGTCAAATTCAATGATCATATCTCCTGGAATAAAACTTAGGTGACCTATAACCTATCAAATTAAAGATCTTTGAATCCACTTTCCAATGCACTCGAGTTTACCTCATTTTAACTTTTGAGTAAAATCTTATGCCCATTTAGTGAAGCCCTATCAACAAGTCACCTCTCCACAGACCTTGGTATGCTTCATGGGATGTGGTGATCACCTATCTAGGTAACATTGCTAATCCCTCCCATGGACCCTTGTGAGGCCTGTAGTGCTCTTCACATACCCATTACGGATTGTGGAGCTCAAAATAGGCTATGGTGCGTTCTATCTAGGGATCCATTCAAGTGATCTTTTTCTAACTTAATAAGAGGTATGTGAGTCATTCCACTATTTTACATTCAATATATTGGATGATTTTGGTGCCTAAATAGAAGCCTATTCTCTACCCTTGACCCTAAAAGTCACTCATACTCATCAAACTCTCAAATTCACAAATCCTTTCTCTATAAACACTCTCAAAGACTTCTTCTACTCCAAATAAGGGTTTCTTGGAAGATCAAGCGAAATACACAACAATTCAAGGTAAATTCTCCTAAATTATACTGAATTCTTCAACAAGGTATGTTGTCTTTGACTCATGGGCACCTTTAACTCATGGTGCCAAAGGTCTTCAACTTTTCAATTGATTTATAGCATGAATTTTATGATTTTGTCCAATTCTCTTCAATTGCATAAAATTAAGTCTTTATCAATGTTTATATACTCAATTAAGTACAAATTATTATCAAATTGCATGGTATTGAGAGTTTTCAAGTGAATATCTTACCATGTTATCTAGGGTTCATTATTTGCATTGTGGGTTCTCTTAAATATGTCTTTAGCTAATATGAGTTATTGTAATTATGCATTATTTCCTTTGATTACTACATAGATTCATAAATTTAGCCATTTCCAAATATGAACTTATGAGCTTGCTTAATGGGTCCTCTTAGTTATGATTTAATTGACCTCATCCTACATATTATGAATGATCTCAATTCAGTTACTTGATTTAACATGATTTCCTATGGCTCTATGCAACATGCTATAAATTTCCAATGATAAGCTACATGAATTTAGATAATTGGTTAATTAGGCTTCTCAGCATGTTAAAAGAACATTACAAACACTTGTTAATGATAAAAGTCATATACTCACATTACATAATATAAAATTAAGGAGCTATTTTATATTCATATTTATCTATGAAATGGATGGATTAGTACCTACACCCCTCCCATGACATTCTACGACTAATGACTTATGATTTCTGATTTTTATCTGTTGAGAGTTTACATAGCATCCACAGGACCTTGGGATTGAGTCTCACCAGCTAGTTGAGGAATGATCCATACCAGTAACTATGTACAATTATTGGATAAAGGAGCACCCGCTAGTAGAGGCTTGATTCCTTAGAAGGACTACCCATTAATAGAGGCTTAATTACTTATGTAGCTTAGTGTATCCACTTAGGCATTGCAAAGTCTAACTTGACAAGTAGTCTCCCACTTTCTCCATCTCACATGGTTTATCTTGGTTAATAGTAACTATCACACATGTCCATGATCTTTCGCAAGCTTAAAGTATTTCCTCACAAAGGTTTATGGTATATTTTCTATAACTCATTCCTCTTATTATGATTATGATTTCCATTATGACTTATAATATTTTACAAGACATATGATTTCTTACAATGACTCATAATATAATTATAGTATTTATGTTCTACCATGACTTTATTCTAATCTTAAAATATTTTGATTGTGTTTATAATTTACTATTACATTCAAAGATTTACCTACCATATTTCCTAACTTAGTCACTTATTCATTATGGTATCATTCACTGCATTGCTCATATAATTAGTATATTACAACATACTAATGGATATTTTACCTATATCGTTTAAAAATGTAGGATTAGACTCTCCTCAATCTACTAGTGGCTGGTTGTCTTGGTAACACAACACTTGATTGGTAAGCTCTCATGCTTTGAGGGTTTCCCGTCAAGTCTATGATCTTATTATTAGCCTGATTTTCATTTGAGGCATTTACTTTACTTTTGTTCAGGATGAGTTAGGAACATGTCCATAGACCTCACCTATGTTAGAATAGTACAGACATGTCTAGACAAAGAAAATGTGTAAGTCCATTTAATTAGGCCTAAGATTTACCTTTATTTTCAAAATTCATTTTGAGACTTACCCATCGTTTTTTTTCTTATTGTTGATTTACTTGACTTATGTATGCTTGATATGCTAAGATGGCTTGGTTGGAGGTTTTTTTAGGAATTCTAATCACCATGTCACACCTAGGGCCTATCTTGTGTTATAATCTTTTTATTAGAGCATAAGGTTCAAGTGTCTTAGAGAGTCTAGCATATAGTATGATGGAATCTAGCACAATCTACACAGCATAGACAGGAGGCTATGTGGCATTTTATGAAATATTTCACTTCGTTCAAGATCTATGTCGTGGGATGGAGTTGTGCCCTAAGATCCCTTTCCCTAATGGTTGTACTTTGTGATTTTAAAAGATTCCTTTAAGAAGAGCCCTAGCCCAAAGAGAAAGCAGTGGTAATGACAGACAAACACCTCAGGTTCCTAATGATCCCTTGGCAAGTGACTCATACTGAATTTCAGATCAATTTTACTATGTTGGCTCAAGCTTTGGCCAATCAAGCTAATCGAGGTATTGTTGCTCCTCCCAATGTGCCTACCTCAGATCTACAGTGAGGAAGTTTATAGGAATGAATCTTTTGGAGTTCTATTAGACTTTTTTTCCTTTTTATTAAACTTTTGTTATTATGAAATAACCAAAATTATATAAGATAGAGGATTCTTATTAGAATGATGACATGATCAATACAATGCCACTTGTTATACTTATAACATGATTTGATCTAATATCCTTGCACTCATGTTAATTAAAATACTTTTTTATACTAACTGATATGTTTTAATGACGGGATGTTATATTTTTAATGATCAAACTTATCCCCTCATTAACATTGGATTAAAAATTGTCTTTAACAACAGAAAAAATTGGTTACTATAATTGTATTTATAGTGACCGAAAAAATTGGTTGCTATAAGTATACTTATAACGACTAGAAAAAATATGGGTTGCTATAAGTATATTTATAACGACCGAAAGAATTGGTCTCTATAAGTATATTTATAATGATCGAAAAAAATTTGGTCACTATAAGTGTATTTTTAATGATCGGATTCACTTTCCTTCGTTAATAAATGGTCGTTAAAAGTCTTTTTTCTTGTGGTGAATGATGCAGTGTTCGCCAAGGCCCTTTTTTGGAGGAGTCTTCTATTTGTATGTGTCTCTCGAGAAGCAGGTGTGGGCATGGAGAAGCAATATTTGTATTTTTTCATTCTATTCAAGCTTATGATAACACTTCAAGTCCTTTCTATGATTCCAAGTCTTATGTTTCAACCACTATGTTATTTATATGCATTCATGTTTAAGTTGACAAATACATGGTGATTTTACACTTATATTGAGATTTTGAAAATGATGTTATGAATACATTTTAACATGACTTTTAACTACATTATGATTTTCAACTAGTAAGTTATGCAATGGATCTTATGGTTGGAAGTTTCATGTTCTAGTTCAATCCTTCTTCTTCCATATTTGAGGATGAATGTTCCCAAGGGGGAGATATTGTGATATCCCATAATTCCATGCTCTTGTATCAATGTTTCAAGCCTCATTTGGTTAGGTTGGGGTTGTATTAGGTTTATGGGAGACTCCTAGAACCTAAACGAGTTCAAGACATCCCTAAGAGTTGACTTTTGGGTGATGGTTCATGCAAGGGTCCACTTTAAACTAGCATAACTTTTGTGCACTTGGAATTGCGTGGACCATAACATGTCAAATGAAATCCATTTGAGTTAGATTTCCAATGCACTTTTTTTTTACCTCATATAGTGTTCAGAGTCATAAGTTATGGCCATTTTACTGAAGACTGCTAGTGCAGAGTTGCACTACAAGCCCACAAATACGAGTCATAGGCCAAGTTCATAGAAATTTGTGGATACTTCAAAATTGAGCCTAGGGGTCATGTGAGGGGTCCTACAAGTTGTAGTGCTACCTACGGGTCGTAATCAGTCCCGTAACATCCGTTAGATAGCTTTTTAGTAAGGGTTGTTTTGGTCCTTTCCCAGCATTTCTAAGCTCTAGATTGATGTTTTGATGCTCATTCAAGGTCTCAAAACCCTTAAGTTCTTCATTTTATTGATAAAATAATCTCTCAAACCCTTATACTAATATTTCACTCAAAAATCAAGTGACCAGATCTTTTCCAGATCTAAGAATTTTCTTCAAGCTTCAAGCCTCTATTTTTAATCTTTATCAAGAACTTCTCCAAAGCTAAGGTATGTGGGTTTCAATCAATAGGTCCTTTCCCCCATGGTGCCAATCCTCTTTATACTCAAATTGCATGATTTAAAGTTGATTTTACATGTGAATTTTGTATATAAAGAAATTTACTGCATAGTGATTTGAGTTCTTGAAAGTATGGTTGTTTTATCATGTTTTGAGCTCTAAATCTTAGATCTATTATGAGATTTGATGAAGAATTTTAATGTATATTGCTTGAGGGTCTTGCAAGGTACTGATAGATTATTTTACAATGTATTTACTTGCATGATTTCATCTCTAAATTACATGGTCTTATACCCCCATTACACACCCGCCAAGTGTTTGATAAAACGTCCGAATTATGATTCTTGAATTGTCGAAGGCTTAATGCTTGGCATATGAGATATATGACTTTATAATAATGAAATAATGATGGATGTGTGATAATTTCATGATGAGATTCTATAGCATTGTATGTTGACCATAACCATATTTAGGGGTTAGTATCTTCACCACTATGATTGAGGGTGAGAAGTCCATTAACCATGTTGAGGGGTTAGTACCTTGACTATTATGATAGAGGTTGATGAACTCCATTAACCATGTTAAGGAGTTAGTACCTTGACCACTATGTTGGAGAGATATGAAGTCCATTAACCATGTTGAGGAGTTAGTACCTTGACCACTATGATGGAGTGTGAGAAGTCCATTAACCATGTTAAGGGGTTGGTGCCTCGACCACTACCAAGGGGGTGTTAAGCCTTGGATTTCAAGCACTACTTTTCTTGGACTATGACGATGGTCTCTCCTTACATATGTATTATGATCTATATGAGCATGATTTTTACTAGAATCATCCATTCATGCATATTATATTGTTATATGTTATCCATTGTTTATGTTTATGCATTTGGATTAAGTAGCCTATCTCTTGTTGCATTGCATCCTACATGCTTAGTACATTTAGTCATACTAATACAAACTCTATGCCTACATGATGTTACCATGTAGGAATCGAAGTTCCATTTGGTCATCATCCTCTTCCACCTGGCCAGTGGTATCTATTCCAACTAGTTGTTGAGTCCTATATTCCGAAAATATTGGTGTACATTCCTATGGAATGTATTAAAGAATATCTTTCCTTTCGTATTCTTTGACTATAAGGGTGAGCCCGGTTGTTTATCTTAGCCCCTGCTACGTTCTATGTTAGAGGTGCTGTTGGACAAGATGTGTATTATGCTTGAGCTTTGATTGACTTATGATATCCAAGATAATTAAATATAATCCTTTCTCTCCCTTAGTCCCAATTTTCCTTCTTTATGTTTCCTATAATGATTTATCTTGCTTTCACGACCAAGGATGTGTGATAAGATGCTAAGAGGCTTATTTGGGATTCCTTCGGGTTCCCAATTCACCGGTCACGTCTACGCCCTAGGCTTGGGTTGTGACATACTTGGTATCACAACACTAGGTTGATAGATCCTCGAAGTCCAACACATCTCATTGACTAGAGTCCTTTTCATAGTTGTGAAGCGCGCCATGACTCTGAATAAAAGGTTGTAAGACATTTTTGAAAATGTTCCCCTTCTTCATGGTCTATGTCGTGCTTTAGAAGTGAGATAGGGTTTTCCCCTCTAACGAATATTCTTTGCTCTTCTAATTGATCATACTGCTTCAAAGAGGAAGGTGAAGAAAGGTAAGTTGAAGTCTTTGATTTTGATGGGAGCCACTATGCCTTTTATTATTACTTTTGTTGGCTAGTGGGCTTCTTGTGTTCCCCGAGTAGTTATGTGGACCTTTGGTATCTACCCACCTTGTTGAGTCTATTGTTGTTGGAAAGTTCATAGGTATTGTTCCATGTTCATATTGTATTAGGTCTAGGCTTGTGACTAGTTGGAATTGCTGTGGTGGTTTTGATGCTATACTTGAGATGGAGTAGTTGCATGCATGTTATTTCTCCATGGATGGTAGGACCCGTAGATTTAGATTCTAACTCACTATGAACCCGTCTTTGAGTGAGGAGTTGTCAAGTGATAGCAAAAGAGGTATGTCCATTCTTGTCTTGAGGTTCAATTGATCTCTAAGTCTTGCCTTTGTTCTCATTACATAAGAGTCTCGTTATGTGATCTTGGTTAAACTTAGCTTGATGTGTTGGACGTCATGGGGTAGTTTAGGATACTTGCATGTATGATGGTTGACGATGGTCGATCTATTTGGTCAACTACAATGGGATAGTCATTTCTCTAAGATTGTCTTTGTTTTGAGATTTGTCCCCGAGTGAGCATTATTAGTATTGATGGAGTTGTTTGGTTGGTTCATGCATTGGGCATGTTTATGGGTTTCTAGAATAGAGTCTTAAAACCCCACCTTGATATGTTTGTGGTGAACTTTAGTGAAGAGGTATTGATTTGTTTAGAGTTTGTGAATCATTTTGGGGTAGTGTTGCAAGTCTTGGAGGATGAGAGGTTGTTTGCTAAATTTTGTAAGTGTGCATTGTGGATAATAATAACGTGGTTAGAATTCTTTAAAGGTTATGATATGAGTGTGTATTAGTTATTTCGGTAAGGATAGTATTGTGGTTGGTGCTCTAAGTAGGGTGCCTATGGGTAGCTTAGCATATGTGGATAATGGTGGCTAAGAGAAGACTAATGGGGTCGATCAGTTGGTTAGATTGGAAGTAGGTTGAGGGAACTTGAGAACGGTAATGTAGTGTTCTTGGTGGAGCCAAATCTTCTTTGGTTGAGGAGTTCTAGTTTAAACAAGGCCTTGATTCTGTCTTATTAGGGTTGGAAGTTTTTTGTGGAGATATGGTAGAGTGGGGATGTCTACCAAGGGGGAGATGGTGCTCCTTGGAAACAAGTGGAATAGGTGTGGTTAAGGTTGACAAGGAGTTGCGGTTGTGAACCCTTTTAGAGTGTATAGGAAGTTGGTAAGGTTGAATTTGGATAAGAGTTGCCTATGGCCATAGTTCATCCGATATTTCATGCTTCTAGGTTGATTAGGATGTGTTTGTGACTCTAGTGCTATAAAACTCCTTGAAGTTGTGGGCTTTGTGATGGAAGAGTTGACATAGGAGAAGGTCCTGGTGGAGGTGTGGTTGGGTGAACGGAGAGGTTTAATCTTTCATTCTATTCAAGCTTATGATAACGTGTAAAGTCTTTTCTACGATTCCAGGTCTTTTGCTTCATCCTCTATGTCATTCATATGCATTCACGTTTAAGTTGGCAAATACATGGTGCTTTTATACTTATGTTGAGATTTTTAAAATGATGTATTGAATACATTTTAGCATGACTTTTAACTACATTATGATTTTCCACTAATGAGCTATGCAATGGATCTTATAGTTGGAAGTTTCATGTTCTAATTCAAGCCTTGTTCTTCCACATTTGAGGACGAATGTTCCCATTGGAGAGATATTGTGACACCCCATAACTCCATGCTCTTGTATCCATGTGTAAAGACTCATTTGGTTAGGTTGGGGTTGTATTAGGTTCATGGGAGACTCCTTGTACCTAAATGAGTTCAAGACTTCCCTAAGAGTTGAGTTTTGGATGATGGTTCATGCAAGGGTAAAATTTAAACTAGCATAACTTTTAGCGCACTTGGAACTAGGTGTCCCACAACATTTCAAATGAAAGACCTTTGAGGTAGCTTTACAATGCACTTTGTTTCACCTGATTTAGAGTTCAGAATCAAAAGTTATGTCCATTTTACTAAAGACTACTAGAGCAAAGTTGCACTACGAGCCTATAGTTACGAGTCGCTGGTCAGGGTACGACTCGTAGGTAAAGCTCGTAACAATTTCCAGAGACTTCGAAATGAAGCCTAGAGGTCATGTGCAGGGTCCTATGAGTTGTAGTACTATCTACGAGTCGTAATGGGACTCGTAACAACCGTTCAATAGATTTTTAGGAAGGTATATTATTGTCCTTTTCCATCCATTCTAAGCTCTAGATTGATGTTTTTATGCTCATTCAAGGTCCCAAACCCTTAAGTTCTTCATTGTATTGATAAAATACTCTCTGAAACACTTATACTAATATTTTACTCCAAAATCAAGTGTCCAAATCTCTCAAAGATCTAAAGATTTTCTTTAAACTTCATGCCTCCATTTTTCATCTTCATTAAGAACTTCTCCAAATCTAAGGTATGGGGGTTTCAACTATTGGGACCTTTCTGCCATGGTGCCCAATCCTCTTTCTATTTAAATTGCATGATTTAAAGTTGATTTTACATGTGAGTTTTGTATATTAAGAAATTTACTGCACAGTGATTTGAGTTCATGAAAGTATGGTTGTTTTACTATGTTTGAGCTCTAAATCTTAGATCTAATGTGAGATTTGATGAAGGATTTTAATGTATATTGCTTGAGATTATTGCAAGGTGTTGATTGATTGTGGTACCTTGACCACTACCAATGGGGTCTTAAGCCTTGGATACCAATCACTACTTTATTGGTCTATGATGATGGTCTCTCCTTACATATGTATTATGATCTATATGAGCATATTTTTACTAGAATTATACATTCATGCATATTATATTGTTATATGTTATCCACTGTTTATGTTTATGCATTTTGATTAAGTAGCCTATCTCTTATTGCATTACATCGTACATGCTTAGTACATTCAATCGTACTAATGCATACTTTATGCTTACATGATGTCACCATGAGGAACCGAAGCTCCATTTGGTCATCATCCTCCTCCACCTGGCCAGTGTTATCTATTCTAGCTAGTTGTTGAGTCCTCTATTCTAGGGATATTGGTCTACATTCCTATGGTATGTATTAAAGAATACCTTTCCTTTTGTATTATTTGACTATAAGCATGAGCCCGGTTGCTTATCTTTGGCCCCGTTACATTCTATGTTAGAGGTGATGTTGGACAAGATATGTATTATGCTTGAGCTTTGACTCACTTATGATATCCAAGCTAATTAAATATAAACCTTTCTCTCTGTTAGTCCCAATTTTCCCTGTTTATGTTTCTTATGATCATTTATCTTTCTTTCGCGACCAAGGATGTGTGATAAGATGCTAAGAGGCTTGTTTGGGGTTCCTTCGGGTTTTCCATTCATTGGTCACGTCTAGGCCTTAGGCTTGGGTTGTGACATACTTGGTATCAGAGTATTAGGTTGATAGATACTCAGAGTCTAACACATTGCACTGATTATAGTCCTTTTCATAGTTGTGAGGTGCGCAATGACTATGAATAAAAGGCCATGAGACGGTTTTTAAAATGTTCCCCTTTTTCAGGGTCTATGTCGTTCTTTAGAAGTGAGATAGGGCTTTCCTCTCTAACGAATGTTCTTTGCTCTTCTAGTTGATCGTGCCGCTTCAAAGAGGAAGGCGAAGGAAGGTAGGTTGAAATTTTTGATTTTGATGGGAGCCGCTATTCCTTTCATTATTACTTTTGTTGGCTAGTGGGCTTCTTGTGTGCCCCGAGTAGTTACGTGAACCTTTGGTGTCTACCCACCTTGTTGAGTCTATTGTTGTTGGAAAGTTCATAGGTATTGTTCCATGTTCATATTGCATTAGGTCTAGGCTTGTGACTAGTTGGAATTAGTGTGGTGGTTTTGATGCTATACTTGAGATGGAGTAGTTGCATGCATGTTATGTCTCCATGGATGGTAGGACCCGTAGAGTTAGATTCCGACTCCCTATGAACCCGTCTTTGAGTGAGGAGTTGTCAAGTGGTAGCCAAAGAGGTAGGTCCATTCTTGTCTTGAGGTTCAATTGATCTCTAAGTCGTGCCCTTGTTCTCATTATGTAGAATTCTTGTTATGTGATCTTTGTTGAACTTAGCTTGATGTGTTGGACGTATTGGGGTAGTTTGGGCAACTTGCATGTATGATGGTTGAGGATTGTTGATCTATTAGGTCAACTACAATGGGATAGTAATTTCTATAAGATTGCCTTTGGTTTCAGCGTTGTCCCCAAGCCAGAATTATTGGTATTGGTGGAGTTGTTTGGTTGGTTCATGCATTGGCTATGTTTATGGGTCTCTAGAATAGAGTCTTAAAACCCCACCTTGATATGTTTGTGGTGACATTTAGTGAAGAGGTATTGATTTGTTTAGAGTTTGTGAATCATTTGGGGGTAGTGTTACAAGTCTTGGAGGATGAGAGGTTGTTTACTAAATATGGTAAGTGTGCATTGTGGATAGCAATGACGTGGTTAGAATTCTTTAAAGGTTATGATATGAGTGTGCATTAGTTTTCTGGTAAGCCTAGTGTTTTGGTTGGTGCTCTAAGTAGGGTGCCTATGGGTAGCTTAGCATATGTGGATAATGGTGGCAAAGAGAAGACTAATGGGGTCCATCAGTTGGTTAGATTGGAAGTAGGTTGAGGGAAGTTGAGAACGGTAGTGTAGTGTTCTTGGTGGATCCAAATCTTCTTTGGTTGAGGAGGTCTAGTTTAAACAAGGCCTTGATTCTCTCTTATTAGGGTTGGAAGTTTTTTGTGGAGAGATGGTAGAGTGGAGGTTGTCTACCAAGGGGGAGATGGTGCTCCTTGGCAACAAGTGGAATAGGTGTGGTCAAGGTTGACAAGGAGTTGTGGTTGTGAGCCATTTTAGAGTGCAGAGGAAGTTGGTAAGGTTGCATTTGGATAGGATTTGCCTGTGGTCATGGTTCATCCGGTTTTTCATGCTTCTAGGTTGATTGGGATGTGTTGGTGACTCTAGTGCTATAGAACTCCTTGAAGTTGTGGGCGTTGTGATGGGAGAGTTGACATAGGAGAAGGTCCCGATGGAGGTGTGGTTGGGTGAACGGAGAAGTTTAATTATAACGATGTGGTGTTCGTCACTACCCTTTGTGGAGGAGTCATCTATTTGTTTATGTCTATCGAGAAGCCGGTGTGGGCATGGAGAAGCAATATCCGTACTTCTTTCATTCTATTCAAGCTTATAATAAGATGTCAAGCCTTTTCTATGATTCCAAGTCTTCTGCTTCAGCCTCTATGTCATTCATATGCATTCAGGTTTATGTTGGCAAATGCATGGTGCTTTTACATTTATGTTGAGATTTTTAAAATGATGTTTTGAATGCATTTTAGCATGACTTTTAACTACATTATGATTTTCCACTAATGAGCTATGTAATGGATCTTATAGTTTGAAATTTCATGTTCTAATTCAAGCCTTGTTCTTCCACATTCGAGGATGAATGTTCCCAAGGGAGAGATATTGTGACACCCCGTAACTCCATGCTCTTGTATCCATGTGTCAAGCCTCATTTGGTTAGGTTGGGGTTGTATTGGGTTCATGGGAGACTCCTTGTACCTAAATGAGTTCAAGACTTCCCTAAGAGTTGAGTTTTGGATGATGGTTCATGCAAGGGTCAATTTTAAACTAGAATAACTTTTAGCACACTTGAAACTGGGTGTCCCACAACATTTCAAATGAAAGACCTTTGAGTTAGCTTTCCAACACACTTTGTTTCACCTCATTTAGAGTTCAGAATCAAAAGTTATGTCCATTTTACTAAAGAATACTAGAGCAAAGTTGCACTACGAGCCTATAGTTACGAGTCGTTGGTCGGGTATGAATCGTAGGTAAAGCTCGTAAAAAGTTCCAGAGACTTCAAAATTAGGCCTGGGGGTCATGTAAGGGGTCCTATGGGTCGTAGTACTACCTATGGGTTGTAATGGGGCCCATAACAATCGTTCGACAGCTTTTTAGGAAGGTATATTTTGGTCCTTTTCCATCCATTGTAAGCTCTAAATTGACGTTTTTATGCTCATTCAAGGTCCAAAACCCTTAAGTTCTTCATTGTATTGATAAAATACTCTCTGAAACCCCTATACTAATATTTCATTCCAAAATCATGTGTCTAAATCTCTTCAAGATTTAAAGATTTTCTTCAAGCTTCATACCTCCATTTTTCATCTTCTTCAAGAACTTCTCTAAAGCTAAGGTATGTGAGTTTCAATTATTGGGTCCTTTCTTCCATGGTGCCCAATCCTGTTTCTACATAAATTGCATGATTTAAAGTTGATTTTACATATGGGTTTTGTATATAAAGAAATTTACTGCATGGTGATTTGAGTTCATGAAAGTATGGTTGTTTTAGCATGTTTTGAGCTCTAAATCTTAGATCAAATGTGAGATTTGATGAAGGGTCTTAATGTATATTTCTTAAAGGTGTTGCAAGGTGTTGATTGATTTGGTAGCTTGACCACTACCAAGGGGATCTTAAGCCTTGGATTCCAATCACTACTTTGCTTGTTCTATGATGATGGTCTCTCGTTACATATGTATTATGAACTATATGAACATGATTTCTAATAGAAGCATTCATTCATGCATATCATGGTCATATGTGCCATCCATTGTATATTTTATGCATTTCGATTATGTTGCCTATCTCTTGTTGCATTGGATCCTACATACTTAGTACATTCAAATGTACTAATGCATATTCTATGCCTACATGATGTTATCATGTAGGAACCGAAGCTCCATTTGGTCATCCTCCTCCTCCACATAGCTCGTGGTATCCATTCAAGCTAGTTAGTGAGTCCCCCATTCCAGGGACGTTGGTCTACATTCATATGCTATGTATTCAAGATTATATTTCCTTTTATATGCTTTTACTATGAGGGTGAGCTCGGTTGCTTGTCTTGGCCCCTGCTAAGTTCTATGTTAGAGGTGTTGTTGGACAAGATGTGTATTATGCTTGAGTTTTGACTCACTTATGATATCCAAGCTAATTAAATATAGGTCTCTCTCTCCCTTAGTCCTAATTTCCCATGTTTATGTTTCTTATGATAATTTATCTTGCTTTCGCGACCTCGGATGTGTGTTGGGATGCTAAGAGACTTGTTTGGGGTTCCCTCAGGTTCCCCATTCACCTTTCACGTCTAGGCCCTAGGCTTGGGTTGTGAGATATAAGGAGATTGATGAGATACTTTATATACATTATTTGCTATGAAGTAGATAGGTTAGTAGATGTTGCTCTTTCCCATGACATGATATGACCAATGACTTATAATTTCTATTTTGTTGACAGTTTACTTGGCACTGAGATGACCTTGGGATTGAGGCTCACCTACAAGTTGAGGCATGTCCCATTAGTTGTAAATTCCACTGTCCCATAACTATGTGCCACCATATGATAAAGAAGCTCCAATTAATTGAGGCCTGATTCCTTAGAAAAGGCCACCCGTTAGGAGGCTCGATAGAAACCCTTTTTGTACTTAATTTTTGAAGAAGCTTGGATAAGGAGGAATAGTTGGATTTATCTTCATTGCTTTGCCTTTCTCAATTCATCATTTTGGATGATCTATCAGTACAATTTCATTTAATTTTAGAATGTGCAGCTAAAATGTCAATACATATGGTGTACAATGTAGTTGGATTTATGATTCTATGCATGTGCAATGTGTAATTGACTAATTTAGGCTTCACAATTTGTTCCATCTTTATTTGAATAAACTTGAGGTTGCAATTACTTGGGTTTTACATTAGATTTTCGATTATTTCATGGACATAGGTAGTTGAGGTGGGGAGTCTTGAGATAGCCTTGAGTGCTTATGAGTACCTTATCTATATGGTTGAAATCTTCACAAGATTTAATCGAATAAGGTAGTATAGAGTTTGTCGTGATATGTACATGCAGAATCATTACCGATCTATATGACATGTTGTATTTAATGTGACTATGGCTATATTTGTAAGCGATTCTGGCCGGTCCATATATAACTTACACATTTGTCAATTTTTGTTACTCATGCATAGGTGTTGTTGCCCGATTATGTACACCTCAAGAATTGTTGAATTCTGAATCAATTTAACCCTTTAAATTAGCAACTTTATTTTATAATCCTAGTTACAAATTTTGTATCTTATTAATCCAAATCACAAATAATAAGTTTAACAAAATATTATTTTGATATGAATCACTACTAGCATTATTCTCGAGATCGACACCAAACCCCATTGGGTTTATACTTTTTTGTGACCACATCTCATCCTATTACAAAAGGAGAGGCACTTGAGTGACTCATCAAAATGGCGTCGTTACTAGGGAATGCACTATGATTCTAGCATTGAAGTTTTTATCTGAACTATGTTTTTATGAGTGTAACCTTGTAATTATTTGTTTTGATGTTTTGCTACGTCGTTTGTAGGAGATAATCTAAATGACCAAGGGAGTGATAGTGCTACACATGAAGGGAGGGTGGATGATAATTGTATGAATGCTCCGTAAATGATTATGGTAGGGCAGGAGCTATTCACTTACCACCTCTTGTTGGAAATGTAATGTTCCGTGTGATTAGCACCATGCACTCACCAAATGAAGGACTTGATTGGAGGCCTTCCTCATGAATACCCAGATGAATATTTAAGGAATTTTGTTAATGCTTGTATGCTCAAAGTGAAGGGGTTACTGGAGGACTTTCTCATGAATACCCACATGAATATTTAAAGAATTTAGTTGATGTTTGTGGGTCATTCACCTTCAAGAATGTGTCTCAAGAAGCTATCCATTTGAGGATTTTCCCATTTTCATTGATGAGTGAGCCAACTCAATCTTTGGGGGAACTTCCTTGGGATTGGATTATTTCATGGGAGGTGTTAACTGAGGCATTTTTTGAATATTTCTTCCCCGTTTTGAAAATGCTATAGTCAAGGGGAGAAATTAACAATTTCAAAAGGAATGATTGGGAGCCTTCGCAAGATATGTGTCAAAGGTTTTAGAAACACTATTGCATCATCTGAACTATGGTCTTCCGAATAAAGTTTTATTACAAGTGTTCTATCATAGTCTTATCAAGGCAAACAAAGCAGTGGCAGATTAATTAGTTGGTGGTGGTATAGTTTGGGGTTGCTTCTGCTTTGTTAGATGAAATGGCCAAGACAAATCGGGCATGGACCAGGGATGATAAGGTGGTCTTGCCATCAACTACTTTGTCAAGGGAATTGTTGCTCAAGGATCAAGAACAAGATCAAATATGGTAAAGTTAATGACCTGGCTTGATATTCTTACTAAGCATGCGATAGGCATGCCTCTATGTGGGGTTAATAAAAGTGTGAATGTTGTGGGTTTTAAATATAGGTACTCATGATGATGACACTGAGTTTGAGGCCTTACGCTATGAAAAAGTTCAGTTTGTGTCTAATCAAATAGAGGGGATTCTAGACTAATTTTCGAAAGTCAGTTGGGAATCAATGTTTGATGAGTGGGAGAGAAGGTAATTGGAGGGTTCGTGATTAGCAAGTTCAAAATATGGGTCAGACAGATTATGAAGTCGTTTAGGAGATATATATTCCACCTCATGATCATCCTAAGCCAAAAGATTTTGTGGTAAATCTAAAACCTTTTTATGTCGAAGATATGCTTGCGATGATTCTCAATAAGGTTAAGCAAAGTTACAAAGCCATCGAGGAGATGAAATACAGTTTCTCTTCATTAAAAAAATGGTAACTTCTGATGGAGCCTTAATCAAGTGATTGGAGACCCAATTGGGACATATTTCAGCTCATGTGAACCAAAGGCAAAAACGTGAGAGACCAATTGATACGATGGTCAATTTAAAAAATGACAACCCACAATGCATGGCAAATAGTACATGTAGTGGTAAGTTGGTTGGTAGTGATATTTCTTGAGAGAAAGAGAAGCTAAGTAACAAGGGCAAGGCTCTGACGATTGTTGATGATGACGACATTCCTGAAATGGGTGATGTTGATGTGCAAGTTGATGTTGTACCTCCTCTTGAAAATCCCAGGAGTGATTATGGTCTTAGGTTGGAGGGAGATGTGTCTTCAAGTTTGATCAAGGATAATGTTATGCCAAGCTCGAGAAACCCTTCTCCTCCTCCAAAGGTTGCTCATCTAAGAATCATAATCAATCTACTATTTCCTCACTGACTGAAGAAGGCAAATAATGATGTAAAATTTCAAAAGTTTTAGTTAATGTTAAAAACTCATTCAGTCAATATTCCATTGAGAAAAGCTTTCTTAAATGTTAGGCGATGCTGTGTTTATGAAGAATGTGGTCACAAAGAAGAGAAATTTGGAGTTTGAGAATATTAAATTCTCACATCATTGCAGCATGATTATATCAAGTAACTTGGTGGTAAAGAAGATGATCTAGGTGCATTTATGATCCCATGAATGATTGGTGTGTTCCAATTTTCTCAAGCTTTATCTGATCTTGGAGCTAGTATCAGTTGATGCCACTAGCTATTTTCAATTAACTTGGATTGGGAATCCCTACCCCAACCACCATGAGGCTTTGAATAATGAACCATTCTATCAATAAACTAGTTAGGATCTTGTATGATGTTTTGGTAAGACTAGACAAATTCATCTTCCCTATAGATTTTGTGATTCTTGATTGTGAATTTGACATTAAGATTCCTGTCATCTAAGAAAGACTATTATTATTTAATTGGGGAACAATAGTAGATGTGGAGTGTGGGGAGTTGAAGTTTAGAGTTAATGACGAAGAAGTGACCTTCACCTTATGCAAATCAATGAAACAGCCAAAGGAATACCAAGTGGTTTCTGATGATGATGTCATTGAGGATGCAATTGCTAGTGTTGGGAAGTCATATAGTGTTGGTGAATCTTTGGTAGCCTGTGTTGCTTAACTTTGATGATTTAATGATTGCAAACTATGATAAGGTTTTTGCCTCACTTGAGGATGTGGGTTTCCATACTAAGAATCCAAAAAGGTTGGACATAGATCTGAAATATAGGGAGCATGCACCTATGAAGCCTTCTATTGATGAACCTTCAAAGTTAGAGCTTCAAGCACTCTCTTCAATCTCAAATATATGTTCTTGGGTAGTGGAAAAATGCTGCTAGTTAATGTGGCTACTGATTTATTGGAGCACCAAACACTAACATTGGTATGTGTTTTGTCTAAAATCATCAAATTTATTAGTTGGACTGTTGCAGATATCATTAGATCTCCTCGGGGGATTTGCACTCACAAAATCAATTTGGTGAGGGATTGTAAATTCAGTATTGAGAATTAAAGGAGGTTAAACCCTCTGATGCAAAAAGTTAATAAGAAAGAAATTAATAGGTGAGGTCTCATGATTATGCAAAATGAGAAGAAGGAACTTGTTTCAACAAGGTCGGTGACCAAGTAGCGAGTGTGCATGCATGATCAGAAACTCAATTCAAGGATTGAAAAAGACCATTTCCCCATGCCTTTTGTGGACCAAATGTTGGATAAGGTAGCTGTAAGGACCAGGCTTTAGAAGGACTTAACAATGCTTGAAAAATGGTTTCCTTTAGTTTTTGGCCAATTTGCCTTTCCAAGGACACCTTAATTGCTCAGGAAGGTAGTCGTGGAGGTGGCCTTGGCTCATGCCTAGGATGCCCAGCTTTTTCTCTGGATTTCTAGGCTAAGTGTGCCATCATAGAGCCTTTTACAGCTCGCGGTTGTCATCACTAGCTGTGAAAGGGCTCATGGAAGAGAGTCATTACCTTGCCCAAGTTTGTTTATGGGCACCACCACATCTCGTGGACCACACCATGAACTGTCTGAGGGTTGTGAAGGTAGAAATAGCCTTGGTATGGAGTTTCCATGGCTAGGATCTCCGTCTCGTATCTTGGGGCCACTTCATGACTGGCTGCACGAGTCGCGTAGCCAACCGTACAAGTGCCTAGACCATTTTTGAACTCCGTTTCATTATAGGAGTTTAGGGTATTTTGGTCTTAATAATTGGTATTTTAAGTCTTTTATGCCTATCCTAAGACCCTAAATTATTCCTTGGTCTATTGTATACACTACACTCTCACTACAAAACTTAATTCCTAAGCATTCAAGTCTTAAAACTCCATTCAAGACAAGCTCTGAAGATTCAAACTAAGGGTATCAAGGGTGCTTCAAGCTTAAGTCTATTCCATCTTATTCTTCCCAAATTCATCAAGGTATGCATGGTTTCATTCATGATTTCCTTCCAATCATGAAGCCCCAAAATCTATTTCTTCAATTTCATGATTTCTAAGTATGATTTACAAGTGCATTTTATGATTTAGCTTTGAATTGATGAAATTAAATTATGGGTTGATTTAAGTTGATCATTTTACCATGATTGAAGTCTTATTATTTCAATTTATATGGATTTTATGAGAATTAAATATGCATGCCCTTTTTAAGATGAATTTACGCAAGAGTAATTTCAAGTATGTTTCAATGGTTGATTTCTTCATTGATTTAGTATGATTTCATTTTATTATAGTGATTTAAGTCTGAATTTCAAGTATCCATACTATTCCATCATTACTCATAATATAAGCACGCATGAACAAGATTTTCAATGAGATTTATGATACGAGTTGATACACAATTATGGTTATGACTAGGATTTCTAGGCAGGTAGATTATGATATGAAATGTGATCACATCATGTCTATGATATGGATTTAAGCCTCATAGGTGTGTATACACCACTACGTATAAGTTATGAATGATCTATTCTTATTCATGAAAGTATGAAGTGAAGTATGATTTGGCTTTTAAGCCCAAGCATATATGATTATTAATTAATTTGGATTTTAGTCCCAAGTATGCATGACAATGATTTGAAATGGCTTATGATCCTATTTCAAGAATGTATATGCATAGTACTCCTGTGGGATGATGACTTAGAACCAAATGAGATTGTAGGGGGTTATGCCCAAGGGTCCTTATATAAAGCCTACCATTCTCATAACTATGTGCCACTATAGGTTCATGTTTATGACATTTTAAGGGATGATGATATTGATGGTGTATATATGTACCACCATCCTTCAAAATGCTCAAGTCCTATAAGGTGAGGTATTGTAAAGACCTAACCTAAGGCCTAGTCGTCACATGGTGAATGAGATACTCAAAAGCACCTTGCCCAATCCATCTTAAGTATCTCAAGCATCCATAGGTATAAAACTTAAACATTTGCAATGGGGGAAGGATCTATGGGCAATATATGACAATGAAGCAACATTAAAAAGCATACTCCATTAATTTGTCAAAACATCATACCATCTAAGCCATGAAATGGATGGAACTGATATTTGTCGAGTTCCATCAAATAAAAAAGAATCTATACATAAACAACATAGAATATAAGAACCTGTAAAGGTCAACATACATATCAATGTCTAAAATATATAGCAAGAATGATAATGTTAGAAACCCGAGCTAAAGGCTCACCATAAAAACACTAGTCTCGAATGCTTCAAAACTAGCCACGAGCCAGTGGATGAACACCTATCCCTATATGGTTAAATAATGCAGGGAAAATATGCGCTAGTACTTTTTGAATATACTAAGTATGTGAGATGCAAACAAAAATATGAAATTTAAATGCCATCATTCATAAGGACTCACATGCTTAGGACCAGGACTTTAATATGAGCCTAAGTATGCACAAGGAATGTTGCTCAATATGAGTAAAAGTCATGCACATAAAGGAACACATTTGATGGAATCATATCATAAAATCATAAACTTGTGGGAATGGACCATAAACGACATATAAGACCATGTGAATTACTATATGAAATCCAACATAACCCCCTATATTATCATGATGAGACCACTTTCCAGGTGGAACTCTGTCACATTGCATGCATCTTTATAAAACATAAATGGTTTACGTGGATCCACTAGCCTAGCCTACAAGGCCTCTTATGATGGCACATATTCTTTAAAATGTAAACTTAGTAAATTTATGACACTTTAGAATCATAAGTAGCAATCTTAGGAGTACCTCAAATTTAAGGAACCACCATGTGAGTATGGTTCTTTCATCTTGGGGACCATCATACACATCTTTAGGGCTTTTGTTAACACGATAATATCTTTGACAAATCATAACTTTAAAACCTTACTTTGATGTCCTAATATTTATCATAAATCATGAGAAACTTTACTTGAAACTTAGTGAGCTAAGTCTTTAGGTTGAAACATTCATAAATCATGAAATCATCCAATATCATGGGAAAAAATGCTTATTCAAAACATGGTAAAACACCCCATACTTCATTACTTAAATCCATATCATTGGGGTCATCATTATTATCTTAAAATTCATGAAAGTATCACGACCCAAAATAGGGCCTAGATGTAACACGGCGAATGGGGAACCCGAAGGAACCCCAAACAAGACTCTTAGCATATCATATACACATCCTTGGTCGCAGAAGAAAATTAGAACAACATAAGAAACATAAACAAGGGGTATTGGGACCAAGGGAAAGTGTCAAAACACTTGGATAACATAAGTGAGTCAAAGCTCAAGCATAATACATAACTTGTCCAACAACACCTCTAGCATAGAACTTAGCGGGGGCTAAGACAAATTGCCGGGATCACCCTCATAGTCAAAGCATACCATAAAGAAAGAGATTCTTAATACATGGCATAAGAACATAGAAATTTTCCACAGAATGGAGGACTCACCAACTAGCTTCAATAGAAACTACTAGCCATACGGAGGAGGATGATGACCAAAAGGAGTTCCGATTCCTATATGGTAACATCATGAAGTCATAGAGTTTACGTTAGTATGTTTGAATGTACTAAATATGTTATCACAACACAAGCCTAGGGCCTAGACGTGACCGACAAGTACGAAATCGAAAAGAATCCCAAACAAGCCTCATAGCATATCATCACACATCCTCGGCCGCAGAATCAAGACATAACAACATAAGAAACATAAACAAGGGGAGTTCGGGCTAAGGGAATGAGAAGCATTTTTAAATATCTTGGATATCGTAAGTGAATGAAAGCTCAAGCATAATATATATTTTTGTCCAACAACACCTTTAACATAGAACTTAGCAGCGGCCAAGACAAGCAATCGGGCTCACCCTCGTAGTCAAGTACACCAAAAAGGAAAAATAGTTTTATATACATAGCAAAAGAACATAGATCTCACCCCTAGACATAAGGACTCATTAACTATCTTGATTGGATATAACTAGCCATGTGGAGGAGGATAATGACGTAATGGAGCTTCGGTTCCTACATGGTGATATCATGTAGGCAAGAGTATGTGTTAGTACATTTGAATGTACGAAGTATGTAAGATGCAAAGCAACAAGAGATAGGCAACATAATCGGAATGCATAACAATAGAAAATAGGCATGATATAGCAATATGAAATGTATGATCAATTCTTGAGTAAAACATGCTTACGTAACTCATACTCATATAGGATATCATTAGTGAAGAGTAGACCAAGTGAACTACTTCTCAACTCTAAGGCACACCATTCCTTGAACAGTGATTGAGGCTTGATACGCCCCCTCAACAAGGAATCCGAGGCTTGACACCTCCTTGTTAAGGTGACTGAGGCTTGGTACTCCCTCAAAAAAGTGATAGACCTGGCACCCTCTCACCAAGGTGATTGAGACTTGGCACCCTCTAAACAAGGTGATTGAGACTTGGAACCCTCTCAACAAGGTTATTGAGGTTTGGTACCCCCTCAACAAGGTGATTGAGACTTGGCACTCTCTCAACAAGTGATTGAGACTTAGAACCCTCTCAACAATGTGATTGAGGCTGGGCACCCCCTCTAAAGGTGATTGACTTGCAGTATCATAGATACTTTTCATGAATTCAACACATATATAACATACTTTCATCATCACAAGGTTATCATATACCTACATTTCCTCTCATCATTACACATCAAATGCATACCATTGTTTCATCATCATTCCATCATCATATAATCATCATAACACAATTCAACTTATAAGACATGCATTGGACCTTCAATTCCTCAAGAAACCCTAGCCGGACATTTTATCAAACATTTAGTGGATGTGTAATGGAGGTAAAAGACCATGCAATTTCGAGATGAAATCATGTAAGAAAATCTATAGTAAAACCATCAATCAATACCTTCCAACACCCCTAAGACATTTAATCAATCAACACCTTCCAACACCCTTAAGACATTCACATCAAAATCCCTCATCAAATCCAACAATTGATCCAAGATTTTGAGCTCAAAACATGCTAAGACAATAATACTTTCATGAACAAAAATCATTGTGCAGTAAATTTCTGAATATGCACGACCCATATGTACAATAAACTTTAAATCATCTAATAATGGTAAAAAGAGGGTTTAGGCACCATGGGTGGAATGACCCAGTGGTTCAAAACCACATACCTTAGCTTTTGGAGAATTTCTTGGTGAAGATAGAGGAGAGAACTTGAAGCTTGGAAGAGTTCCTTAAGATCCGGAAGATATTTGGTCACTTGATTTGGAGGAAATATTAGTATAAGGCTTTGAGAGAGTATTTTATCAATACAATGAAGAACATAAGGGTTTTGGGACCTTGAATAAGCGTAAAAACGTCAATCCAAAGCTTAGAAAGGGTGGAAAAGGACCAAAATAACCCTTCCTAAAAAGCTGTCTAACGATTGTTACGACCTGTTACGACCTGTGGGTAGCACTATGACTCGTAGGACCCCTCACATGATGCCTAGGCTCAATTTTGAAGTCCCTAGAAATTGCTACGACCCTGACCTATGAGTCGTACCCCGACCTACGACTAGTAACTGTTGGCTCGTAGTGTAACCCTGCACTGACAATCTTCAGTAAAATGTCCATAACGTTTTAATCCGAGCTCTAAATGAGGTGAAACAAAGTGTGTTGGAAAGCTAACTCAAAGAGATTTCATTTGACATGTTGTGGGCCACCCGGTTCCAAATTTGCTAAAAATTATGCTTGTTTGAAGTTGATCCTTGCATGAACCATCACACAAAAGTCAACTCTTAGGGAAGCGTTGAACTCGTCTAGGTACTAGGAGTGTCCCTTGAACCTAATACATCCCCAATCTAACCAAATGAGGCTTGAAACATGGGTACAAGAGCATGGAGTTATGGGGTGTCACAATATTTCCCCCTTGGGAACATTCGTCCTCGAATGTGGAAGAACAAGGCTTGAAAGGGTTGAATGAGAGCATGAAACTTCCAACCATAACATCCATTGCATAACTTATTAGTTGAAAATAATAATGTAGTTAAAAGTAATACTAAAATGTATTCAAATCATTCAACACATCATTTTTAAAATCTCAACATAAGTGTAAAATCGCCATGTATTTGCCAACTTAAACATGAATGCATATGAATGACCTAGGGGCTGAAACATAAGACTTGGAATCACAGAAAAAACTTGATGTGTTATCATAAGCTTGAATAGAATGAAAGGAAAGGAATAAAAATATTTTTTCTCTATGCCCACACCGGCTTCCCGAGAAACACATACAAATGGACGACTCCTCCAAAGAGGGCCCTGGCGAAAACCACATCATTATTATTCAACTTCTCCATTCACCCATTCACACCTCCATCGGGACCTTCTGCTAAGTCAACATATCCTCCACATCACCCACAATCTCAAGGAGTGCTATAGCACTAGAGGAACCAACACATCACATCAACCTAGAAACATGAAGAACCGAACTAACCCCACTCCTATCTATAGGCAATCCCCAAACTTACACAACCTTACCAACTTCCCTCTACACTTTATATGGACTCACAATCCTCAACTCAATTGGCAACCTTAAATACACCTAACCTACTCAGTATATAACCACCATCTCCCCCTTCAAAGACGACCTCCACTCTATCCTTTTCTCACCCAAAACATTCCAATCTAACAAGGCGGAATCAAGGCCTTGCCTAATCTAGACCTCTTAACCCAAGAAGATTTGGAACAATCAGAAACACTATACAACCATCCTCAACTTCCCTCAACCTAACTTCCAACCTAACAAACCGATGGACCACACTAGTCTCCTCTTTGCCACCATTTCCACACATACTAGGCTACTTAGAGTACCCACCACAACACTAGCCTTACTGGAAAGACTAATGCACACTCATATCATAATTCTTAGGGAGTCCTAAACACCTTCTGGTTATCCTCGACTCACACCTACCTTATTTAGCAAACAACCACTTACTCTCCAAGACTTGCAACACTACCCCCAAAGATTCACAAGCTCTAAACAAATCTATGCCCCATCACTAGAGAGCACCACCACATATCAAGGTAGGGTTTTAAGACCCTATTTTAGGGACCTATAAACATAGCCAATGCATAAATCAACCAAACAACTCCACCAATACTAATAATGCTCACTTGAGGACAAAGATCAAATCGAAGATCAACCTTAGTGAAGTGACTAACCCATTGTAGTTGACCAAATAGATCAACCATCCTCAACCATCAATACAACCTTACAGGTTCTACACTCTTTGGAAACATGCTATGCAAGTAGCCAAACCAATCCAAGACCTCCAACACATTAAGCTATGTCCAATCAAGATCGCCAGACAAGAGTTCTATGTAATAAGAACATGGATCAACACATCTGGACTTTCTAAAAGCCATATACTCAACCAAAATATAGACACCAAAGGTTGACATCACCACTCAGGATGAACAAGAAAACCACTAGTAACCCAAAAGAATAAAGAAAGAAATAATGGCATTCCAATCCCAACAATGCACACACATCTAAATCAAGGAAACTTCAACATACCGGTACCAACATCAGGCACCTCATCTACTTCTTGCCTCCTTTGAAGAGCAAAGAACTGATTACCCCTACGAGCATCCCTTTGATCAACATCACCACCTCTACCAGTTTTACGCCTAAGAGGACAATCTATTATCTTTGTGACCCTCCTCTCCACAACTATAACAAGCATTGGTCTTCCTCGAACATGCCCCACTATGGTACCTCCTATATCTTGGAAATTTAGGATTAGTTCTCTCTTCACAGCCATTTTTTCCCATTGAGTTTGTCACCCCATTAATAGCCATCCTCTTATTTGAAGCACCGTCGGACTTTAGATCTTGGGAGCCACCATCAAATCGAGCCCTCTTGGCCTCATTATCCCTTCTTTTCCTCAACTTCTCCTCCTCCACTCGGGCAAGCATAGTGAGAGCATCCCGGAGCTTACTATTAATAGGTTGCTTCTTAGGGAATTTGGGCCCTTCTTGCTCGGGTGTTTGGCATGGTCTAGCATAGTAAAGAACAATCTCTTTGGGGGGGGGGACTTACCACAACACTGTAGCATGACCTAGAACATGAAGAAGGGAAACATTTCGTAAAATGTCTCATAGCCTCCTACTCATAGTTGTGGTGCACAATAAAACCATGAATAAGACTCTAATCGACACGATGTATTGGACTACGAGGATCTATCAACCTAGTGCTCTAATACCATCTTTTCATGACCCAAGCCTAGGGACTAAACGTGACCGGTGAGTGGGGAACCCAAAGAAACCCCAAACAAGCCTCATAGCATATCATCACACATCTTCGGCCATGAAAGTAATACAAAACAACATAAGAAATATAAACGAGGAGAATTGAGACTAAGGGAGTGAGAATCATAATTAAATATCTTGGATATCATAAGTTAATCAAAATTCAAGCATAATAAATATTTTTGTCTAACAGCACCTCTAACATAGAACTTAGCGGGGGCCAAGACAAGCAACTGGGCTCACCCTCACAGTCAAGTATAGCAAAAAGGAAAGATAGTCTTAGATACATAGTAAAAGAACATAAATATTGTCCTCGGACATGAGGACTCATCAACTAGCTTGATTGGATATCTCTAGCCACGTGGACGAGGATGATGACCAAATGGAGCTCCGGTTCCTACATGGTGATATCATGTAGGCCAGAGTATGCGTTAGTACATTTGAATGTATTAAGTACGTAGGATGCAATGTAATAAGAGATAGGCAACATAATTGAAATGCATAACAATAGACAATAGACATTATATAGCAATATGACATGTATGATCAATGCATAAGTAAACCATTCTTAAGTAACTCATACACATATAGGATATCATTAGTAAAGAATAGACCAAGTGAACTACTTCCCAACTCCAAGGCACACCATTCCTTGAACGGTGATTGAGGCTTGATACCCCCCCCCCCTTAACAAGGCATCTGAGGCTTGACACCCTCTCGTCAAGATGATTCAGGCTTAGTAGCCCCTCAACAAGGTGATTGAGACTTGGTACCCTCTCAACAAGGTGATTGAGACTTGGCACCCTCTCAACAAGGTCAATGAGGCTTGGTACCACCTCAATAAGGTGATTGAGACTTGGCACCCTCTCAACAAGGTGATTGAGACTTGGCACCCTCTCAAAAAGGTGACTGAGGCTTGGCACCCCCTCAAAAAGGTGATTGGCTTGCAACATCATAGATACTTTTCGTGAATTCAATACATATATAACATACTTTCGTCATCATAAGGTCACCATATATCTACATTTCCTCTCATCATTATACATCATATGCAGACTATTGTTTCATCATCATTTCATCATCATATAATCATCATAACACTATTCAATTCTAAGACATGCATTGGATCTTCGATTCCTCAAGAAACCCTAGCCGAACATTTTATCAACCACTTGGCAGGTCTGTAATAGGGGTAAAAGACCATGCAATTTAAAGATGAAATCTTGCAAGAAAATCTTCAGTAAAACCATCAATCGAAACCTTGATACACACCCAAGACATTCTTATCAAAACCCCTTATCAAATCAAACATTAGATCCAAGATTTAGAGCTCAAAACATGCTAAAACAACCATACTTTCATGAACAAAAATTACTATGCAGTAAATTTCTCAATATACAAGACCCATATGTAAAATAACCATTAAATCATACAATATTGGTAAAAAGATGGTTTAGGTAGTATGGATGGAAGAATCCAATGGTTAAATACCACATACCTTAGCTTTGGAGAATTTCTTGGTGAAGATGGAGGTGAGAACTTGAAGTTTGGAAGAATTCCTTAAGATTCAGAAGAGGTTTGGTCACTTGACTTTGGAGGATTTATAGGGGTTTGAGAGAGTATATTATCAATACAATCAAGAACTTAAGGGTTTTGGGACCTTGAATGAGCATTAAAACCTCAATCTAGAGCATAGAAAGGGTGGGAAAGGACCAAAATAACCCTTCCTAAAAAGTTGTCTAACGATTGTTACGGGCCCCATTATGACCCATAGGTATACTAAAACTCGTAGGACCCCTCACATGATCCCTAGGATCAATTTCGAAGTCTCTGGAAATTTCTACGAGCCTGACCTATGAGTCATACCCCGGCTTACGACTCATAACTGTGGGTTCGTAATGCAACTCTACACTAGCAGTCTTCAGTAAAATGGTCATAATATTTGACTCCGAACTCTAATTGAGGTAAAACAAAGTGCGTTGGAAAGCTAACTCAATGACATTTTATTTGAAATGTTATAGGCCACCTAGTTCGAAGTTTGCTAAAAGTTATGCTTGTTGGAAGTTGACCATTGAATGAACTATCGACCAAAACTCAACTCTTAGGGAAGTATTGAACTCGTCTAGGTACTAGGAGTATCCCATGAATCTAATACACCCCCAATATTACCCAATAAGTCTTGACACATGGGTATAAGAGCATGGAGTTACGAGGTGTCACATATGTAGGATGCAATGAATCAAGAGATAAGCATCATAATTGAAATGCATAAGCATACGCAAGGAGTAATATATAACAATATGGCGTGCATAGAAGATGCTTGAAGTAAACCATGCTTACAAAATCATAATACATGTGTAATAAGATACCATCATTATAGAGTACATAGTTTATCAAAGTACAAACCCCTTGATTGGTTGGTGGATCATCTCACCTTCCCTTCCTTGGTGATTGAGATACAAACTTCTCAATTGGTTGTCAAGGTATAAACCCCTCAATATGGTTGTCGAACGTAACACCTTCCATCCTAGGTGATTAAGGTATCAAACCCTCAACTAGGTTAATGAGATATTAACCCCTCAATTAGGTTAATAAGGTATCAGCCACTCAATTAGGTTAATGAGGTATCAACCCCTCAATAAGGTGAATGAGGTATTAAGCCCTCAATTAGGTTAATGAGGTATCAACCCCTTAATTAGGTTAATGAATCTCACACCCTCCATCAAAGCGCTCATCTCAAAACACATGCCTTTCATTATCATAAGGTTATTCAACTCATATGCCATACATTAGGCCTTCAACAACTCAAGATACATAACTCGGACATTTTATCAAACACTTGGTGGATGTGTCATGCTAGTGTAAAACCATGCAATCCAAGAGTGGAATCATGCTAGAAAATTAAGTATAAGACAATTAATAGATACTTGGTAACACCCTCAAACAATATACATAAAAATCCTTCATTAAATCTCATAATATATCTTAGATTCATAGCTCAAAACACGTTAAAATAATAAGAATTTCATGAAATCCCAACATTATGTGCGGTGAAATTCATAGTAAGTGAGACCCACGAGTAAATCAACTTTAAGTCATGTAATTTAGGTAGAAAGGGAGCTTGGGCACCATGGGTTAAAAGACCCAATGGTTGAAACCCACGCATCTTGACGTAGGAGGATTCCTTGATGAAGATTTGAATAGAGACTTGAGGCTTGGATGAATTCCTTAAGATCCAGAAGAGATTTGGACACTTGATTTTGAGTGAAATAACAGTATAAATGTTGAGTGAGTTTTGGGGAATGTCTAGTTTGATATGAAGGTGAAGTATGGCTAAGTATAGGTATTTTAACGTATGGTAAAGATTATGCTCAAAGACCCAAAAGCCTTGGACCGAACTAAAAAAAACTGCATGAAATAACACACTGGCGTGCCCTGGCCACGTCGCGCTAAGTGCGCGCCTGCTCACCATTTTCTACTCACTTTGAATTTTGTAAATTCAATATGGTTGCTCTAAAATAGGGGATAGACCTATCCCCCACTCAATTGACCCCCTTATCAAGAATATGAAGTAAGATTTTCGATATCACATATGGAGTTTGAGATATATGGAAATTATGATTCTGGCCACTTTCGAGGCACATTTTCAGGCACTTCTTTGGGGTTATTTCAATATCTCCCCCTTGGAAACATTTACCCAACGAATGTCAAAGAAACATCTATAAGAGAAATAAACAAGATGATTTCATCCCACACGAGAAAGCAACAATTAACTTAAACATCATTTTCAAAAACCTCAACATAAGTGTAGAAATCAACGTGAACTTGTCAATATAAACATGAATATATGCAAATGACATGAGGGTTGAGACTTGTGACTGTGAATGATGGAAAAAGGACATAATGTTATAATAAGCTTGAGTAGAATGAAGGATACATGGATATTTCTTTTCCATGCCTGCTCGGCTCCTCGAGGGACACTTTCGACTTGACGATTCTTCCAAAAGGCCTTGACGAACACTACCTCCTATCAATCAACTTCTCCACCTATGCAACCAATTCCTCCACTGGGACCTTCTTCTAGGCTAACTTATCCTCCACAATACCCACGACCTCAAAGAGTTCTATAGCACTAGAGTTACCACCACCTCCCTCAACCTAGAAGCATGAAAAATCGGACGAGCCATATCCATATCCATAGGCAATTCCCATTCGCATGCAACCTTACCAAACTTCCTCCACACCCTATAAGGACTCACACCCAATCTTAACCTAATTTTTAACCTCAAACACACATAGCCCAGTTGGTACCTTAAACCACCTTTTCCCCTTTGGGAGACAATCTCTATTATACCATCCTTACACCTAAAACTTCTAACTCTAATAAGGTGGAATCAAGGCCTTGCTTAAACTAGACCTATTCAACCAAAGAAGATTTAGAGCCATCAAGAACACTACACCACCATGCTCCACTTCCTCCAACCTAATCTCCATTTTAGCCAATCGATGGACCTCTGTAATCACCCCTTTTGCCACAATCATCAACATATGCTAGGATACTTAGAGCACTGACTACAATACTAGCCTTACTAGGTAAAATAATGCACACCCATATATCATAATCCTTAAGGAGTTCTAACCACCTTCTTGTTAACCTCAACTCATACCTATCATATTTAGCAAACCTCTCATTCCCCCAAGACTTGCAACACTACCCCAAAATGGTCTACAAGTTCTAAATAATAAATGCTCCACCACCAGCTGCAACCTCAAACACATCAAGGTAGGGTTTTAAGACCCTATTCATGAATAAGTCAACCAAATAACTCCACCAATACTCAAATCCTCACTCCTAGCCCAAAAAGGAAACCTAGGGATATCACCTACCCTCATCCTCACTTGGGACAAAACCTAAATCACAAATGAATCATAGAGAAGTGACTAGCCCATTGTAGTTGGCCCCATAGATCGTCCATCCTTAACCATCATATTACAACCTTACGGGTCCTACACTCATTAGAAGCATGATATGCATATAGCCAAACAACCTCAAAACATCCAACCCATCAAAACCAATTTAATCAAGATCAGAAGACAAGACTTTATGAAATAAGGACATGGAGCAACCCTTATAAGCCTTTCTAGCTTCAATACACTCACATAACCAAATCTTTCTAGAAACAAAATAAATAACGAAAGAAATAGTGACTCCTAGAACCATAAAAGCACACATAATAAAATCAAGAAAAACTTGTAACATACCAATAGCATCATCGGGCGCCTCATCTTCTCCTTGTCTTTTTTGAAGAGCATAGAACTGATTGTGCCTTGGAGCGCCACCTTGAGGACGAACATGTTCACCCTTTCCTTGCTTATGAGAACAATCGTTATTCTTATGCCCATCCTTATCACAATGGAAACAATCATTGGTGTCCTTCAAACAAGTGTCTCTATGAACCTTACCACATGTTGGACACATAGCATCATCTTTATCTTTGGGACTTTGGAACTTTCCTTCTAAGTGGGCTCTATTGGCCTCTTTGCCCCTTCTCTTCCTTATCTTTTCCTTCTCCAATTATTTGGCATATGTCATTAAGGGGGACAAATCCATGTCACTTATCAACATAGCGGATCGGCATTCCTCACTTACAAAATCAAATACACCTATCATGAACTTGTTCATTCTAGACCTTAGATCGGCTACCAGTTGCGCAGCATATTTACAAAGTTGCTTTAACTTGAGGGCATACTCCCTCACACATTGACCCTTGCTTAAAATTCATAAACTCCACCATCTTGGCCTTCCTAAGCTCAAGAGGGAAGAACCAGTTAAGAAAAGCCACCTTAAACTCCTCTCATAGTACCACATTGTTGTTGCCATTCTACTCCTTCAATTAAGCAAACTATATTTTGGCCACCTCCTTGAGTTGGTAGGGTGCCAACTCTATCTTCTCTTCCGATTTAACATCCATAATAGTCAATACTTTGTACACCTCATCCATAAATTCTTGGGGGTACTCATCCACCTTAGACCCATAAAACTCCAGCGTGTTCATCCTCATAAAGTCCCTCACTCGAGATGCCGAGATAGGAACTTGAGGAACTTCAGCCCCTTGGTCGATTTGATTGGCCACAACATGATCTAACATGGTAAGAGTATCCCAAAATTCTTCATGAGCCGGTTGTTCTTTGGGAGAGCAGGCTCTTTTTCCTCTTGTGTTAGGCATGATCTAGCATATCAAAGAACAATCGTTAGGGGGGAACAACCTTACCTCAACTCTATAGCATGACATTAACCAAGAAGAAGGGAAACATTTCCTAAAATGTCTCATAGCCTCTTGCTCATAGTTGTGGTGCACAACATAACCATGAACAAGACTCCAATTGACGCGGTGTGTTGGACATCTAGGACCTAACAACCTAGTGCATGATACCAAGTTTGTCATGACCCAAAATAGGGCCTAGATGTAAGACGGTGAATGGGGAACCCAAAAGGAGCCCAAACAAGCCTCTTAGCATATCTTACACACATCCTAGGTCGCAGAAGCAAAATAGAACAACATATGAAACATAAACAAGGGAAATTGGGACTAAGTGAAATTGTTAAAACAGTTGAATAACATAAGTGAGTCCAAGCTCAAGAATAATGCATAACTTGTCCAACAACACCTCTAGTGTAGAACTTAGTGGGGGACAATACAAGCAACCAGGCTCATCCTCATAGTCAAGGATACCATAAAGAAAAAGAGTCTTTAATGCATAGCATAAGAATATAGACATTGTCCTCGGAATGGAGAACTCACCAACTAGCTTGAATAGGAACCAGTAGCCACGTGGAGGAGGAGGATGACCAAAAGGAGCTCCGGGTCCTACATGGTAACATCATGTAGGTATAGAGTATGCATTAGTACGTTTGGATGTACTAAGTATGTAGGATGCAATACAACAAGAGATAAGCATCATAATCAAAATGCGTAAGTATAGACAATGAGTAGCATATAACAATATGACATGCATGGAAGATGCGTAAAGTAAATTATGCTTTCATAGATCATAATAGATGTGTAACAAGAGACCATCATTATAGGGTACATAGTTTATCAAAGTACAAACTGGTTGATTAGTAGGTGGATTCTCTCAACCTACTACCCTTGGTGATTGAGGTACAAACCTCTCAATTGGATGTCAATGTACAAACCCATCGACATGGTTGTCGAACGTACCACCTTCCATCCTAGGTAATTGAAATATCAACCCCTCAATTGGGTTAATAAGGTATCAAACCCTCAATTTTCTTAATGAGGTTCAACCCCTCAATTAGGTTAATGAGGTATCAACCCTCAATTGGGTTAATAAGGTATCAACCCCTTAATTATGTTAATGAGGTGTCAACCCTTCAATTAGGTCAATGAGGTATCAACCCCTCAATTAGATTAATGAACATCACACCCTCCATCAAAGTGGCCATCTCACAACACTATAGAGCAAAATACCATATATATCCATACCTTTCATCGTCATAAGTTCATTCAACTTGTATGCCATACATTAAGCCTTCACAACTCGAGATACATAATCTGGACATTTTGTCAAACACTTGGCGGATGTGTAATGCTAGTGCAAAACCATATAATTCAAGAGTAGAAACATGCTAGAAAATTCAGTGTTAGACCATCAATAGATACTTGGTAACACCCTCAAATAATATAAATCAAAACTGTTCATCAAATTATACAATAGATCTTGGATTCAGAGCTCAATACATGCTAAAACAATCACAATTTCATGAAACCCCAACATCGTGTGCAGTGAAATTCATAGTAAGTAAGACCCATGAATAAATCAACTTTAAGTCATGCCATTTAGGTAAAAAGAGAGTTTGGGTACCATGGGGGAAAGGACCCAATGTTTGAAATCTACATACCTTGACTTTGGAGAATTCCATGATGAATATTTCAATGGATACTTGAAGCTTGGACGAATTCCTTAAGATTCGAAAGAGATTTGACCACTTGATTTTGAGTGAAATAATAGTCTAAATGTTTGAGAGGGTTTTGGGGAATGTCTTGTGTGATATGAAGG
>JAABOM020000007.1:13802436-13861078 GCA_011800125.2 Solanum clarkiae
CTTACACAAGACCCCACATCAATTTAAATCTTTAAGGAACACATTGTGAATAAATATACATTTGGTCCCAAACTTTTTCAAATTGAGCCAATTAAGGACTTTTGATTTCTAACTCCCAAGAATAATATTATATAAAAAAAATTCCACTTGGTCTAAACCTTAAAATAAACACTTAGGTCCCGAATTGCTCAAAATTTCCAATAATCGTCCCAATTTCACAAGCATTTTGAATGTTCGAATTTACGGGTTCTAACATAATGGTAAAAGGGGAATGGGCCTACTTAGGTTGAGAGTAGGGATGTGGAACATAGGATCACTTATGGGGAAGTCCAAAGAGTAAGTGAAGAGTCTTAAGAAGAGACAAATTAATATAGCAAGTGTTCAAAAGACCAGATGGATAGGTACTGAGGCACGAGATGTAGACGGGTTTAAATTATGGTACTCGGTTGGTTCTAGGGATAGAAATGGAGCAGGCATCCAGCTTGTAGATGAAGACCTTAGGGAGTATGTCGTGGAGGTTTAGGAGGACTAATGATAGGATGATGTTTATTAAACTTGTGTTTGGTAGTCATATTGTGAATATAGTTAGTGCTTATGTACCCAAGTAGGCCTAGATGATGAAGTTAAAAAGATCTTTTGGGAAGATCTGAATGAGGTTGGGAGGAGTATACCGGCCACAGAAAAGATTTTCATTTGGGGAGATTTTAATGGGCGTATTGGTGCTGCTTCTAGTGGTTTTGATGATGTCTATGGAGGCTTTGGTTTTGGAGAGAGGAATGGAGGTGAGACATCTCTCTTAAACCTTGCTAAAGTCTTCGAGTTGGTTATTGCTAACTCATTTTTTCTGAAGAGAGAAAATCACTTGGTTACCTTTCTTAGTAAGGTAGCTAAGACCCAAATTAACTACTTATTCCTCCAAAAGGGTGATAGAAACCTTTATAAAAATTGCAAGGTAGTTTCGACTGAAAACATTTTAACTCAACATAGGCTTCTAGTAATGGATTTGGAGATTAAGAGGGGTAAGAGGAAAAAGGTTATTTAGACCTAACCAAGTATTATATGGGGTGACCTGACTCCTGCCCTGTCTCGAGAGATAGGGGAAAAGTTGAGTAATTTAGGGGCTTGGAGTAGTAGCAGAGAGGTGAACACTATGTGAGATATCACGATTGGTTACATTAAGAGGGTTGCCACCGAGGTGCTAGGGGTTTCAAGAGGGACCTTTGGTAGACGTCAAGTTGATTGGTGGTAGAGTGTTGAAGTTCAATGCAAAGTGAAAGCCCAGAAGACTGCCTACAAGAAGTGGTTGGAATGTCGGGATGAGGATGAAAAGATAAGGCTTAAAGATATTTATAAGATGATGAAGACAAAAGTGAAGATGCCAGTGATGAGTGCCAAGACAACAATATTTGAGTGGTTGTATGTTGAGTTAGTTGAAAAAGGCGAGGACAAGAGATTCTATTGGCTTGCAAAGGCGAGAGAGAGAAAAGCTCGTGACTTGGACCAAGTGAAGTGCATTAATGAATGAGATTCCATTGAGATAAGGTGGCAAGATTACTTTCATAAACTATTAAACAAAAAAGAGGATAAAGATATTGAGTTGGGTGATTTAGTGCACTCCAATAATTATCAAGATTTTGGTTATTGCAGGCATTTTAGAGTTGAGAAAGTTAAATGTGCTATTAGTAGGTTGAACAAGGAAGAACAAATTACCCGATAAAATTATGATGGATTTCTGGAAGAGCATGGTCAAGGAAGGTATTGAGTGGTGGACTAGATTGTTTAATACTTTATGAAGATTGCTAAGATCCCGATGAATGGAAGAGGAGTATAATGGTTCCATTGTACCAGAACAAGGACAATATTCAAAGTTGTAACAATTACAGGGGTATCAAGTTGTTAAGACACATTATGAAGGTTTTCAGAGAGAGCGATTGGGATGAGGGTGAGGAAAATAATATCTATTTCTGAGAATCAGTTCAGATACACTTTTTTAGGTGACATAGGGTGTTGAAAAAATTTAAGAAATAAGATTTTCTTCAATTTTAAAATACTAAATATTAGAAGCTCTTACATATGTACTAGACAAAGATTTAATAAGAATAACAAGACTTATGTTGGATTAACTCAACAAAATAAAAGGATTTAAGTAAATGGTCCACTATACAGATTTATTTTGAATTTAAATCATATGTCAATGTAATAATACTTACCTTTTCATATAAATAGATATTGGATTTACCTTGAACTCAAGTGTTGTTAAACTAAAATTATTATTATTTTCTATTCTTTTTATTTATTTTTGATAGACACAAAATTCATGTGCAACACATGTAGTTTAGACTAGTGTCTATGTGTGTGTACATATATTTATTATTTTTTTTTATTTTTTTATTTACTTTTGATAGATACAAAATTCATGTGCAATACACGAAGTTTAAACTAATGTGTGTGTGTAATATATATAATTTTTAAAAATAATTTTTATATATTTAAAATAAATATTTTATTAATTTTTCAACTTTCATTAGTTTGAAAAATCAAAATGACATACTTTTGTCAATTGAAGGTATACTCCATCAAATTATATATGGACTAAAATTGAACAAACATATAACAGAAAAACTAAATTGCTATTTAAACATATACATTGGCTATTGTAAGTACTATATAACACCCACCAAAAAGGTTAAGTGTCCCAACACTTAATTCATTCTTTTAAAAAACAAATTATTTTTTTCATATCCTTTTCTCAAACAGTTGAAGGAAATAATTTACTGACATCTGCTTATTATGGTATAGTGAAGAAATTTTTGTGATGCTAGTTGATCATTGTAAAGAGAATGTTACTGAAATGATTGATTTGCTGAAGTCTTATAACTATAAAGCTGACATCTCTTTGTTGAACTTATAATTTTAGTTCTTTGATATAAATAAGTTTTGTATGATTTTCTTTCAAAAAGATTCAATTGATACCTTGTGTGATTTTAGTATTGATCTTTTTTTAAATTTATCTTTTGTTTAGTAAATCTTGAATTTCTATTTTTTTCTTGTTGTTATAACGTTATTTCTATACTTGCTTATGTGATTTTATTGATTACTAAATGAATTATGGTATTTATAGAGAATCACATTAGATTCTTTATTTTTTGTTCTTGATATATATTTTCCGCACATTTGATTAGCATCCGCGATAAAGATGTACATGATTACTCAAAAGGGGATTGTTAATTTTATGTTGCTATTTGTCTCATTTCAATTTTATCATATGCTCTTGACGTGTTACAATTTTTTGCGTAAATTTTAATTATTGAATCAACTTACATATATGTTTTACACTTGATTTATTTGTAGAACAAGGGGAAAATTATTTTTTTTTTCAATTAGCCAAATGACATTAAGATGTAGATCTTTGAATTTTATAAGTCTATCTATCATCTTTTGTATTAAAAAAATAGGGTGGAGGCGGCAGCACAAATTATAACAATTGAGAAGGAATAAAAAGAGTAAAATAAGAATGAATCTGGCTATCATTATTATTGACCTTGAGATAACCTTTTGTTGGATGTAGAAAAAACAAATTGGGTTAGCCCGATCTACATTTAAGAAAAATATTTTTATTTTATAATTTAAAATTTCCCTCTTGATCCTGAAGAATTTTTTCCCCTTTATAATTAGACCAAAAAAAAAAAATGCATATTTCAAAAACGATTTGCTTAATATATACTTCTTGTTTCATCTCATTGATAGAACCTATCTTGAATTTAATAATATTTTAATTTTATTTTCCTGTTAATTTGAAAGGAATAAATTCGATCTATTTTGATGGACGATTATCAAATATTTTTTTGTTTCCTATTACCCTTATTGATCATTCAATTTGTGACAATAGAAAATTTTAAGAATATTTCAAAAAAAAAAGAAGTAAATGCTAGAAAATAATTTTTGAATTTGAAATATTATGATGATAACGCTTGTCATTGTAATATTATTCTAACTTTTTTTATTATACTAATTTTGTGTTACGTGCGTCGCACGTGTATATTAATCAAGTTATATATAGTACATAAATTTAAATAATAATACTAATATAATCGTACAATTAAAGTTCAATTTTCTACAATAAACAACAGGATCAAAGGATATCATTAGAAAATGTACCTTCACTAAAAGAACTATATAAAAGTCCTGAAAGCTTCACAAGCCATGGCTTACAATGCAATTGTATTATCATAAGTAAAATGTCATTGTGTGCGGAAAAATATATGCATCATCTATTTCATAAAATATTATTTTTGAATTTAAACTTAAGACAAATACTTTTTTTTAGTTAAATATTAGGGCTCATAGCTCATTTTTATCAAATGAATAAGTATGCAAAATTGGGTTAGTAGAGCAAAATAGTAACTCCTCTATCGAGTAAATTCTGTCCTACTGAATCTAGAATTTACAATTTATGTGTTTGGATTCCTAATTAATATTTTGTACATATTAAATGAGGTTTTTTAAATACAAATAAAAAGTTTGAATCTAAGCTAATGAATTTTTATAAATCCATATCTTTTATTCTACCTCTGCTTTTAAAATATCTTTAGCAACCGAATCTTGAATGGAGGAGCTAAACTTCTTTTAAATAAAAAATATCATCTTACGTCAAAATGTTTCATCACCTGTGGACACAATCTGAATATAAATATTCTACCCAAGAGTAATTTTTTGCCTACCAATTATTTATCGTGTGCCTATATTTATTGTAATACGACACAAATATCAAACTTGATTAGCAGTTATTCCTCCAGTTCAATTCTTTTGATCTATTTTTCTTTAGTCAATTCTTAAAGGAATGATATTTCTCTTTCAGAAATTCTTTAGTTTCAGTTTCTACATGATATGTTTAAGATCACAAAATTAAAGAGTATTTTGGTACGTTTGACATATCTTTAATTTCTGAGCATAAGATTCATAAATCTTCTTTATTTTTTAAACTTTGTGTCAAATCAAAATAGGTCAAACAAGTTCAAATAGATAGAGTATTATTCAACGCAAAGCTTTTGAGTTCTTATTAATTTGCATAGATTATAAGTCATCCCCACATTTTATCTGTCAACCTAAAAACTTCAAGATGTTATTATGCATTCAGAAAGTATATGTCACGCCCCAAGTTTACACCCTAGACGTGGCCGGCACCCAGAATTATTTTTAGTCCAAGAGAATCACTTGACTTGGCTATTTTACTCAGGAAAAGATTCAAATAATAAATGATAGGCTTAAACATAATTTACTAAAGAGACTGCACTAGTATGAATAACTAAATAGAGGAAATATCCCAACAACAACTAAAAATAAGAACTGAAACTCCTATGATCCAGTGTATGGAACCTCTAACTAAAATAATCTAAAACAACTACTGTGATAGGCCCATGGTAACCACAACTGAAAAAAAATGCTTAAACATAAATAAACACATCCATAAGCAAGACTCTACTAGACACGACTACATAGACTTCCTACGATACTTAAGCTTTGTGCTCTGATGCCAAGTTTGTCACGCCCCAGGAGGGTACCCTAGACGTGCCCGACATGTCACGCCCCGAGAGGGTACCCTAGATGTAACTGGCACTCGAAGACTATTGCTAGGCCTCAAGTGAACCACCTAGTCCCATCACACATCGTTCAATAAGTAAACTAGTGGAAGATAACAAAGAATAACCTAGCCATCAGTGGGCTATGAGATTCAACAACTACGTCTATCATATAAAATAATAATGAAAGTAGTCAATGAAAGGAAAAGGGAAAAGAAAAAGAACCTCCATCTGTGTCCATGAAGCCTCTATACTCTACTATCTAAGAGGGTAAAATGACAGATAATGACTACCACAACTCAATGAAAATAGCTCAATAAAACTAAAGAAATAATCATCCTTCGAATGCGGGGAAGGACTCACCACGATCTCAAATCAAAAAGCACCAAAACTCAACAATATATTATCCTGCTGAAGTCCTCTGTCTACAGAATCTTCATCATAAAACAATGCAGCACCAAAGGAACGTTAGTACATGGAATATACTATATGTAAAACTGGTTAAAGTAAACAATATGAGCTATACAATGTACAATGACATCAGCTTAATAGTCACTCAACCTCAACTCAGAGTAAGGAACAAGACTCTATCACATCACTATCCATCAAGGCATCACGCTATCACATCAACCTCAGATTACTATCAACATGAAACCTATCTAGGAGTTTCTATAACCTACAATCATCACCTATGAGTCGGTGATGATCTAACAAAGAGATGTCGTTGTCATATTCACCCAGTACCTTGTTGGGGGTAAAGGATGAGTCTATCGGGGATCCCAAAAGTCTATCAAGTCCTCTACGAGACAAAAGAAACATCCGCTTTCACGATCCAATCCTCTCCTATGCTGGCCACGTAGTTAATGAGTGCGTGTGGGATTCACTCTTACCCATTTTTATGCTAATACTCCTCCCATGACTCGACTTGCTCATAAACTATCTATCAATCAAGAACTTCTATCATCTAGTCTCTACGGACAGGAAAACTCACCTCATCTCATAATCTATCAACTCATAGAGTAGGACTATTCTTTCAAAGCTATAGTTAAATCTCATTTAGACTCTAAGGACACTCCTATCATCAAATCCAGCCATCAATACACTCATTTCAAGACCCAGACCATAGCAATCATGCATATATCATAGCCCAGGCTCTAGACATCAACCCCTAGGTTCATTCAATTAATCCTTAACAATTAAACATATACAAGTTATAAAGTAACTCAATCAATTAGTTAAACAAATAGTTACATCACACAACCGTACACTACTACATATAATCACTTATTTAAAAGCATGATGATCATCAATTTAAGAAAAGTATCTAAAAATTAAGATAATTTTCAAGATTTCATTCAAGAAATCTCAACAAGACCCATTATATTCTACTATTTTACCCTAACTCAATCATGGGGGAACATGGGAGAACATTCCCATGTTCTGAGTAGCTTTTACATACCTGAGATGAAAGAATTCCCAACCTTTCTTCAAGAACTTAGACTTGGACTTGAAACCCTCAACTCTTTCTTCTTCTCCTTCTCTTAGAGTGTACATTTAGACTTAGGAAAAATATGGGTTTGGAACCCTCAATCGATAATATACAACCTTAAAAGTACATTTTAGGACTTAGGATAGGGTGGAGAATGATCAAAAGGCCCTTCTCGAATCAAAAGAAAAAAATTTAAAATTGGTACTCTGGTCCATGACTAGTGTATTTTGCAATTTTTTTTCGAAATTCAATTCCCGTCGAAATTTTTTTAAAAAAAAGTTAAGTGTGTCTCCGCGTTGCGCCAGGGGCGCGGATCGTCACTGTTTTTACATTAATTAGAAAAATTTATTTTTCTACCCAATTGCTTTTGAATCGGGTCGAGACCATTTTTCCACTCAATTTTCCACGCTGATCGCAAATCTGATCTCGAATTTTCCACCAGAGCTTTGAAAGATGCATTATGCACACGATACATTCTACAGGCATTTTGATAATTTTATAGGGTGTTACATCATCTTCCTCTTGGGATCATTCATCCTTGAATGAAGAGTAAAGGTGGAATAAAAGCACGAGCAGCCTCAAACTCATCTCATTCCTCACTCGGGAACTCTCGGGCTCTCAACTTTCCATCACTTATCTATCTCCGTCTTAGACTCAGAACAGAATCGGATTGATCGATCAACCCAATGAAGAAGACATTCAATGGCGTTAAGGATAGGGACATTACCTTCGACGTCATCATCATTCGACACAAATAGGCGTTGGTATTTGACTTTTATTTCTTCCTCAGCTTCCCAAATTCCTCAGCTTATGAACTTGTCGATCAAGGATTTGGACTGGAATTTCTTCGTAGGATAGGTTATCCTTCACTCTAGTACTCTCAATAGGGATTTCCAAAGCAAGATCTCCCAAACACTTCTTCAGCATTGAAATACGAAATACTGGATGGACTCCATCTAACTCCGAAGGCAAGTTCAACTCATAGCGACCTTCCCAATTCTCCTCACAATCTGGTATGGTCTGATATAATATGGACTCAACTTTCCCTTCTTACAAAACCTCATGACACCCTTCATAGGTGATACCTTCAAGTATACCCAATCATCCACCTCAAACTCAAAGTCCCTTCTTTTCACATCGTATAGGACTTTTGACAGCTCTGTGCTGTCTTCAACTTTTCCCTGATGACCTCCACCTTCTCGATAGACTAGTGGACAAGATAATGTCCAATCAATTCAGCTTCACCAGCCTCAAACCAGCCAATCAGTGATCTACATCTTCTCCCATATAATGCGTCAAAAGGAGCTATTTGAATGCTGGCATGGTAGCTTTTGTTGTACGCGAACTCAATCAATGGTAGATGATCATCCCAATTTCCTTTAAAGTTGATAACACATGCTCCCAACATATCCTCAAAAGTCTAAATGGTGCACTCTTCCTGTCCATCTGTCTGAGGGTGAAAAACTGTGCTCAGATGTACTTTCATACCCAATCCCTTCTGAAAAGATCTCCAAAATTGAGAGGTGAATTGAGCTCCTCGGTTCAAGATGATAGACAAGGGAACCTCATGCAACCTCAAAAACTCACGAATGTATAGTCGGGCATACTCCTTAGCTGTATTCGTTGTCTTGACTACCAAAAATGGGATGATTTAGTCATCCTGTCAACAATCAACCATATCGAATCATGTTTCTTTCAGGATCTTGGTAAGCCGGTAATGAAATCCATATTGATCATCTCCCACTTCCACTCAGGAATTTCTAAATTCTGAGCTAGCCCATACGGTCTCTGATGTTCGACCTTGACCTGTTGACAATTGGGACACTTCGAGACAAACTCAACAATGTCCCTCTTCATTCCATTCCACCAATAGACTTCTCTCAAGTCGTGGTACATCTTGGTGGAACTAGGATAGATGGAATATCTAGAGCTATGAGCTTCGACTATGATCCTATCTAGAACACCATTAACATCAGGCACATGCGATCTACCTTGACATCTCAACACCCCATCTTCCACTTCGGAGAAAACCATCACCTTCTGCTTGTGAATTGCTTCCTTCAATTGGAACAAAACAAGATCTTAGTCTTGCTTTTCCTTCACCTCTGACACTAAGGATGAAGCAGACCAATTCTAAACATTGACCCCGCCTTCATTATTCTCTTCAAGTTGCACTCCCAGTCAAGCTAATCTATGAACGTCCTTAGCCAATTCTCTCTTCCCTTCCTCCACATGGGTAGTTCTACCCATACACAACCTGCTAAGAGCATCGGCAACAATGTTAGCCTTACCTGGGTGGTAGAGGATGCTCATATCATAATCCTTGATCAACTCCAACCATCTTCTCTACCGCAGGTTGAGCTCCTTCTGACTTAACACATATTGCAAACTCTTGTGATCAGTGAACACATCCACATGCACTCTATACAAGTAGTGATGCCAAATATTAAGTGTGAATACTACCTCTGCCAAATTGAGATCATGAGTCAGATAATTCTTCTCATGGGTATTAAGTTGTCTGGAAGCATAAGCTATCACCTTCCCTCTCTGCATAAGTACATAACCCACTCTAACTCTAGATGCATCACAATAGATCACGAGTCCCCCGTCACCTCGCGCAAAGTCAAAACTGGTGTTGTAGTCAATCTACTCTTCAACTCTTGGAAACTTTTCTCATATTCCTCTGACCACTGAAACTTGGCCTTCTTCTAAGTTAGCTTAGTTATTGGTGCAGAGAAATAAGAGAGCCCTCAACAAATCTGCAATAATAGCCTGCCAAACCTACTTCTTATTTCTGTAGAAAAGTTGGTCTAGGCCAGTTCTTTACTGCCTCAATTTTTTGAGTATCCACCCTATTACCATCTGCCGAAATAACATGGCCTAAGAAAGCCACAGACTTGAACCAAAACTCACACTTTGAGAATTTTGCATTAACTTATGGTCTTTGAGCATTTGCAAAACCACTCTAAGGTGATTAGCATGATCCTCTTCATCCTTGGAATACACTATAATATCATCAATAAACACGATCACGAACATATCAAGATACGGTCTGAACACCTCATTCATTAAATCAATGAAACCCATAGGTGCATTTGTCAACTAAAAGGTCATGACCAAGAACTCAAAATGTCCATACTGTGTCCTGAAGGATGTCTTTGGAATATCACTTTCCCTCACCTTTAACTGATGGTAACCTGATCTGAGGTCTATCTTAGAGAAACAAGTAGCACCCTGAAGTTGGTAAATAAATCATCTATTCTGGGAAGAGGATACTTATTCTTTATTGGGACCTTGTTCAGTTGTCGGTAGTCTATGCACATTCTGAGAGACCTATCTTTCTTACACACGAATAGGATAGGAGCACCCACAAAGAGATACACTAGGCCTTATGAAACATTTCTCTAACAAGTCTTTCAATTGTTCTTTCAATTCTTTCAACTCTGTAAGGCCCATTCTATAAGGTGGAATTGAAATGGGTTGGGTCTCAGGAAGAACATCGATCCCAAATTCAATCTCCCTATCAGGAGGGACTCCAGGTAGATCATCAGGAAACACCTTAAGGAACTCATTCACAATCGGGACTGATTCAAGAGTGGAAGATTAAGCATCATCATACTTAACTTGCACGAGGTGGTAAATACAACCCTTAGAGATCAACTTTCCGGCTCTAAGATAAGAGATGAACTTGCCCTTAGGTGCAACAGAACTCCTCTTCCACTCTAAAACAGGCTCATTAAGAAATTAGAACTTTACGATTCGAGTTATACAGTCAACAGAAGCATAACAGGAATGAAGCTAATCTATGCCAAGTATCACATCAAAGTCAACCATCTCCAACTCTACCAAGTCAGCTAAGGTATCTCTATCATAAATGGACACTATACAATCTTTTTAAACCCTCTCAGCTAATATAAACTCAGCAATAGGAGTGGAAACAACAAAAGGTTCAAGCAAACACTCTGGAGAGTCCCAAACTTACTAGCCACATAAGGAGTCACAAAAGACAAGGTAGCACCTGGGTCAAGAAATGCATAACAATCAAAGGTAAAGACTCAAAGCATACCCGTAACAACATCTGGTGCAGCCTCCTGATCCTGTCGATTACCCATAGCATAAAGGCGTTTTGTCCCACCTCCTGTACCATGTAGTAGTACCCCTCTGATGATTGCCCACTGGAGGGGACAGAGATAGCTGTACTCTACTGTCCCCTTCACCCCGTCTCCTCTTCGAACACTCAAACTGGAAGTGACCCATTTGTCCACACGAATAGCAAATATCCTTACCCATACGACAATAATCCAGATAAAGCTTACCACACTTGTTACAAGGTAGTTTTCCCCTCACGCCTTGGGTCACACTAGCCTGAGATGGAGCAACCTGAGCCCTGTAATTTTGATAACCTTGAGACTTTTGATGATACTTATTTGGCTGAATGGGCGCACTTGCTACTGATGGTGCATGATAAGATGATCTTCTCTGGAAGTAGGACTTATCACCCTTATTTTGCCTCTGCTAGCTAGGCTCATGTCTTACTGATTTTGCCTTTCTTTTCATCTGCTCTTCTCTATCTCTTTTCTTGTCCTCCTCTGTTTATGGGGCATACACCATAATTTTTGAGATGTCCATGCCCTGAATCAACAAGGCTGCCTTACACTCTTACACATGTGTGCGCAGAGTAGACACAACCTTCCTCATCCTGGCCCTCATGTCTGGGACCATCTCTGGAGCATACCTGTACATCATAATAAACTTAAGGCTGTACTCTTTAACAATCATCCCTCCTTTCTTCAGGTTTACAAACTCATCCACCTTTGCCTCTGTCAACTCTTGAGGAAAGAAATGATCAAGGAAAACAGCTTCAAACTCTTCCCATTCTGCAGGGTCTGCATCCTCACCTCTACTATCCTCCTATTGGTTATACCATACATTAGCAACATCCTTCATCTAGTTGGAGGCAAGCTCAACTACCTCAATCTCAATAGCATGCATGGCTTTCAGGTCCCTATACATTTCATCAATAAAATTCTGTGGGTCCTCCTCAACCTAGGACCCCGTATACACTGGCAGGTTCATCCTCAAGAAGTCTCTGAGTCAGGTTGCAACTGAGGACTCCTGTGAGCTAGAATTAGGAGCTTGAGGACCCCGACTATTACACTGGGAGGCCACCAACTAAGTCAGCATGGTGATGGCTCCCTTAAACTTTGCCTCGATACTGGGGGCTAGCTAGGGCTGTGCAGGGGATGCCTATGGGACTTTAGCAGTCCTGGCAAGCCGTCCCCATCTCCTTCCCTCTATCTGAACCGAGACCTATGGTTGGGCATTCTCAGCAGTAGGGCTGAGGCATCTCTTTGAGGAACTTTTCTCTTTGGCGGCACATTCTGTAAATGTATAACACACGAATTAGAAAGAGATTTTTCATAGAGTTAAAATTTATCGCAGGAATTCAGATCATAGAAGAAGGGTAACACTTCCTAATGTCCTATAGCCTCCTGATTGTGAAGTGTGGTGCACCACACACCCATAAACAAGACTTCACTAGACACGACTTATAGAGTCCTTAGGTCACTTGAACTCTATGCTTGAATACCAAGTTTGTCACTCCCTGAGAGGGTACCCTAGGCGTAATTGGCACTCAGAGACTATTGCTAGTCCCCAAGCAAAGTAGCGAACCACCTAGTCCCATCACATATCATTCAATCAGTAGACTAGCGGAAGATAACAAAGAATAACCTAGTCATCAGTGAGCTTTGAGATTCAACAACTGTCTATCATATAAAATAATAACTAAAGTAGTCAATGAAAGGAAAAGGGGAAAAGAAAAAGAAACGCCGACCTCAGCCATCATCTATCTGTGTCCATCAAGTCTCTATACTTTACTATCTAAGAAGGTACCATGATAGGCCATGGCCGCCACAACTCAACGAAAATAGCTCAATAAAGCTAAAGAAATAATCATCCTTCGAATGTAGGGAAGGACTCACCATGATCTCAAATCAAGAAGCTCCGAACCTTAATGATTAGCCTACTAAAGTCCTCTGTATACGAATTCTGCATCATAAAATGATGTAGTGGCAAAAAGGCGTTGGTATGTGGAATGTACTGTATGCAAATGGGCTAAAGTAAACAATATGAGCTATACAATGTTCACTGACATTAGCTTAACAATAACTCAACCTCAACTCAGAGTAAGGAACAGGACTCTATCACATCACTATCCATCAAAACATCACGCTATTACATCAACCTCAGAGTACTATCAACATGAAACCTATCTAGGAGTTTCTATAACTAACAATCATCACCTATGAGCAGGTGATCATACAACGAAGAAATGTCATTGCCATATCTATCTAATACCTTGCCGGGGTAAAGGACGAGTCTATTGGGGATCCCAAAAGTCTATGATGTTCTCTACGGGACAAAGGAAACATCTACTTTCACGGTTCAATCCACTCCTATCCTGGCCACGTAGTTAATGAGTGCGAGTGGGACTCACTCTCACCCATTTCAGTGCTAATACGCCTCCCATAAGCCGACTTGCTTATAAACTATCTATCAATAAATAACCTCCATAACCTAACCTCTACGGACAGGAACTCTCACCTCATCTCTTCATCTATCAACTCATAGAGTAGGATTGTTCTTTCAAAGCTACAGTTCAATCTCATTTAGACTCTAAGGACACTGCCATCATCAAATTCAACCATCAATTCACTCATCCCAAGACCAAGACCATAGAAATCATTCATACATACATAGCCTAGGCTCTAGCCATCAACCTCTAGGTTCATTCAATTAATCTTTCACAATTAAACATATACAGGTTATAAAGTAACTTAATTAATCAGTTAAACAAATAGTTACATCAAACAATCATACACGAATACATGCAATCAGTTATTTAAAAGCATGATGATCATCAATTTCAGAAAAGTATATAAAAATTAAGGTAGTTTTCGATATTTCATTCAAGAAATCACAACCCGACCCATTACATTCTACTATTTTGCCCTAACTCAATCATGGGGGCACATGGGAGAACAATCCCATGTTCTGAGTAGCCTTTACACCCCTGAGATGGAAGAATTGCCAACCTTTCTTCAAGAACTTAGACCTAGACTTGAAACCCTCAACACTTTCTTCTTCTCCTTCTCTCAGAATGTACGTCTAGACTTAGGAAAATATAGGTTTTGAATCCTCAATTGATAATATACGACCTTAAAAGTATGTTTTAGGACATAGGATATGGTGAGGAATGACCAAAAGGACCTTCCCGAATTAAAAAAAAATTTAAAATTTGTACACTAGACTACGATGCACCGGGGGGGGGAAGACCAATGTATTTCATGTTTTTTTTCGAAATTCAATTCCCATTGAAATTTAAAAAAAAAGTTAAGTATGTCTATGCGTCCCCTCTGTGTTATGCCAGGGGCATTGATCAATATTATTTTTGCATTAATTAGCGAAAATTATTTTTGACCCAATTGCTCTTAGATCGGATCAGGACAATTTTCCACTTGATTTTCTATGCTGATCGTAAATCTAGTCTTGGATTTCCCATTGGAGCTTTGGAAGATATGTTATGTGCACAATACATTTTAGGGGCATTTCGATAATTTTACGTGGTATTACACGACACTTATAGACTATTGCTAGTCCCCAAGCGAACCACTTGTTATCAAGACTGTCATTAAATCATCTAACTCAGCAGACGACATTAGAATAAGGAAAACAAGATAGTGGGCAACTCAGTTACTTCTAACTCGATGAATAAGGGCCCTAGGCCAACTAAGTTAAACTCAACATCTAAGATATGATAACAGTTTTTAAAGGAAACTCAATTTGAGAAAGAAATAAAGACCTCAACATCAAGTCATCATCTTCTAGTCTATGAAGACTCTACTTCTACAATCTAGAAAGGTATCATGATATGCCATGGCTACCCCAACTCAAATGAAGCAACTCAAAGCATAAGAGAAATATGAAATGGTATCCTCCGAATGCAGGGGAGGACTCATCAATCAGCTGTAGGGAGATTAGAACTTCAATGAAGTACCTATTGATCAAGTACCTATATCTGTATCATGAAAAGATGCTAGCCCAAATGGACGTTAGTACGTGGAATGTACGAGCAAGTAAGATGACCGAATGAAACAATACAGGTAGAATAATATGGAATAACATTAACCTATAAGATACTTACTCAGAATGTCAAGTGTCTATCTAAAGCAAGAACAAAGAGTAGACAAATGACTCATCAATACCAATCAAAACACATACAATCAACTCAACTTAGAGTACTATCAGTGTGTGGCCTATTTGGGAGTTTCTCTAACAGACAACCATCACCTATGAGCCGGTGATGATACAACGAAGCAATGTCATTTCCACATCTATCCAGTACCTTGCCCGGGTAAAGGCTATCACATCAGTGGATCCAAATAAAGAACATCAAGTCCTCTTTTCGGACTAAGAAAACATTTGGTTTTATAGTTCAATCCTCTTCTACGCTGGTCACGTAGTTATTGAGTTTGAGCTGTTACCTACTCTTACTTAGATTGATGCTCAATACTCCTCACAGAACTCAACATGCTCATAAAAGATCAATCATGAGGATTACTCTTTTAACTAGTCTCATAAAACATTGTTAACTAAATTCATTACATCAACCATCAACTCTTGGATTAGGATCATCATTTTAGGATTAATTTCATACTCTTTAAGACTCTAGGGACATCAATTTCATCATCATCAACACTTTCATCTCAGGATCATAATCGCAGTTACATGCATATTCATGTGACATAGCTCTAGACTCATCTTCTAAGTTCATTCTTGCAATTTTTAGTAAAATAACATATTGGGTTTTATGAAATAACTCTTGCAAAAGCATTTATTCAATAAATCAAGTTTATGGTAATTATTAATATGTAAAAATATATAGGATATATATAATTTACAAGAAAATGTTCAATAAAATATATGCATAAAGACTCAATATGTTCATCCATCAAACTTCATCGGTCAAGGGGCATATGGAAGAACAATTTCATGCTTTAGGTTAACCTTACATGCCTACAATGAAGAACGACACCAATCTTCTCAAGGATTTGACTCCAACCTCTGGAACCCTAGCTTCTTTCTCTTCTTCTCTCAAGAACTTTAACTCATGCTTAGCATTCATGAAAAACTGAAAAAGAATGTTCAGCTCGTGCATGGGGGTCTACGACGCGGACATAGGTCATTTTCAGTATTTTTCACTAAAAATTCAACAAATGTGTTTTCTAATCCCGTATAAATTATTTGGACCAAAATTAAGTGCAAGTCTATGGTAGGTTCATATCGCACATCCTAATTAGAAATCGTTTCCCATTAAAAAAATTATTTTTTGATCTGATTGCTCTAAAAATCAACCAAGGCCAATCTCCCACTCAATTTTTCATATTGATTGCAAATCCAGCCTCTAATTTTCCATCAGATCATGGGAAGATGCGTTATGTGCACATCTCTTCTCTAGGTATATTTTGATAATTTTATCAGCAGTTACATAATTTCCCCCTTGGGATCATTCATCCTTGAAGGATGAGTTAAGGTGGACATCAAGGCACGAATATGCTCAAGACTCATCTCAATAACTCAAACCGTCGACCCCTTATCAATCTTAACAACTCTACTGTTACTTAGGAATGGACACATCAACTCAAGAATAGATATATCAATTTAAGTCAAGGATAAGAATATTACCTTCAACATTCTCATCATCGATCACGAATAGATGCGAGTATTTGGCTCTCATATCTTCCACAACTTCTCACATGGCTTCCTCAATAAATTGATTCCTCCATAGGACTTTGACGGAGACTATCTCTTTGGTCCTTAACTTGCGAATCTGTCGATCAAGGATTTGGATCGGAATCTCCTCAAAGCAAAAAGTATCCTTTACTCTAATACTCTCAACAGGGATCACTAAGGCAGGATCTCCCAAGCATTTCTTCAACATCTAAACATAGAATACAGAATGAATTGTGTCTAACTTGGAAGGCAACTTTAACTCATAAGCAACCTTCCCAATCCTCTTAGCAATCTAATAATGACCAATATAGTTAGGACTCAATTTCCCCTTCTTCCCAAACCTTATGAAACCTTTCATAGGTGACACTTCAAATGTACCCAATAATTCTCCTCAAACTCTAAATCTCTTCTCCTCACATCAGTATAGGACTTTTGGCGGCTTTGTGCAGTCTTTAACCTTTCTTTGATAGCCTTCACCTTCTCCATGGACTAGTGAACAAGGTTAGGTCCAATCAATTCAGCTTTGCCAACTTCGAACTACCCAATTAGTGTCTACATCTTCTCCCATACAAAGCCTCATGGGGAGTTATCTGGATGTTTGCATGACAACTATTGTTATATGCAAATTCGATCAATAGTAGGTGGTCATCCCAACTTTCTTTAAAGTCGAGGACAAAGGCTCTCAATATATCCTCTAATGTCTGAATTGTATGCTTTGCTTGACCATCTATTGGTGGATGAAATGTTGCACTTAGATTCACTTTACTATCCAATCCCTTCTAAAAAGATGTCCAAAATTGGGAGGTGAATTGATGTTTCTCTGTCCGAGATGATGGCAAGGGAACTCCATGCAAGCTCACAATCTCATGAATGTACAATGTGGCATACTCTTCTATGGTGTCAGTTGTGTTGACTGCTAAGAAGTGAGCCAATTTGGTCATCCTATCCACAATAACCCATATCAAATCATGCTGCTTTTGAGATCTCGGTAGACTGGTAATGAAGTCCATGTTGATCATCTCCCACTTCCATTCAGGAATCTCAGACTCTGTGCCAATCCACATGGCCTTTGATGCTCAACTTTAACTTGTTGACAATCATGATACTTAGGAACAAACTCAGGAATATCCCTCTTCATTCCATTCTACCAATAGACTTCTCTCAATTCGTGGTACATCTTGGTGGAGCCAGGGTGAACAAAATATCTAGAGTTGTGTGCTTAAGCCATAACTCTATCTCGTACTCCATCAGCATCTGGGACGCACAACCTACTCTAGTATCTTAACACTCCATCTCCTTTTTTGGAGAAGACCATCACCTTTTGTTTGTGGACAACCTCTTTCAATTAAAGTAGGATAGGATCTTGGTCTTTCTTTTCGTTCATCTCTGTCACTAAACATGAAGCATACACATCTTGAACATTAATTATACCTTCATCATTCACTTCAAGATGTACTTCTAATCAGGCCAATCTATGCACTTCCTTAGCCAACTCCTTCTTTTCTTCCTACACATAGGCAGTGCTACCCATAGATAACCTGCTAAGAGCATCAACAACAATTTTAACCTTACCTAGGTGGTAGAGAATGCTCATGTCATAATCCTTCAGCAACTCCAACCATCTCCTCTATCGTAAGTTGAGCTCTTTCAGACTGAAAATATATTGTTGGCTCATATGGTCAGTGAACACATCCACATATATCCCATATAAGTAGTGGCGCTAGATATTAAGTGCAAACACCACTACTACTAACTCGAGATTGTGGGTTGGATAGTTCCTCTCATGAACCTTAAGTTGTCTGGAGGCATAGGCTATCACTTTCCCTCTCTGCATCTATACACAACCCCATCCAACTCTAGACGCATCAAAATGTATCACAAAGTCTTCCATCCCATCAGGCAAAGTGAAAACTAGGGCCATAGTTAGTCTAGTCTTCAACTCTTGGAAACTCTTCTCACATTCATCGGACCACTGAAATTTAACCTTTTTCTGAGTCAATTTGGTCAATGCTGCAAATAGGGAAGAAAACTTGTCAACAAATATACGGTAATATCATGCCAACCCCAAGAAACGCCTTATGTCGGTTAGAGAGATCGGTCTGGGCTAGTTCTTAATCGCTTCAGTCTTTTGGGTGTCTATCCCAATACCATCATCCGAAATAACATGGTCTAGGAAAGCCACTGATTTAAGCAAAAATTCACAATTCGAGAACATTACATACAACTCATGGTCTTTGAGAGTCTACAAAAATATTCTAAGGTGATTCTCATGCTCCTCTTTATCCTTAGAATATAATAGGATATCATCGATAAATACAATCATGAAGATGTCAAGGTACTATCTGAATAGCCTGTTCATCAAATCCATAAAGGCTGCAGGTGCATTCGTCAACCCAACAGACATGACCAAGAGCTCAAAATGGCCATATTTAGTCCTAAAGGATGTCTTTGGAACATCACATTCCCTCAATTTCAACTTATGGTAGCCAGATTTGTGGTCTATCTTTGAGAAGTAAGAGGCACCCTGAAGTTGGTCAAACATATCATCTATTATGCAGAGAGGAAAGTTATTCTTTATCATGAACTTGTTCAGTTGCCTATAGTCAATGTACATTCTTAGAGACCCATCTTTTTCCGCATGAATAGGAGAGGAGCACCCCAAGGAGAAATAATTGGCCTGATAAAGCCATTCTTCAACAAATTCCTCAATTGCTCTTTCAACTCTTTCAATTTAGCAGGGCCATATGATAACATGGAATTGAGATAGGCTAGGTATCGAGAAGAACATTAATCCCAAATTCAATTTCCCTGTCAGGAGGGACTCCAATTAGATCCCCAGGAAACAATTTAGGAAACTCATTTACAATCGGGATTGACTCTAGAGTAGGAGGCTCAATATTATTAGAATTAACTCGCACAATATGGTAGATACAACCTTTATAGATTAGCTTTCTAGATCTAAGATAGGAAATAAACTTGCCCTTGGGTGCAACAAAATTACCCTTCCACTCTAGGACCGGTTCAATTGGAAATTGGAACTTAATAATTCGGGTCCTACAATCAAGGGAGGCATAACAGGCATGAAGCCAATCCATGCCAAGGATCAAGTCAAAGTCAACTATCTCCAACTCTATTAAGTCAACCAAGGTATCCTATGGTAGACAGATACTGCACAATCCACATAGACCCTCTTAGATAGAATAAACTCACCAGTAGGAGTGGAAATAGTAAAAGGTTCAAGAAAACACTCTGGAAGAATTCCAAATCTATTAGCCACATAGGGAGTCACAAAAGATAGAGTGACACCCAAATCAAGTAATGCATTACAATCAAAAGTTAAGACTCAAAGCATACCCATGACAATATCTGGTGTAACTTCCTGATCCTGTTGATTACCTATTGTATATAGGTGGTTTGTTCAGCATCCTGTATCTACAGTGGTAGCCCTCTGATGACTACCAGTTGGGAGTGCTTCGGAGGACTGTGCTTGGTTACGTCCATCACCCCGTCTTCTTATAAGAAACTCATTCTGGAAGTGACCAATCAATCCACATTTATAACAGGCATTTGTGCCTTCACGGAACTCATGTAGGTGGAGTTTGCCACACTTACCATAGGGTGGCTTCCCCCTTGAGCCTTGAGTCACACTAGCTTGGGATTGAGAACCCTAAGCCCTGAAATTCTGATGATCATAAGATTACTGATCATACCTATTATGTTGGACGGGCACACTCGCAGATGATGGGGCATAACTAGAAGACCTATTCTAGAAGTAGGACTTATCTCCCATATTCTGCTTAGGCTGGCTAGGCTCATGCCCTGCTAATTTAGCTTTCTTACTCAAATGCTCTTCTTCGTTTTCTTCTTATCCTCCTCAATTTTCTAGGCATAAACCATAATTCTGGAGATATCCATACATGTGATCGGTAATGCTGCCTTGTATTCGTTCTTCACATGTCTGCCCAATCCAGACACAAATTTTCTCACCCTTGCTCTCATATCCTGGACCATCTCTAGGGCATACTTGGATAGTTGAATGAACTTGAGGCTGTATTCTTTAATAGTCAACCTCTCTTGCTTTAGGTTCATGAACTCCTCAACCTTTGCCTCCCTCAGCTCTTGGAGAAAGAAGTGATCTAGGAAGGCACTCTCAAACTTATCCCACTCAGTAGGCTCAACATCCTCACCTCTACTATCTTCCTATTCGTTATACCAGACGTTCGCCACATCCTTAAGCTGATAGGAGACAACATGAACTCCTTCAACCTTAGTCGCATGCATAGCATTTAGGACCTTCCATATCTCATCGATGAAATTTTATGGGTCTTCCTCAACCTTTGACCTTGTGCGAACCGGTGGGTTCATCCTCAAGAAATCTCTGAGCCTAGTTACAATAGTAGGCTATTAGAAGCTAAAGCTAGGAGCTGTGGACCTCGACTATTATTTTTAGAAGGCCAGTAGCTGGGTAAGCATAGTAATGGCTCCCTTGAAACCTGCCTCTGAGGTGGGGGCTGACTGAGCAGCTGGGGCCTGGGAACCCTTGTAGTCGTGGAAAGTCAACCCCATCCTCTCGTCCCTTTCTGAGTAGGGACCTCTGGTGGGGGATTTTTAGTGTTAGAAGTTGGGCCATGTCATTGGGTAGTAGTACACTTAGGAGACATGACCTTCACACGTGTAACACACGAATCAGATAGATATTTTAGATAGAGTCAAACTCTATCACACAAACTCAGAATACAAAAGAAGTGTAACCATTTCTAATGTCCTATAACATCCTGCTTATGAAGTGTGGTGTACAACATATCTATAAATAAGACTATACTAGATACGACTTAATAGACTCCCTAGGACACTTAAACTTTGTGCTCTGATACCAAGTTTATCATGCCTCGAGAGGGTACCCTAGATGTGGACAGTACTCAGACTATTGCTAGTCCCCAAGCAAACCACCAAGTCTTAAGACAGTCATTCAATCATCTAACACAATGGAAGACATCAGAATATGGAAAACAAGATATTGGGCAACTTAGTTAATTCTAACTCGATGAATAAGGGCCATAGGCCAATAAGGTCAAACTCAACATCTAAGACATGATAGCAGTTTTTAAAGGAAACTCAATTCAAGAAAGAAAAAAGGACCTCAACATCAAGTCATCATCTTCTAGTCTATGAAGCCTCTACCTCTACAATCTGGAAAGGTATCATGACGGGCCATAGCTACCCCAACTCAAATGAACTAACTCATAGAATAAGAAAAATATGAAATGGTATCCTTCGAATGCAGGGGAAGACTCACTAATCAGCTGTAGGGAGAATGGACCTTCAACAGAGTGCCTATTGATCGAGTATCTGCCTCTGCATCATGAAAAGATGCAGACCCAAATGGACGTCAGTACATGGAATGTACGAGCATGTAAGATGGCTGAATGAAACAATATAGGTAGAATAATATAGAATAACATCAACTCATAAGATACTCACTCAGAATGTCAAGTGTCTATGTAAAGTAAGAATAAAGAGTAGATAAATGACCCATCAATATCAATCTAAACTCATACAATCAACTCAACTCAAGTTACTATTAGTGTGGGACCTATGTAAGAGTTTCTCTAATAGACAACCATCACCTGTGATTCATTGATGATACAACGAAGTGATGTTGAAGCCACATCTATCTAGTACCTTGCCAGGCTAAAGGACATTATATCGATGGATCCGAATAAAGAACATCAAGTCCTCTTTTGGGACTAAGAAAATATCTAGTTTTACAGTCCAATCCTCTCCTACGCTGACCACGTAGTTATTGGGTTTGAGTTGTTATCTACTCTTACTCAATTTGGTGCTCAATACTCCTCCCAAGACTTATCATGCTCATAAAACATCAATCATAAGGATTACTCTTTCAACTAGTCTAATTGGACATTGTTAACTCAATTCATTACATCAACCATCAACTCTTGGATTAGGATCATCATTTTAGGATTAATTTCATACTCTTTAAGACTCTAAGGATATCAATTTCATCAATATCATCATCAACAATCTCATCTCAGGATCAGAATCATCGTTACATGCACATTCATACTGACAAGGATCTAGACTTATCCTCTAAGTTCGTTCTTGCAATCTTTAGTAAAATAACATATAGGGTTTTATGAAATAACTTATGGAAAAGCATTTATTTAGTAAATTAAGTTTGTGATGATCATCAACATGTGAAAATATATAGGATATGTATAATTTACAAGAAAATATTCAAGAGTCAATACATTCATCCATCAAATTACATCAGTCAAGCGGTACATGAAAGACCAATTCTATGCTTTAGGTTAGCTTTACATACCTGGATTGAAGAACGACACCAATCTTCTCAAGCATTTGACTCCAACATCTATAAACCTAGCTTTTTTCTCTTCTTCTCTTAAGAACTTTAACTCACGCTTAGTGTAAAAGGACTTAGAATGGGTTTAGAAACCCTCCCCCTCCCTTTTTTTTAACCAAAAATGACCTATTTTAATTTTTTTTTTAGTTTGGGGGGGGGGGGGGAGGGGTTGGGAATGGTCTTGAATGCCCCTTACGAAAAAACTAAAAAAAACGTTCGCCTCGTGTATGGGGGTCTGCGACGTGAACATGGGTCTTTTTCGATGTTTTTCACTGGAAATTCTTCGAACGAGTTTTCTAATCTCGTAGAAAATATTTGGACCAAATTTAAGTGTAAGTCCACGATAAGTGCGCGTTCAACACCTGTCGTGCACTCTCACTGAAAATCATTTTTACATAAAAAAATTATCTTTTGATTTTATTGTTCTAAAAATCAACTGAGACCACTCTGCCACTCAATTTTTCTTGTTGATCGTAAATCTGGTCTCAGATTTGCCATTAAAACATAGGAAGATGCATTATGCAAATATCTTTTCTCTAGGAATATTTTGATAATCTTATTGGGCGTTACTGATGTGCTGTCAAAATACAGCATATTCGGTGCCTAAAATCAGAGATTTTATGTGTTATCGATGTGACTTTTTATGGTTTCTATGTGTTCTGTGTTTGTTTTTGCAGAAAATATAGGTTGGCTTAATCTTTGGGAAAAGTAGTTGATTTTATTGAATCTGAGGACCTATGAGACCCACTGCGAGTCGTAGCCCAAACTATGAGTCGTAGGGGGTGATCATAGTGATTAACAACTTCAAGAAATCAAAATATGAGAAATTGAAGTTCAGCCATATGAGCCCAGGGTACGAGTTGTAGTCCTCACTACGAATCGTAGAAGAGGACCTCATAGTGATTTATAGTGTTGAATTGATTTGGACGAAGAAATGCAAGGCTGGACTACGAGAATACAGTACGAGTTATAGACCAGACAATGACTTGTAGCATGGACCATAACATTCAAATCCAAAATGCCAACTGCTAACTACGAAAGCTCGGCCACCCTAAGAGTCGTACCTACGAGCCGTAACTACTGCCATCAAACTTTTCTTATTTATGTTAAGGTACTTTGTGTAAATAATTCAAACAGTATGAGTTAGGGTTTTTAGAAAAAAGAAAAAAGAACAATCAGATTATAGAGAATTGAATATCCTTTCTAAAGAGAATCTTTTAGGGTTTTAGAGTAGACTTAGGGTTTCACTTTGAAAACCCAATTTGGGGATTAGAATCACTTGTAATTTAACTCCATTATTCAAGCTTGTAACCCAAAAATGAAGGTGGTTTATTTTTCTTCATTTCCTTTGGGTAATTTCTCAACTATGTCTATTTTATTTATTGTTTGTGATTTTTCCCTAGCTATGAGTAGCTAAACCCCCATAACTTGGGGTTATTGGAACCATGAGTAGCTAGATTGTGATAACTCAGATTATTTTCATTTCTTTAATTGATTATTTGCATGTATTATCCATTTCCTTTGGATTGGTTGTTGTTTGGTGATGGCCAACACCAAACCCCGCCTAGTGTCATGATCCTGACCAAGGTAGTGATAAATCGAAAATGGAAATGGATGAAAGGATTCGATTGATGTGTTCTCATTTAATCAATCAAACTCGACCAAGGAGAGGTTTAATGGGACAATAGATAACGGTTAGTTGGCACACCATAGTTGCCAACCAAGCGTCATGGTGAAATTTGACGTTCACCTTTATCAAAGTACTGGAAGAACCTAAGTTACCATCCTGCAGGAAAATTTCTGATTGAGATTGTGTTATTCGGGGTATTTGGGTTAGTGAATCATGGGGAGCACAATTCCAAAGTTGATCCTCAAATTTATTGTCTCTTCGTGATTGTTAGTAGAGTTTTTGTAGTTATTTCACTCCAATTTGGAAAATCCCCCTTTCTAGATAATATAGTTGATTGATACTTGAAATTATTGTTGGTGAGTCAATGTTGTCAAGCATTGTATTCCCAGTGGATTCGACCTTAGCATTTGGTTAGGTTCATACTTGATAGCGATTGCTTTACTGTCGGAGTATGAACATCAAATTTATGGCATCGTTGTGGGGAAATACGACTAGGTATTTGACTTGATTTCACTAGTAGTTAATTCAAGTGTTAATTTCTAAATTCTCTTGTATTTTAATTTTGTTTTTGTTTTTATTTTTTCGTTTCTATTGTAGGGTGTACTAGGTTTGTATGCCCAACACAAGGAGCCAAGGCAATCCTTAGTTCCAATCAACTTGAAGATCCACCGAACTACGAGAAAAATGGCCCAAAAAAATGAGGACATCGCGATTGATGAAGCTATTGATCAACATGATGAAGATGTGGGTAGAGATGAAAACCCACCTCAAACGCAAAATAGGCTACACCATAGGGATTTCAATGAAAATGCATATGATTGGAATCAATATAAGTTGAACCCTATGGCTATGAATGTCACAGGAGCGATAGTGTTGCCACCGTTATTGGCTCATAACAAGTTCACTGCGTCTAGTGATCTTCTACAAATGCTTCAAAATCATGTGTTCTTTATGAGGCTACCTTTGGAGGATCCACTTAGTCATCTCCATAATGTTGCGTTTGTTTGTAAGAGTGTGATGGATGCACAAGATCTTTTGATGGATGTTGTTACGAGTTTTCCCTCTATCTCTGATTAGAAATGTAGCAATATGGTTATCAGAACTCCTGCAAAGTCTGATCACTAGTTGGGTCGAGTTACAAAGAGCCTTTTTAGAGATATTTTCCAAGGTCCAAAAAGATTAAGCTCAAAGGTCAAATCTACAATTTTGAGAAATTGCCGGGTGATTCGATTAGTACAACATGGGAGAGGTTCACCAAGTGCTTCAGGATGGTTCTAGATCACAGAATCGTTGATGATGACTTAGTGGAGATCTTTTATCGGACTCTTGACGACAATAGTCAAGCTTCTGCTAATACCATCATGGAAGGCATGTTTTTAGATCAACCTTTTGTATGGATCGCCGAGAGTATGGAGCAAGTGGTCAAGAAAAATAGAGCATGGTGTCAATGGTAACGAGCCAACACAAAAAATTCATGTGTAGTAAATGTGAGTTCGGAGCAAAGAAAAATCAACCAAGAGATCATGCAAGAGCTTTCCAACTCCGAACAAGTATGGACTTGGTATTAAAACAAAACCAAGAGAAAGTTCATGCGGTGGTTCAGCAACCTCCAAGGTCTTCCATGTATGAAGAGGCTTATTATGATGAGGATGCTTACTTTATGAGTAACCAAATGGCGGGTTTCTGAAACAATGCCCAAGGGTCCAATTTAAACTATTGGTGGAAAGGTTCAGAAAGTCAAGGTCGAAACTTCAATAGAGAGGGTGTGTATAGAGATAATTGTGGTAGTTATTATGAAAGAGAAAGAGTACCGAGTGAGTGGGGGCGAAGAGATAGATATAGGGATGGTCCCTATGTGCCTCCCCATAATCGTGATGTCGGGTCTAATAATTCAAGGATTGAGGAAATATTTGACAAGTTGTTGAAGAAGGCCGACCATCAAGAAGATACTTTAAAAGTGATGAAATCGGATATCTCTAGTATCATTTAAAAGATAGAGTCTCATTCGGTGGCTATTAAACAATTAGAGCAACAATTTTGTCAAGTGTCTTCTCAATTGAACCAATGGAACTTTGCAGGAAATACAGTTCAAAATCTAAAGAATGATGGGCATTGCATGGCGATCATGACGAGAAGTAGGAAGAGTACTATAGATCTCCCAATGCTGGTGGTTTTTGATGAAGATCATGAAAAGAGTGTTGATTAGGAAGCTAAAGTGATCAAGGAGAAGGACAAACCTAGAAAGTACATTCCGCAATATCTCCTCCTCCTTTTCCTCAAAGAATTAAGAAGAAGGAGGAAGAGAGAAAGTTTGAGCACTTTCTAGCAATATTTAAGAAATTATCGATGAGCATCCCCTTGATTGAAGCTTTAGAGAAAATATCGGGTTATGCAAAGTGTATGAAAGATCTGGTCAAGAAAAAGCAAATGGTAAGTCAAGATCTCTCCCAAAGCTTTCAACATAGTAGTGCCATCACTACCAAGTCATTGGTCCAAAAACGCAAAGACCCAGGTGCTTTCACCATACCATGCATTATTAGAGAATTAGCATTTGCCGAAGCACTTCATGATATGGGTGCTGGCATAAATATGATGCTGCTTTCCATCTTCAAAAAGCTTGGTTTGTGTACTTCTATTCCTACAAAGATGTGACTACTAATGGCAGATAGAACAGTCAAGAAACCTATGGGAGTACTTTATGATATGCTGGTAAAGGTAGATAAATTTATATTTCCTGCAAATTTTATTATTCTTGACTGTGATGTTGATTTTGCAGTTCCTATTATTTTGGGGAGGCCTTTCTTAGCCACAGGTTGAACTCTAGTTGATATAAGAAAAGGACTGCTCACATTCAGGTTTGGTGAAGAAGCAGTGGTGTTTCAAATCTGTCAACAAGGTAGAAAGGACTGTGATTTGAGGGTAGTCTCGGTGATTGAAATAGTTGATGGTGATGAATATGTGGTCCTGGTCAAACTATGTCTAGGATGATACTTTGGAGGTAATGTTGATGAATTTTGATGGTGATAGCATCCCAGATTATGATGCAACAATGACTTCCCTTGGGGTGTTATTTCGGCCTAGACATCGGACAAAGTTGTAGGTAGATCTGAAGAATAGGAAATCTCTACCCACAAAACCTTCCGTAGAGATACCATCAGAGTTAGAAGTGAAAACACTCCCGTCACACTTGAAGTATGCATTTTTGGGAAAGGATGATACATTGCTAGTCATCATTGCTACAGACTTTAGTGAAAATCAGGCAGAGGCCCTTGTATCAGTGCTTAAACAATTCAAAAGGGCTATTAGGTGGAATATTGCAGATATAATTGATATCCCTCCAAGAATATACACTCATAAAATTCATCTAGTCAAGGACTACAATCCTGGCATCGAGCATCAGAGATGGTTAAATCCTCTAATGCAAGAGGTGGTATAAAAAGAAACCATCAAGTGGTTAGTTGCAAGAGTAATCTACCCTATTGCCAACAGTGAGTGGGTGAGCCCATTCAACGTGTTCTAAAAATAAGGGGGTATCATAGTGGTGCCAAATGCTAAAAGTGAATTAATTCCTATGCGGCCAGTTACCAGATGAAGGGTCTGTATGGATTATAGACAGCTAAATGCTTCAACAGAAAAGGACTACTTTCTGCTGCCATTCATGGATCAGATGCTTAATAGAGTTATAGAAAAGGATTGATACTGCTTCCTTGATGGATATTCTGGGAATAATCAAATTTTCATTTCTACAAAAGATCAAGAGAAAACCACTTTCACCTGCCCATACGATACATTTGCATTTAAAAGAATGCCATTTGGATTGGTGCAATGCTCCGGCTACATTTCAAAGGTGCATGATGTCTATTTTCTCGGACATGGTGGAGAGAACCATTGAGGTGTTCATGGATGACTTCAGTGTGGTTGTTCAATCATTTGAGGATTATTTGGCAGATTAGCATGATGTTTTGTAGAGATGTGTGGAAAGTCATTTAGTGCTAAATTGGGAGAAATGTCACTTCATGGTCAAAAAAGGTATCGTGTTGGGCCATAGAATTTTGGGCAAGGACATTGAGGTTGATAAAGCTAAAATTGAAGTAATTGAGAAACTCCCACCACCCATCTCAGTAAAAGGTGTTAGGAGCTTCTTGGCTCATGCAGGATTTTACTGACATTTCGTAAAAGATTTCTCCAAAATTTCACACCCGTTGTGCAAGCTATTGGAGAAGGATGCCAAATTTGTGTTTGATGATGCCTGTATGCGAGCTTTTGAAGAATTGAAGAAGAGGTTAACCTCAACACTAATTTTTGTGCCTCCTGATTGGTTGAAGCCCTTTGAAATAATGTATGATGCTAATCAGGTTGCATTAGGTGTGGTTTTGGGATAGCGCAAGGAGAAAGTCCTACATCCTATTTATTATGTTGGCAAAGTCCTAAATGTAGCCTAGAAAAACTACACAGTCACAAAATATGAGTTACTTGCATTTCTCTTTGCATTTGAGAAGTTCCGCTCGTGATTATTGGGAGTCAGAGTGATAGTGCACACAGGCCACGCAACACTCAAGTATTTGATGGCCAAGAAGGATGCAAATCCTAGACTGAGTAGATGGGTTCTTTTACTGCAAGAATTCAACTTTGATGTGATTGATAGAAAAAGGGTCAAAAAATCAACTTACCAACTACCTTTCTAGATTGGAAGATAGGGCTATGATGCAGTTTGATGATGGCTTGAGATTGATGACTCTTTTCCTGACGAACGAGTATTGTCAACTTCACATAATCTTATACCATGGTTTGCAGATTCTGCAAATTATTTGGTGAGTGATATTATGCCTCCTGACCTAAACACCTACCAACGTCGCAAGTTTATGCCTGATGTAAGAAAATTTTTCTGGGATGAATCATACTGGTTCCGCATATGTGCTGATGGAATCATTCATAGATGTGTTCTGGAAGTGAAGATAATGAGCATTCTCGAGACCTACTACTCCTTGTTAGTGGGTGTCCATCACAATGGAGCTCATAAGACCTACGAAGTGTTGTAATATGGATATTATTGGCCTACTATACATCAAGATGCTCATAACTATGCCAAATCTTGTGATAAATTTCAAAGTGAAGGTGGATTCTCACGTAGGCAGGATGAAACAACCCCAAAAATTTCCTGAAAACGTGTCTCGAAAGTGCCCTAAATATTATTTTCTGTATATCTAAAAATCTATTTGGAATTTCGAAAATTCGACTTCATATTCTTGTTTAGGGGATCCAAATTGGGGTGACAAGGGTCTAAGCTCGAATTTAAAGCAAAGGAATGGAATTATGAAATTTCGCTTGTTGTAATTCCCAATGAGGGTCCACGACCTCTCGCGACGTGGAGAGGTGTATTTTTCTGCACTGTTTTTTTCTAGTTCGCCTAGATTTTTCTAACTATTGGACCTAAGTTTTCTCAAACATAATTTCACCTACACTTAGCCTTATTTCACCCTCATATCACCCAAAAACATTCCCCAATATTTTCCTAAACACTTAAGCTCATTTCTAACCCCAAATTCAAGTCCCAAACTCAAGGCCCATCTAAAGGATTTCTTCAAGGATCTCACCCAAGCTTCAAATCTCCAATTAAATCTTCTTCAAGAACTTCACAAAAGCTAAGGTATGTGGTGTTGAACCATTGGGTCCTTTCATCCATGGTACCTAAACCCTCTTTTACTTAATATTGCATTATTTAAAGTTGATTTTACATATGAGTCTTGTATGTTGAGAAATTTACTGCACAATTATTTTGGTTCATGAAAGTATGGTTGTTTTAGCATGTTTTGAGCTTTAAATCTTAGATCTAATGTTAGATTTGATGAGGGATTTTGATATGAATGTCTTGGGGGTGTTGCAAAGTGTTGATTAAAAGCTTCACCACTGGTTTTCTTACATGATGTCATCTCTAAATTGCATGCTCTTTTACCCCTATTACACACCCCCACGATGTTTAATAAAATGTCTAGTTATGGTTTCTTGAGAAATTAAAGGTCCAAAGCACGAGATATGATATGAATGATGTTATGATGACGAAATGATATTATTTACATGATTATTCCAACATAAGGTATTGCATTAGAGGTATGATGAATCCTATATAAAGTGTTGCATAGACCATGCCCAATTTGGGGGGATAAGAGCCCGGGTAACCTAGAATGAGGGTCAAAACTCATCTCCACTAGGGTGACGGGGTGGCATCGTCACCAACCTAGACTGAGGGTTAATACTTATCTCCACCTAGGTGTTGGGGTGGCAACATCACCAACCTACCAAAGGGTTCACACCTTGGAAATCTAGCTTGGTTTCATCTTCACATATGATATTATATATGAGCATGATTTAGCTAAGCATGTTTTACTTATGCATTGATCATACATAACATATTGTTGTATTATACTTATTGCCTATCGTTATACTTGTTGATTATGAAGCTTGTCTCTTGTTACATTGCATCCCACATACTTAGTATATTCAAACGTACTAACACATACTCTTACCTATGGAAACAAGTACATCTCGATTCCCGTGGATTATGTATCTAAATGGGTGGAAGCCGCAACTTTGCCAAATAATGAGGGAAAGAGTGTCATGGGTTTCCTGCGACGGAACATCTTCTCCAGATTTAGAACACCTCGAGCTATTATCAGTAATGAGGGTTCTCATTTTTGCAATAGAATCTTCAAAGATCTCCTTGAAAAGTATGACGTGAAACATTGCGTTGCAATGCCTTACCATCCTCAAATAAGTGGCCAAGTAGAGGTGTCGAATAAAGATCTTAAGCAAATCCTTTCTGAGACTGTGAATGCAAATTGCTCTGATTGGTCTAGGAAGTTGGATGATGCATTATAGGCATATCACATCTCTTTCAAGCTTGTGAATCCAAAAATCAAGGTGGTTTATTGTTCTTCATTTCTTTTAGGTAATTTCTCAACTATGTCTATTTTATTCATTATTTGTGATTTTTCCCTAGGTATGAGTAGCTAAACCCCACAACTTGGGGTTGTGGGAACCATGAGTAGCTAGCTTGAGATAACCCAAATTATTTGCATTTCCTTAATTGGGTATTTGCATTTATTATCTATTTTCCTTTGGATTGCTTGTTGTTTGGTGGTGTCCAACACCAAACCTCGCCTAGTGTCATGATCCCGACCAAGGTAGTAATGAATACGAAAAGGAAATGGGTGACTGGATGTAATTGATGTGTTCTCATATAATCAACTAATCTCGACCAAGGAGAAATTGACTAGGACAATAGGTAACGGTCAGTTGGCACATCATGGTTACCGACTAACCGCCATGGTGAAATTCGACCTTCATCTTTACCAAAGGGCTGGAAGAACCTATGTTACCATCCTGCATGCAAATATCCAATTGAGGTTATATTATCCAGGGTATTTTGGTTAGTGAATCATAGAGAACACAATTCCCAAGTTGATACTCAAATTGATTGTGATTGTTAGTATAGTTTTTGTAGTTATTTCACTCCAATTTTCAACCCCCCCTTTCTAGAGAATATAGTTGATTGATACTTGAAATGATTGTTGGTGATTCAATTTTTTCAAGCCCTATATTTCCTGTAGATTCGACCCCAGACTTTGGTTAGGTTTATACTTGACAGCGACCGCTTTACTCTTAGAGCATGAACATCAATTACATCAACTAACTTGGCATTCTCCTAACTTTAGTCAAGACTGTGTATAATAATAGGTTTCATGCTTCACTATTTATAAAATATTTATGCTAATATTTTTCTTATGTTTGAAGCAAGCATTAGAAATTTATAGATTTTCGTAGTAATTTTAGGGTTTGACTAGTTTAAAAATTAAAATTAGTATCTCAACCTAAGACCTCAATATAGTAGAAACATTTTAGTAAGTTTCATGCTTTTCTTCAAAAATAGTATAAGCAAGAACAATTATTCATAATGAAGAAATCTTGTTATCAACTAACAACTTGATACTGGAAGAAACTAGTAGTTACATGATAGTGAGATAATGTAGCAAGATTTTTGTAGGCCTTACATACTGTGGGAACTAGGTTCTTGAAGAATTTTGAAGAAGGTGCTTGAAAGCCCTAACTTTTTCCCTCTTGAAACTACATTCTGAGTTTGGAGAGTGTTTGAGCGCTAAAGAGATGATGAATCATATTTTAGTGGTTTAATTAGGTGAAAACTGACAAATTTAGGCTTAAAGGATGAGAAAATATGAAAATATCCCTCTTTAAAATCGCTATTTAAGTCGATTACGAGTCCATCTACGGCCTGTAGAAATTTGTGCCCCATAGGAACCTATCCATAAGTTTTTGGATGAATTTCGAGGTCACTGGATCCATTCTACGAGCTTAATCTACGACCTGTAGAAGCATTTACAACTAGTAGTTGGTTCCATCAATTCTGGGACTCAAAAATGACTTATAAAGTTTTTCTGTGAGTTGACAGTACGGGCCGTAACTAAAACTATGGTCTCTAAGCCAGCTTGTAACTCCCTCTCTGCACTGGCAGTCTGTAGTCAAATAGTCATAACTTTTTGTTTTCGTCTCTGATTGAGGAGAAATTAGATGTGTTGGACAGCTAATTCAAAGATCTTTCATTTGGTAGTTCATAGGCGACCAATTGTATCTTGTGATAAGAGTAATGGCCATTCAAAGTTGATCCTTACATAATTCGAAATGAAAAACTTAATGGATAGGAAGGTTTTGAACTCAACTAAGCACTAGGGGTCGCTCATGACCCGAATTTATTTCTAACACACTTCCCACCTATCTTAAGGATCCTTAAAATGTAAAAACAAGTAAGGCATTACTAGGTTCAATCTTATGTATATGCGATCATGAATTTTTAGATCTTAAGAGTAGAATTGTGAGGTGTTACTATATCTCCCCCTTAGGATCATTCGTCCTCGAATGAAGATAAAACTGGGGAATATTAGCATGTTTTCTACTTATTAACTAGTATACCAACACAAAGCTTTCCAGATATCTTATTACTCATATTGCTTTATGCTCGTCATTGGAAGGCACAAATAGTTGAGGATATCTAGCTTTCGTACTTGCATCAGTTTCCCAAGTGGCTTCCTCAACAAATTGGTTCCTTCAAAGTACTTAACAGAAGCAAATTCTTTGGTCCTCAATTTGTAAACCTAACGATCCAGTATCTGAATTGGGATTTCTTCATATGACAAGTTGTCTTTGACTTCAATACTCTATGTCATGACCCAAGCCTAGAGCCTAGACGTGACATGATGAATGAGAAGTTTGAAGACAACCCAAACAAGGCTCTTGTTCGTAACATGCACACATCCTTGGTTGCAGAAGTAAAATAAGCAACAACAAAATATATAAATAGAGGGAAGCAGGACTAAGGGAAGTCTTTATATTCATAACATATAAAAGAGTCAAGTTCATAGCATAAGTACATCAAATATCCAACAATACCTGTAACATGGAATGGAGCAGGGGCCAAGACACTTTCTGGGATCACCCTCATAGTAATAAGTGTTCAATATAAAGAAGTCTCAAAATTAGCAAGAGTAACAAAGATAGTGTCCTCGGACTTGAGGACTCACCAAATCTTTCTTCATAGGATCGTACTAGCCACGTGGAGGATGATCAAAAGGTGCTCCGGTCACTACATGGTAATATCATGTAGGCATAGGGTATGTGTTAGTATATTGGAGCAATGAGCTAAATATGCGAGGTGCAATGGAACAAGAATCATTAAACCATAATTATGAGATACTTAACCATAATCAATGAATATAAGCTCAGTATACCATGTGTAATCAATGTACAGGATAAAACATGCTTGAGAATAATCATACTTATAAAACTTGTTTAACAAAGTAAAGTGACATGAATAGATCATCCAAATACCTTGTACTAGAGAGTGAGGGATATAGCATAGGTCATAACCCCTTCTAGTAGGTAATGAGTAGTACATGAAGGTAGAGAAATAGTGTAGGTCATAACCCCTACATGTAAGTATGAGATAATACAAAATATTAAATCGCACATAAGGGTGAGACGTACCACATAGTTCATAATCCCTTCATGTGAATATATAAGATAGTGCACAAGATTAAATCATACATGAGGGTGAGGCATATAACATTATTCATAACCCTTTTACGTAGATATAAGATAGTAAATAGTATTGATTCGTCAATGAGAGTGAGACATATAGCATAGTTCATAACTCCTTCATGTAGAAATGGGTCTTGTACTAGAGGGTAAGGAATATAACATTGTTCATGACCTCGTATAGTAGGCTTTACAATTTATAAGAGCATAAACCTTAGGATAAGAACTCAATAATCACCAACAATCGAGACTTGTAAAAATCATGCAATAGGTCATATGAAAACTTGAGAATTCTTGTCATGTAATTCTATCATACACTTGAGAAATCATGCAATTCAAAAATAAATAAGAGGAGTAAAATCAATTCAAAATCAACCCACTAATATTGTAGTAAAATCCCAATTTGGGTATCATGAAATCCATATCAAATGTTTGTCATAGTTCATGGTTTTCATAGATCAAATCATGCATAATCTCAATAGACATAAATCAACTCATAGTATAAGTTTAAAATAGATATTCACAAATAATCAACAATACTTGATAAAACCTAACTTAATATTCATTCATTATTCATAATAAGAGACACCCATAAGTAATACAACTTGAAATCACACAATTTTTCATAAAATTGGAAGGTTGGGCTCCATGGGTGAAAGGACCCTATGGATGAAACCCACATACCTTAAACTTGGGTTTTCTTGATGTAGACTTGAAGGAGACTTGAAGCTTGAATGGAGTTCTTGAGATTCGGTATTAAGCTTGGGACACTTAAATTTGGATGAGAATTTTTGATAAAATATTTAAGAGGTTTTAGAGAGGGTTTTTGAGTGATATGGAATTGAAAAATGGCTAAGTATGGGATATTTCACATGTAAAAGGGCATGGGGCGATGACTCCAATGCCTTAGGCCAAAATAGAAAATTAAGGTGGTGATAACACTGCTCCACAACGTGAACAACAAAAAATTGAGGTAGTGTTAATACTGCTCCTCGACGGGTTCACATCATGGAGCCATCGCGGACCCACACTGTTTTGCAAAAAGTTAGAGAAAATCATTTTTCACTAATGGTCTTCTAAAATTCGGGTTATACCCAATACCACCTCTATTTTACCCCATGATCAAGAATATGAAGTTGGATTTAACATCATGCATGAATTTTGAGATATATGAAAATTATGATTATGAGCATTTTTAAAGCACATTTTTGGGGCGTTTCAATATCTCCCCCATGGGAACATTCATCCCCGAATATCAAAGAAACATGTATGAAAGAAGTAACCATGAAGATTTCAGCCTGACATGAATGCAACAATTACATTTAAACATCATTTTCAAAAATCTCGACATGAATGTCAAAAATTACCATAAACTTGTTACCACAAAAATGAATGCATGCAACATTATATAAGGGCTGAAAGTTAAGACTTGAGAGCATAGAAGGGACTCAGTTTTCTATCTTAATCTTGAATAGAATGAAAGAAATATAGATTTCACTTATTCATTTCTGTGTTGGCTTCCCAAATAACGCTATTGGCTTGATAATTCCTCCAAAAGACCTTGATGGATGTTACATCTTTGTTCCTCAACTCTTTCCATATGTCCATCCAATATCTCCACCAAGACCTCCTCATAGATCAACTCATCCTGCACAACACACACAACCTGAAAGAGTTCTATATCACTTGGGTGACCAACACATCTCCTCAACATAGATAAATAAAAGACCGGATGAACTATATCCATTTCCCCTAGGCAATTCCAATTCATAAGTAGCTTTACCAATTCTCCTCAATACTCGATAAGAACTCACAAACCTTAGACTCAATTCCTTTTCTTGCCAAACTGGATCAGACCCTTACTGGGTGGTACTTTCAAGTGAACCAAATCATCAGCACAAGCACACATAGCTTACCTTAGTAACTAAGAACACAATCTCCCCCTTGGGAGAAAACCTCCACTTCACCATCTCCCACCCAATCATTCAACTCTAGCAATGTGGGCCAAGGTCTTGCTCTATCTTGACCTCTTCAACCAAATTGGATTTGGAACCATTAAGCCACTACACTACCATTCTCAACTTCATCCAACCTCACCCTCAATCTAGCCTACTGGTGAACCTCTTTAGTCACCTCCTAGTTACCCAAAAATTCATATTAACAAACAAACTCTCATCACTCAAGATTTGCATGTCACCCTCAAATGACTCACAAGCTCTTCTTCATTCCGAAAATTAATCAATATACCATCCACAACTACCACACACATATCAAGGTAGGGTTTAAAGACCCTATTCAAGAGATCCACAAATATAGCCGGGGCGTTGGTCAAGTAAAAGACATTATCACAAATTCAAAATGTCGGGAAGGACATCAAGAAACTCATTGACCACCAGAACTGACTCAATAGGAATGACCTTAGACTCAACACCCCTAATCCTTACGAGATAATAAATGCAAACCTTAGAGATTAATTTGGGGCCTTAAGAGAAGAAATGAATCTACCCTTAAATACCACTTTACAACTTTCCCACCTCAAGAACGGGCTCACTAGGGAATCAGGATCTAACTTCACGAGTTCTATAATCAATGGAAATATTCTATGCATGTAACCAATCTACCCTAAGAACAATCCCAAACCCACCATGCCAAGTCCAACAAAATCACAAAACAACACTTTATGCAATAATGATATGGCACAATCCCCTATAGATTTTTCTAGCAACAATAGACTCATCAGTGGGGGGTAGACACCAAAAAGGCTCACAGAGGAATTCAGCACACACATGAAGCTTATTAGCAGCAAAAGAAATAATGAAAAAAATAATGGCACTCGGACTTATAAAAGCATGCACCAAAAAAATCAAAACCTTTAACATACTGGTAGCGACATCGGGTACCTCATCCACCCCTTGCCTCTCTTGAAGAGAATAGAACCGATTATGTCGTGGGGCACTCCCTTATTTGCCTTCTTGAGCTCTTTGATCAACATGACCACCTTTACTCCTTTTTCGAGCATATGGACAATCGGCTAGCTTGTGACCTTCTTAACCACAACCAGAACAAGTATTGATTTTCTCAAGCATGGACCACCATGGATCCTTCCACACCTTTGACACTTGGGTTTAGTTCTCCCACCATCGCCACCTTCACATTGAACCCTTCTTCTTCCTTCCTTTGAGGTCACCAGGCAATCTCTCATCTTATGCCCAACACTACCACACTCGAAACAACTCTCAGTGCCAACTAAACACTCCTCTTGATGCTTCTTGCCATACCCTTGACAAATAATGAAATGGACCCTTTCCTTTTTGTACTTGGGCACCGGTAGTCTTAACGAAGATGAAACACCCTCAACTTGGGCTCTCCTTGTCTTTCTCTTCCCCCTCATATCATTCGGAATCTTGGGGGCACCCGCCCATTAGTTGAGTTGAGCGATCACCATTTTGATAAATAGGCATAATGCATTACGAACCTCCGCATTTGATAGGTCCTCATCTTGTCCACCACCTTGAATAGCTTGAGACATTTTCTGAAACTTAATGGTTAAGCATCAGGAATAAGCCCTATAGGACTTAACTCTATCGTACGACATAGATCATAAAGAAGTGAAACATTTCCTAAAATGCTTCATAACTGCTTACTTTTAGTTATGGCATGCTTCACAACCATAAACAAGACTCTAATCAATGCAGTGTGTTGGATTTCGAGGACCATTAACAACTTAGTTCTATGATACCAATCTTGTCACGACCCACGCCTAGGGTCTAGACATAACACAGTAAATGAGAAGTCTGAAGACAACCCAAACAAGCCTCTTGTTCGTAATATGCACACATCCTTTATTGTGGAAGAAAAATAAGCAATAACAAAAGATAAAAATAGAGGGAAGCGGGACTAAGGGAAGTCTTAATATTCACAAAAACATAAATGAGTCAAGTTCATAGCATAAATATATCAAATATCCAACAACACCTCTAATAGAATGGAGTGGGGGATAAGACAATTTCCGGGCTCACCCTCATAATAACAAGTGTTCAACATAAAGAAGTCTCAAAATTAGCAAGAATAACAAAGATAGTGTCCTCGGACTTGACGACTCACCAAAGTTTGCTTTATAGGATCGTACTAGCCACGTGGAGGATGATCAAATAGTGCTCCGGTCCCTACATGGTAATATCATGTAGGCATGAAGTATGCGTTAGTACTTTGGAATGTACTAAGTATGTGGGGTGCAATGCAACAAGAATCATAAACCATAATTACAAGATGCTTAACCATAATCAATGAATATAAGCTCAATATGCCATGTGTAATCAATGCATAGGATAAAACATGCTTGAGAATAATCATACTTGCAAAACTTGTTTAACAAAGTAAAGTGACATGAATAGATCATCCAAATACCTTGTACTAGAGGGTGAGAGATATAGCATAGGTCATAACCCTTTCTAGTAGGTAATGGGTAGTACATGAGGGTAGAGAAGTAGCATACGTCATAACCCCTACATATAAGCATGAGATAATACAAAATATTGAATCGCACATGAGGATGAGACATACCACATAGTTCATAACCCCTTCATGTGAGTATAAGATATTACATAGCATTAAATTATACATGAGGGAGAGGCATATAACATAGTTCATAACCCCTTCATGTAGATGTACAATAGTAAGTAGTATTGATTCGTACGTGACAGTGAGGCATATAACATAGTTCATCAACCCTTTATGTAGAAATTGGCCTTGTACTAGAGGGTAAGGCATATAACATAATTCATAACCCTGTCTAGTAGGCTTTAAAATTTTAAAGAACATAAATCTTAGCATAAGAACTCAATTACTCATCAACAATCGAGACTTGTAAAAATCATGCAATAGGTCGTAGGAAAACTTAAGAATTCTTGTCATATAATTTTATCAAATACTTGGTGGGCACATGATATTTGTTAAAATTATGCAATTCAAGAGTAAAAAAGAGGAGTAAAATCAATTGAAAATTAACCCACCAATATTGTAGTAAAACACCAATTTGGCTATCATGAAATCCATATCAAATATCTATCATAGTTTATAGTTTTCATAGATCAAATCATGCATCATCTCAATAGACATAAATAAACTCATATTATAAGTTTAAAATAGATATTCACGAGTAATAAACAACACTTGATAAAATCCCAACCTAACTTTCATTCAGTATTCATAATAAGAGATACCCATAAGTAATACAACTTAAAATTATGTAATTTTTTATAAAATAGGAAGGTTGGGCTCCATGAGTGAAAGGACCCACTGGATGAAGCCCACATACCTTAAACTTGGGTTTTCTTGATGTAGACTTGAAGGAGAATTAAAGCTTGAAGTGAGTTCTTGAGATCCGAAATTAAGCTTGAGACACTTGAATTTGAATGGAAATTTTTGATAAAATGGTTGAGAGGTTTTAGAGAGAGTTTTTGAGTGATATACAGTTGAAAAATGATTAAGTATGGGATATTTCACATGTAAAAGGGCATGGGGCCATGACCCTAATTCCTTAGGCCGAAACAAAAAATTAAGGAAGTGATAATACTACTTTGCGATGAGTCCGCGTCGTGGAGCCATTGTGGACCCACACTGTTTTGCGAAAAGTTAACAACAATCATTTTTCACTAAGGGTCTTCTAAAATTCAGGTTATACCCATTTTCCACTCAATTTTACCCCCTTATAAAGAATATCTAGTCGGATTTTCGATATAATGTACGAATTTTGAGATGTATAGAAATTACGATTATGGGCATTTTCGAAGTACCTTTTTGGGGCATTGCACTCTCTATAGGCACAACTAGTTCAAGGCCTCCCAAACTCTTCTTAATCATCGAAATGTGGAATACTAATGAATTTCAGCTAACTTTAGTGGCCATTCCAATTTGTATGCCGCATTACCAATCCTTCTAATAATATGGTACTAGTCAATATATCGAGGACTGAGCTTTCTCTTTTTCCTAAATCTCATAACTCCCTTCATCAGTGAAACCTTTAGGTTCACTCAATCACCTACCTCAAATCCTAAATCTCTCCTTCTAATATCGGTATAAGATTTCTATCGGCTTTGGGCTGTCTTTAGTCTCTCTTGAATAAGCTTCACCTTCTCCATAGCTTGATGGACTAAATCATGTCTTATTAATCCTACCTCACCAACTTCAAACCACCCAATAGGCAACCTACACCTCCTCCCATAAAGGGCCTCATATAGTGCCATTTGTATGCTAGCTTGGAAGTTATTATTATAGGAAAACTTAATCGAGGGTAGGTGATCATCCCAATTACCTTTAAAGTCTATAACACATTCTCTCAACATATCCTCAAAAGTATGTATGGTCCGCTCCGCTTTCCCATCTATCTGGGGATGGAAGGTTATACTAAGATTCACCTTCGTACCAAGCCATTTCTGAAAGGACTTTCAAATTGTATTTAGAACTAGGCTCCTCTGTCTAAATTAATAGATATGGGAACCCCATAAAGTATAATGATCTCCTTAATGTAAAGTCCAGCACAGTACTCAACAGTATCAATTGCCTTGACAGGTAGAAAGTGAGTTCACTTGGTCATTCTTTCTACTATTACCCATATCGAATCATGACTTCTATGGGATCAGGGTAAGCCTATTATGAAGTCCATGTTAATCATCTCCCACTTCCACTCTAGAATTTTAATATTATGTCTCATACCACAAGGCATTTGGTGCTCCACCTTAACTTGCTAGCAATTTGGGCATCTCGACACGAGCTCTGCAATGTCCTTCTTTATGCCACGCCACCAATAAAACTATCGTAAATCTCTGTACATTTTTGTTCCACTTGGTGAATAGAGTATCTTGCATTATGAGCCTCAACTAGAATCCTATCACTTGGTACACATAGTCTTCCTTGGTATCTTATGACTCCATCTCCTCTTTTTGCAAGCGATAATACCTTCTGTTTTTGAACATCTTCTTTCAACTGAAGTAGGATAGGATCCTGGTCTTGCTTTTCTTTCACCTCCACCACCAAGGATGACTCTACCCCATTTTTGATAATTGCACCACATTTGTGAGAATCCTCAATTTGTACTCCCAAGCGTGCCAGTCTGTGCACTTTCTTAGCTAGTTATTTATTTCTATCCTCAATGTATGCAGTGCTCCCCATGGTCAACCTGCTAAGAGCATCAACAACTATATTAGCTTTATCTGGGTGATAGAGAATGCATATGTCATAGTCCTTTAACAGTTCTGACCATCTCCTCTGCCTCAAGTTCAACTCCTTCTGACTGAATACATACTGCAAGATCTTGTGATTAATAAATACGTCTACGTACCTACCATAAAGATAATGTCTCCAGATTTTGAGAGCAAACACCGGAACAACGAGCTCAATATCATGAGTTGGGTAGTTCTTGTCATGAGTCTTAAGCTGTTTTGAGGCATATGCTATCACCTTGCCTTTTTGCATCAATAAGCATCCCAAGCCAACTTTGGAAGCATTACAGTATATGCCAAATCCATCATCTCGCTTGGGTATAGACCAGACCTGTAGTTAGCCTAGTTTTGAACTCTTGGAAACTATTCTCATAACCTTTGGACCATATGAATTAACCTTCTTCTAAGTTAGCTTATTCAAGGGAGCCGTGATAGGAGAAAACCCCTCTACAAAACATTTTAGTAACCTGCAAAACCTAAAGAACTGCTTATCTCTATTGGAGTGAAGGGTCTTAGCTAGTTCTCGAAAGCCTCAATCTTTTGAGAATCAACTTGAATTCCCTCACCAGAAACAATATAACCTAAAAACGCCACAGATGTTAACCAAAACTCATGTTTGGAAAAGTTGACATACACTATTGGTCCTTGAGGGTCTGAAGGATAATTCTAAAGATGGTTGGCAGGCTTCTCCGTATTGCAGAGTAGATCAAGATGTCATCTATGAACACAATGATGAACATATCTAAGTACGACCGCAACACCTTATTCACAAGGTCTATGAAAGCTGTTAGGGCATTAGTTAGTCCAAATGACATGACTAAGAACTCATGATGACCATAGCAAGTTCTGAAGGCTGTCTTAGGAATGTCACTTTCTCGAACTTTGAGCTGATGGTACCTAGATCTGAGGTCTATCTTGGAGAAATAAGTTGCACCCTGGAGTTGGTCAAACAGGTCATCAATTCTAAGAAGTGGATACCTATTCTTTATGGTGACCTTATTTATCTAGTAATACCAAGTTAGGGAATCAAGAGGAACACAACACCTTAGTTACTCTTCTTACTAGTTTCACAATACTTGTTTTAGTTAGATTATTTTCTGCAATTTACGACCCCTCCCCCTTTCGGGAGATAAGTAGGTTAATTTACTCGAATTGCTTGAAATTACCCTAAGTCTGCCATATTCCCTATGGAATCGACCCTAACCTCTGTTAGGTTATATATCTTGACAATGAATACTTTAACCTTCCAAAAGGTGGTATAACTTAGGAGATATCAAGATTTTAGCACTGTTGCCAGGGAATGCGGTTAGACTTGTTTAATTTGAGTAATTTGGAAATTAATCCTTATTTCCCTCATTTTACATTTTTTGTTATTTTTGTTTCAATGTGCAGGTGTAGTGTATGCACAACACTCGAAGTCAAGGAATTCCCTTAAATCCGTTTAACCCTGAGATCTAAATGACGCTGAGAAAAATAGCCTAGGACAATGCGAACAACGCTGCAAAATAATATAGTGAATACAATATTGAACCAAAAATAGAATGAAAATTATAATAACCCACCTCCGCTTGAGGATATTGACCCATTCCATAGGACCTAAACACCACATCTCATACATGATATCATTATCAGCATGATCCTGTGGCGATGGATGTCACTAGAGCTATTGTCTCACCGCCACTATCGGATGACACAAAGTTTGTTGTTTCAAGTGGGGTTGCAGAATTATGAATTTTTTGAGGGCCTACAATTAGAGGATCCACATAACCATCTACACAACGGTGTCTTCATTTGTAAGAGTGTGATAGGAAACTAGAATCTGTTTGTGGATGTCGTTGGGCTCTATATCTTCCCATTGTCTCTAACAGGCAATGCAACACTACGGTTATCCGAGCTCCTATAGATTTCAATTACTAGTTAGGCTGAACTATAGAAGGCCTTTTTGGAGAGGTTCTTCCCGAGATCGAAGAAGTTGAAATTGAAAGACCAAATCAATAATGTTGAGCAACTTCGTGGTGATTCGATCAGAACCACATGGGAGAGGTTCACAAAGTGTCTGAGGAGTGTCCTTGACCATAAGATCATGGATGAAACCTTAGTATAGATCATTTATCGAGCCTATGAAAAAAATAGCCAAGTTGTTGCTGATACCATCGTAGGAGGCTTATTGCTGGATCATCCATTTTTTATGATTGCTGAGAGACTAGAAAAGGTGGTCAAGATAAATCTTGCATGGGGAACGAGGGATAAGTCGACAAAAAAGTGCTCGTTTATAGTCAGTATTTATTTGGGGCAAGTGAAAATAAATGAAGATATGATGCAAGAGCCTGCTCAGATTAGTACCAACGTGAAGTTGTTGATGAAGCAGAACTAAGAATGTGTGAATGCAGTAGCTCATCAGCCATTATGAGCACTGATGTACAAGGAGCCTTATTATGAGGAGGACACGTGTTTTGTCACTAATTAGATGATGGATTTCTAGACCCAGGGATCTAATTAGGACTATTGACAACAAGGTCAAGGAAACCAAGGTCGAAACTATAACCGGGATAGCGCCTTTGAGACAAAAATCAAGAAGGACACTATGATAGTAACATGGGTCAGGACAGAGATATTAATTGGGGATGTAGAGATGGTTACAAAAATGTTCGTATGTGACACCAGATAATTGAGATTCGAGTGTTGGTAGCTCTGCAGTTGAGGTGATGTGTGATTGCCTATTGATGAATGCTATCGCTCAATATGAGACATTGAAGGGTATGAAGACTGACATCTCCAACATTAATTTAAAAATCGGAGTCTCATTCTATTGTTGTCAAGTATCTAGAGCAGCAGTTTGGTCTAATATAAACTCAATTAAACTAGCGACAGAAAGGTACATTGCCTAGCAATATAGTTCAAAATCCAAAGAATGAGGGGCAGGGGGAAGTGTGAGATGGTAACTACTCATGGTGGCAAACAAACCATTGACCCTTTGATGCCGATTGATGATGAAGAGGTTCGTGAGGAGATCGTTGAGAGTAAAGATAAAAAGACAAGAGATGGTCGTGCCAAGGATGGGGCAAGTGATGCTACAGAGACACCACAAAAGTTGAAGTCCATTCCTGGATCTCCTCCTTCTTTCCCTCTGAGAATCAAAAAGGAGGAGGAAGAAAAATTCAAGCACTTCCTTTCTATGTTGAAACGACTCTCCATCAACATCCCTCTTATTGAAGCATTAGAGAAGATGAAAAGTTCATGAAAGACTTGGTCACAAAGAAGTAAACTGTGAGCCAGGATCTCTCCTAAATGTTTCAACATTGCAGTTCGATAGCTACAAGGTCCTTGGTTGTCATGACCCCAATATAGGATCATGACCGACGTTAAGGTGAAGAATCCCAAAGCAAGTCTCCTAGAATTTTGCAGAAAATCAAGCAGAGTTTCCCCTGTTTTTAGGCCTATTCAAAATTTGTACCTGTGTCATAATTCAACAACACCACAACTAACTAATCAAAGCATGTAACTATATTAATTACTAATCTAATCTCCATATAACGAGACAAACTTGTCTCCATCAATAGAAATAAACTTAAACTCAGTCACATATCTAGAATAAACAAAAGAATATCCATGACTCTAAATAAAGGAATTACTATGGAGAGACTCTCTAAGAAGATAAAAAAGAGGTCCATAATAACAAAGAACTCGTTTCCCATGCGAACAAGTGTAGGGCTCACCAAGAAATCAACTTGCTACCTTTAGTTAACTAAATCCTCACCAATATCACCTGTATTCTCTATAAAGGAAAAAAATAGTGATGAGTGAGACACTAGCTCAGTGAGTAATAGTAATAATGAAAACCGTTTTATTTCCTATCTATTTGATGATGTACAATGTAATACTCAAACCATGAGTAATTTAACTAGTTCTTAATCCATCCTTTTCGATATACTTTTACAATTCTTATTCAATTCTCACCAAACTGTTACTAGAATCAACTAATCAGCCCCAAACTAGAGTAAAACAATGTCTGTGAAAATTAAAATCCTTTAAGAAAAACCCACCCCCAGCTCCTGGGTTGCCCCGCAAACAGTCCTTACTTGAGTTTTGATATGATTTATACAACTTTCACACAAATCCATGTCATTAATTTAACTAATGCAAAGAGAATTCAAGGATTAACTTAGTTTTTCTCAAATTTCAAAATTTCTCTATTTCTTCTAACCCATGGAAGTTTCTTAACTTTCCACCCCCAATTTCTAGGGCTATGGGATAAACAAATCAAATCTATAAATCAAATTTCGGAATACCTTCTTTTTCTATTTTTTCCTTTTACTCGTGCCTCAGGTTCACGCTTTATATTTTTTTTCATTTTTCAATAGGGACAACAACTCTGCGCGGTGGTCTTCATGTTCAGGGAAGGCCTTAATCCTAAGGTCACTAGCTTTTTGACCCTTACTCTCCCTTTTTTCTAACGTGAAAGTGGACTAAGCCCAACATTCTATTTTCTTAAAATGTTTATTTTAGAAGAGAGATTATTTAAGTTTTCTTTCAAGAGACAATTATGCCCTTTAAAGCTATAGTTATTACATTCTCCCCATCTTAAGAAATTTAGTCCCCGAATTTAAACAAGTATGTACCTTTAGGCTAAAAGACATGAGGATACTTGACTCGCATATCATTCTCCGACTCCCAAGTAGCTTCCTCAATGGTATGATTTCTCCATAAAACTTTCACAAATACAATTTCTTTTGACCTTAACCTTTTGCTTGTCTATCAATAATAGCCATTAGTTCCTCTTTGTATGTTAGATTCTCATCAATCTGTATAATCGGTGTTTCAAGTACGTGAGAGGAGTTTGGTACATACTTCCTTAACATAGAGACATAAAACACCGGAAGGATAAAGGACATCTCACGAGGAAGTACCAAACGATATACCACTCCTCCTATTCAATCAAGTATATCTTATGGGCCTGTATACCTCGGGCTCAATTTACCTCATTTACGAAATCGCATTACCCCTTTCATAGGAGAGACTCATAGGAAAACTTTATCCCCAACTGTAAATACTAAATCTCTTCTTCTCTTATCTGCATATGACTTTTGTCTACATTGAGTAGCGAACAACCTCTGCCTGATTAACTAGACCTTGTCTATGCCTTCTTGAACTAAGTCTGGTCTTAACATCTTAGCCTCTCCAACCTCGAACCACCCTATCAGAGAATAATATTGCCTACCGTATAAGGCTTCATATGGATCCATCTGAATGCTAGACTGGAAGCTATTGTTGTAAGCGAATTCAACTAACGACAAGTAGGTATCCCAAGTTTCTCCAAAATTAAGAATGCAAGCCCTTAACATATCCTCTAGGATTTGTATAGTACGCTCAAACTGCCCATCCGCCTCTGGGTGAAATGCAATACTGAGATCTACTTGTGTACCCAGTCCTTCTTGAAAAGATATCCAAAAACGTGAAGTGAATTGTGACCCTCTGTCAGAGATGATAGATATAAGGACTCCATAAGTCGAACAATTTCATTCATAAATATCTGGGAATATCTCACTCCACTAAAAGTAGTCTTTACTGGTAAGAAGTGTGTTGACTTTGTTAATCAATCTACAATCACCCATATATAGTCATAACCTCTCAGGGTTCGTGGTAGACCAACCACAAAATCCGTAGTAACTCATTCCCTTTTCCACTCAGGAATCTGGATCTCTTGTAGTAATCTTGCGGGTCGCTGATGCTCAGCTTTAACCTATTGATACATCAAATAACTGGAAATAAAGTTAGAACATCTTTCTTCATACCTTCCCACCAATACAACTGCTTCAGATCATGCTACATTTTTATCGAACCAGGGTGTATAGTATATCTGGAGTTGTGAGCTTCCTCGAGAATGATTCCTCTTAGCCCACCTATGTCTGGTACACATAATCGATCACCCAATCAAAGCATACCATCACCATCGATAATGATTTTCTTACTTTTACCCGCTATAGCTTCATCTCGGTATTTACAAAGTTGTTCATCCTCATATTGAGTAGCTTTTATGTGCTCCTCTAATAAAGATCTGGCTTGTACATGCGCTAGCATGTCTCTGAATCTCCCATACCAATCTCGACACCTTCACCCTTAAAATTTTGCATATCTTTCGGTAGTGGCCTCTTTTCAAGAGCTATATGCGCCAAACTGCCCATAGATTTTCTGATCAGTGCATTGGCCACAATATTGGCTTTTCCAGGATGATATAGAATAATGCAGTCATAATCCTTCAGTAACTCCATCCACCATCGTTGTCGAAGGTTAAGATCTCTTTTCTGAAAAATATACTTTAAGCTCTTATGGTCAGTATATATCTCATAAGTTTCACCGTATAAATAATGTCTCCAAATCTTAAGAGCAAATATCATACCGACCATCTCGAAAACATGTGTAGGATAGTTCTACTCGTGTTTCTTCAACTGTCTAGAAGCATAGGCGATAATGCAACCATTTTGTATAAGAACACATCCTAAGCCTGCCCTAGAAGCATCACAAAATACCGTGAATCCTCCGGAACCTGATGGTAAGGCTAATATTGGTACTATTGTCAAACATGTTTTGAGTTTTTCAAAGCTCTACCTACATTCTTCTGTCCACTGAAACTTCACCTTTTTCTGTGTTAGCTTGGTCAAAGGGGCTGCTATTCTGGAAAAATCCTGCACAAAATGCCTATAATAACTTGTCAAACCTAAGAAGCTGCGAATCTCTATAGGTGAGGTAGGTCTAGGCTATTTTTGCACAGCTTCTAGCTTTCTGGAATCTACCATAATTCTATCTTCGGATACAACATGCCCTAGAAATGCTACTGAGTCTAGCCAAAATTCACAGTTTGAGAGCTTAGCATATAACTTATGTTCTCGTAATGTATGTAACACGGTTGTCAGATTATTCTTGTGTTCTTCTTGGCTACGGGAATATATCAGAATATCATCAATAAATACTATTACAAACTTGTCTAAGAAGGGTCTAAACACCCTATTCATTAAGTCTATGAATGCAGCTGGAGCATTGGTTGGTCCGAAAGGCATCACAAGAAGCTTATAGTGCCCATATCGAGTTCTGAATATTGTTTTATAAATATCTTCCTCTCTGATCTGAAGTTGTTGATAACCGGATCGAAGATCTACCTTTGAGAAGTGGGCAGCCCCCTGCAACTGATCAAGAAGGTCCTCAATACGAGGCAAAGGATATTTATTACGTATTGTTATCTTATTCAGTTGCCTATAGTTGATCCACATTCTCAGAGACCCTTCTTTCTTTTTTATGAATAATACTGGTGCACCCCATGGGGATATACTAGGTCGGATAAAGATCTTATCGAGCAAATCCTGCAATTATTGTTGTAGCTCCTTTAACTTTGCTGGCGCCATGCGATATAGAGGTATAGATATTGGCAATATGTTAGGAGTCAAATCAATACCAAAGTCTATTTCTCGTACATGAAGTAATTCTGGAAAATCCTTTGGGGATACATCAGAAAATTAATTCACCACTAGTATCTTTTCCAAGCTAAGGGTTTCTTCTTTAGTGTCCCTTAACATGGGTAAGAGACCTATGCAACCTTTACTGAGTAATTTTTGAGCCTTTATAAGAGATATAATTTTACCAACCTCTGGAACCTGACCTCCCTTTAATATAAAGGTAGGCTTATTTGGCATCTCAAATCTGACGATTTTTGCATGACAATCTACAGTAGCATAGTAAGGAGATAACCAATCCATACCCATCAACACATCAAAGGCAATCATGTTAAGTACAATTAAGTTAGCTAGAGTATCTCTACCCTCAACTCTACTCCGACAATCACGGTACACATATTCAACTAATAGAGAATCTCCCACAGGAGTAGCAACAAGAAAAGGATGATTCAACATCTCTGGTTATCGAGAAAATCTCAAAGTAAAGTACGAGGACACATAGGAGTGGGTAGATCCTGGATCAATCAAACCATGTTCTTCAAATGAACAAACTAAAATAATACCTATAACCACTGCATTGGAGCCTTGAACATCTTGTCTCGTAAGTGCAAAAAATCTTGCCTGGACTCTACCCACATTTCCTGTCCTTGATTTCCAGAAATACGATCTCCGACACCTCGACCTCTATTTCCTGTGCCAATAGTACTTGAAGCATTATGAGTAGTCTGAGTAGGAGCAGTCATCTGAGTGGAGTTCTGGTTTGAGTTTTTCAGAGGTAGAGGATAATCTCTAAGGCGGTGCCCTAGCTGACCACGTCCAAAACACCCTCCAGTCAAAACACAACACTGGCCTGCATGTGATCTACCACAATTCTAACAAGATGGAGTAGTGGCATATATCTAACCAGAATATCGATGTCCCTATGATGATGGTTGTCCATGATGTGGTCTGTATGTGGACTGTCAACTGTATCTATCCCTGCTTGAGGGCCCTGTTGTTGCCTTCCCTGATTTCCTACCTTGCGATTTGCACTATTGTCATCGCTAAAAGATCCCCCTGTCTTGGCCTTCTTACGGTCATCAAAGGATGAACGCTCCTCACAACCCTTGTCTTCAATCTTTCTTGCAAGATTAACTGCCTCTGAATATGTTAAATTCTTCATATTTGGGATACTGCATCAATAGACAAGCAACCAACCCATTAACAAATCTTCAGAACTTATTTTCTTCAGTGGCACTAAGAAAAGAGCATATCTGGCTAGTTTGCAGAATTTGGTGTTATAGGTTGACATATCTATATATAGAGTCTGTAATAATATCTCATACTGACTTGCACATTTCTCCCTCTGACTTTCAGGAAGGAAGTGATCCATGAATAATATAGTAAATTCATCCCATTTCAGTGGTGCTGCTCCCGCAGGCTGACGTAGCAATAAGATCTCATACTATGTGTTCTCCATATCCTCTAGTTTGAAAGTTTCAAGCTCTACAACCCTCTTACTAGAACATCCTAGCACCCGTAACGCCTTGAATATTCCATCTAAGAAACTTTGAGGATCAGCTGAACTGTTAGAACATGTGAACTTTGGTGATTTCAGCTTCAAGAATTCCTTCAATGATACATGTTTATCCCCAAAAGCATAAGTCTGTAACGGCGTCTGAGGTGGTGCCTATATCTGAGCAGATACAACAATATGCTGACCTATCCTCTCTTGCCTGTCCATTTGGTCAACCAATCCCTCTACAACTCTCTGCATAGAGGTCAGTTCTTGTGATAGAAGAGGTGGAGTTGCACTGATTTCAGGAGTGACCTCTCTTATAGTTCTCGAAGTGGTGTTGTAGTTTCCTGTGGTAGCACTACGACCCCTACCTCGACTAGCTCTATGTGCTCCACCCCTTCCCCTAGTTGATGAAGTTGGAAGCCCAGTAGAGGTGTTATTAGTTTTTTGAGGAACACCTGCCATAGCCATGTCGTTAGACAATCGAGTGCGAGCCATTTGATGACCAAAGCAAATACTGTTAGATTCCAATTGCTCTAAACATGATGCAAACAAGTAGGAATAAGAAGAAAGGACAAGAAACATCCTATCACATCCTCGCAAAATCACGATTATAGAAATGGCTAGCAACATAACCATAATTGAGATTCTACAACTAACGTGTGCTCCATAGTCATAGAAATAACTTAGGCTCTAATACCAACTTTCTCATAACCCCAATGTAGGATCATGACCGGTGCTAAGGGGAAGAATCCCAAAGCAAGCCTCCTGCAATTCTGCTAAAAACTAGGCAGAGTTTCCCTTGTTTTTAGGCCTATCCAAAATTTTTACTTGTGTCAGAATTCACCAACACCACAGCTACCTAATCAAATCATGTAACTATATCAATCACCAATCTGATCTCAACATAACGAGACCAACTTGTCTCCAGCAATAGAAATAAAGTTAAACTTAGTCACTTATCTAGAATAAACAAAAGAATATCCATGACTCTAAATAAAGGAATGACTATGGAGCGACTCTCTAAGAATTCAAAAAAAAGGTCCATAATAATAAAGAACTTGTTTCCCACGCGAATAAGTGTGGGGTTCACCAAGGAATCAACTTGCTACCTTTAACTAACTAAATCCTCGTCAATATCACCTGTATTCTCTGGAAAGGAAAAAAATAACGAGGAGTGAGATGCTAGCTCAGTGAGTAATTATAATAACCACAACTATTTTAATAAGGGATAAGTCACAAAATATATTAGTATAATCCTCAAAATCATGTAACAAATGCTCTTTCAAAATCAATAGTCAAATTCATCTTGGTCTCATAAAAGCAATTCAACTTAGCTATTCAAAAATAAACTCGGTAAAATACTTTCATATGAAATCATATACATATATTTGGGAGATTTCCAAGAAGAAATCATATAATCGGTAATCGGTATGTCATAAAAGAATAGATGATAACTGTAATTTTCATTTCGGTAAATCCCTACTCGAGGGAGATCGGTGACGGTATACTAGTTCTACCTTCCCACTAGCGAAGGGTCTATCTGTAATCAGAATGCAAGGTGCACCAGGTCTAACGAACCCGTCGTTAGCTACGGGAATCAAGGTCTACTCTCATTGAAAATTTGTCTTTATAAACCAAATAAACTTTTCCAAAGTCGTACAAAGCATGTAAATCTTGTAATCATATCATGAAAAAATACTTAATGAAATAAAACATATGTAAAAGCACTTATATCTTAAGTAAATGCCCAAAAATCATTTAAATAATAGTAATAATCTCATTTATCAATATACTTGTCTTGTAAAAGTAACATCATCTCAAATAGCTATTTCGGTATCAAATCAAGTAAATGACTTGTCCCATATGCAAATTTTAAATCATTCGGTAAAAATTTACTTATAAATCATACAAAAATAAAACTTATAAAACACAAATTGGATTTAAGATTGCTACTCACAGTACTCATGTATAAGTACCAAACTTGTCACCTCAAGTAATTCGTAAGACTTCCTTCGCTCAATCTATATTCATGTAATAAAATCTCATGCTACTTTCTTTGTTCAAGCTAAGTTCATACTAACTTTAGAAATTTCCAATACCTTTTTAGGATTTTTTTATTTCCTATCTATTTTATGATATGCAATTTAATACCCAAACCATAGTAATTCAATTAGTTCTTAATCCATCCACTTCGATATACTTTTACAATTCTTATTCAATTCACATCTAAACTTTTACTAAAATAACTAATCAGCCCTAAACTAGAGCGAAACAATGTCTATAAAAATTAAAATCCTTTAAAAAAACCCAACCCCGGCTTTTGTGTTGCCCCTTAAATAGTCCTTACTTGAGTTTTTATTTGATTTATGCAACTTTCACACCAATTCACATCATTAATTCAGCTAATTCAAAGAGAATTCAAGCATTAACTTAGTTTTTCTCAAATTTCAAAATTTCTCTATTTCTTCTAACCCATGGAAGTTTCTTTTCTTTCCACCCCTAATTTCTAGGGCTATAGGATAAACAAATCAAATCTATAAATCAAATTTTGGAGTACCTTCTTCTACTATTTTTCCCTCTACACGTGCCTCAGGTTCACGCTTTATATTTTTTTCCATTCTTCGATGTGGAAAATAACTCTGTGTAGTGGTATTCTTCTTCAGATGCTGGGAAGACCTTAATCCTAAGATTACTAGCTTTTTGACCCCTTAATATCCCTTTTTTTAACGTGAAAGTGGGCTAAGCCCAGCATTCCCTTTTCTTAAAATCTTTATTTTAAAAAAGAGATTATCTAAGTTTTCTTTAAAGAGATTTTAAAAAAGAGATTATCTAAGTTTTCTTTAAAGAGACAATTACCCTTTAAAGCTAGAGTTATTACATTGGTGCAAAAATGAGAAGATATCAGTGCATTCACCATACCTTGCACCATCGGAGATGTTGAGTTCAGAAGAGAATTATGTGATCTAGGTGCCAGCATAAATCTGATGCCCTTTGTGGTCTTCAAGAAGCTAGGACTGGGTGCCCCTACTATGAGCATGCGATTATTAGCTAATCGAAAGATGAAGAAGCCTGTGAATACTATATGACATCCTGGTGAAAGTAGAGAAATTCGTATTCCCTGCAGACTTTGTGATCCTGGATTGCACAGTCAACTTTGAAGTCCCAATCATCTTGGGAAGGCCCTTCCTAGCCACTGGGCGAGCACTAGTGGATATGGAAGCTGACCAACTCAAGCTTCGATTAAATGATGAAGAAGTCATCTTCAACATATGTCAATCAATGAATAGGCCAGATGTCTTGAAGATGGAAGTTTGGGCACTTGGTGAAGTTTGAGTAACCAAGTTGTCCAAGCCGTTACATGATAATAAATTAGGCGCTACTTGGGAGGCAACCCAAGATATTTGATGGAATAATGCTAGTTTTATTTTGTTTATAGCTTTTGGACTTGTAGGTAGTTTAATTTTTTGCATGTTTGTTGTAATTTTTGGACTCTGGACTGATGGCATATAGGGCAATAATATGTTTTGTGAAGAATATGCAGGCACAAGAACAAGTAAGCCATCTTGGGTTGAATTAGCAACAAGAAGTGCTTCTACAAAAAATTCTACGGGCCGTGTTTCAAACCATGACTCGTACACTGACTGGTAAAACACTTCAAGTGAGCAAACTAATGTAGATTTTAGTCCACAAGCTAACTTTATGGCTCTTAGATAAAACTATGGGTCATGAATGGGGCTCATTGACTCCAGGTAAGTTCTCTACATTTGACAACTGTTGGGGGCTTCTATGAGTTATATTTTATCATATGGCTCCTAGACCGGTTCATGAAACTAATTTTTCAAATTAGGGCTTGTGAGTCCACGAGACCAGGATCTACGAACTGTAAAAATTTCTACGGTCTATAATCAGGGTTTTGTAGAGTCTGAGTCAAAGTATAAAAGAGGGTACAAATAATTTTGACCCTCCACTTTCGTAAAATTTGCCAAATACCTGACCCCTTTCTCCTACCCTAGCATTCCGACCACCGTCCCCATTTTCCAGCATATTTTCTAGCATCAATCCAGCGACCTAGGGTTTCGCCATCTTTGGATTCGTCCTTTAATTTTCCATATTTTTTATCAAATTTTGGTAAGTTCTCGGCCCTAAAACCCTTGTAATATAGAAATTGTTGTCATTAGGTTGAAATTATTGATGGGTGTGATATTCCAAAGTTGATAGGTTCAAATTAATGGTTGCCTTCATATGTGATATTTGCGTAACATTGATTAAGTTGTTGCCATTGTTTTGTGTAATATGAAATGCCAAAATATGTATATGTGCTCACTCTTTGTTTGAATGTTATTGCGAGAGAACCATGTTGTTACATGTTGTTCAAACTAGATGGAAATTATTGCTTGAAAAATGATATGTGCTTACATGTGTGTGCCTTACTTTTTAACTTTCAAATAGTGTCGATTTGCATTATGAACATGTAAAATGGGAATCGATGGGGTAGTGCATAATCATTACATGTGGGGTGTTTGGGAAGTTGTTAAGATCATATGGGTCCTCAATGTTCTTACTTCAGTGCTAATTTAATTAACCATGATCTAAACATATTGTTTGAGACCCATCTGATAGGCTTGGAAAAACCAAGTTACTAGAAATTTTGTACCATAAGGGTCTTTTACAGCCCCTTGAACATTCACGAACTGCAGTTACACTTCTTGTGAAAATCCAGTAACTTGAAATTTTTTGGATTCTATCAGACGAGACATTCTACGAGCTGTAGTTTAATCAATGAATCATAGATAGGTCTTGTAGGGCCTTGCCATCATAAAATCAAGTTTGGAATCACATCTACGACCCATAGAATGTTCTACAACTCTTACCTGGTCCTGTAGATGCAACTCTAGTAGCTAATTTAACTGCACTCTGCCATCTATGAGAGCCTTTTACGGCTTGTAGTTTTTACTACGACCTGTAAACAAGCCTTTACAGACTCTTTTGTACCCAATTCAAATATCTTTTTTTTCATTCCTATACTTGTAGGCCTAATTATGTTACCAAATATGTGCATTTCAGGTACCACGGCCCCAAAGCTAAGGAAGAATGAGATACAAGCCTTACAACGGCGCTTATAATATGAGCCTTCAAAGGATCAGGAACCTCCAAGGCTAGTGGATCTCTATAGGAGCTCGGTGTCCAACCGGATGTGGATGTCGAGAGACCACAAACACGAGTTGCTACTAGATAGACAAGGTGGCCCTAGACTCAGGATATTGTGGTTTGCTTTCCCTAATAAGAAGATGGAGGCGATAAGGATAACAACTTCATACAGATGACTCCCTCCGTAAAGGGATCCGAGTTCGATTCTGGAGAGGAATCAAAGTCTGACACTTCAGCAGTACACCGAGGCACCACCCTTACCTCTTAATACTCTATTTAGTCAGTGGTGCATACTAGGTATGAAGCAAATCTACACAAAGGATATATAGAAGGATAAATGGGGCCGACTAGCCCGTTCTATATTTGAGGAGCCCCAAATCATCACTTCAGGGTTGGATAATACCCCAAGCCTCTAGGAAACCATCACCAAATATAGGCTCTAGTGGTTAGTAGCACCATCAGAGAAGTGCTCCTCGCCTATGGTTCATGAGTTCTTCATATCTTTTTTAACTATATCCCTTGGTTCTCTCCCCAAGGGGAATAAATGCCTCACTCAGCCCCGATTGACACAAATGAGGGTGAGGGGTATATAGGTTGATATTTCAGAGATGACTATCTCCCGCATGCTATTTGGACCAGAGTTCCCTACCCTAGGAGTACTTTAGAGTTCGATCTGAGATTGGTGCAGACTTGGGATAAGGCCCTGATGAGAGACCTATGCATAGGACCACTTTGATGAGATAGGTTATCGACCACATTGCTGAGCAGGGCCAGGTCCAGGACCCTGAGTGGATATCTACTTCGTCGGAGCCCATTGTGAAGGCATCCCTCAGCTTCACCGATAAATTTTGGTGGCTTATGGAGAGATCACAAATTCGGCCTACACTTGTAGATAATAAACTAACACCAGATCATGCAGTATTGTATGCCAGCATCTTTGCTTGTTATAAGATAGATTGGGCCTGCTTGATTACGAAGCAGATTCATAAGGTGGCTCTGAAAAGGTCCACCTCTGTGACACCCCAATTTTTTCGTTAAGATTGATCCATCCTTAATATGATCTAGTATTTTAATTTAGAATTCTTAATTGAGTATAAGTGTTAAAGTCAATTTCTTAGTGTGAGAATAGAATTGGAAATGATATAATATTGTAGTCCTAATGTAAGATTTTATAAAATTTAGATAGACCAACAACTTTTAGGTTGTATACACATGCTAGGATGAACTCCTAAGTATTTAAAGTATATTAGATGTGATTTAGAGTCATAAGGGATCTTTTACATCAAGTCAAGTCCAAAGAATTTCCAGCAACTAAGTTCTTGTACGAGTTGATAGAAGGGTCAATTTCAATTGATCATATCTCCTAAAGTATAATGATTTACGTGACCCATAATATATAAAATCTAAGATATTTAAATTAGTTTTCCAACACATCAAATTTCGCCTTAATCAGAGTTTGGAGTAGAAAGTTATGACCATTTTAATGAAGGAGTACATAGCTGTCTGAATGTCCGCGCCCGAAGGGTGTCGCGGACCTGACGCGGACCCTTACTGGATAAGCTATGACATTTTTTTCTTTTTATTTTGAGGGACCTTTTATCCAAAAACCTTTGGGGTCTATTTAAGATCTTAAAATTCATAAAACGTCACTTTTCATAATTTAAAATCCTCTCCTTCATTTCTAAACATAAACGCTCAAGAATCATTAATTAGCTTTCAAGATTCCTCCTCAAAGGTTTCAAGAAAATGAATTCAAGAATCCCAAGAAAGGATTTCTTGATTCTTCTTTTTCTAGAATTAGGGTTCTTCATCAAGAACTCCGAAGATTCTAACTCGATAATTCAAGAATCAAAGAGAATTCCTTCAACCAATATCCCTCCAAGTTCTTTCACTTTAAAAGAACTACCGAGATCGGAGATTTTCTCCAAAAAAGTTGATATTCATCAAATTACGATTGTAGTATCAACTTTTCAAGTATAGCTACCCATAGTGTTGGGCTGAGTTCATCCACGTGCCCCACATTTTTATTCTCCATAATTGAGTTCAAATAGATTTTTACCCTATTTCTTGAATTCTAAATGAGTTAATTCCTCTTCTATTGAGTTAGATATATTTATGTAGTAAGATTATAATTATTATATATCTTATATTGTTGGAATTTTCGTTAGTAGATACTTTCCTATGAACCATAAGGAAGTTGATGATCATGACTTTCCTATACATTCTTTAATATTGAGATTGATGATTTTTCATGCATTTAAAAAATATTTTGAATAAAAGTAAAACATGTTCTAGTAAAGATGATGACTTTTATATGCATTGATAAAAGAGTAATTTAAATAAAATATT
>JAABOM020000007.1:13871305-13914811 GCA_011800125.2 Solanum clarkiae
TTTACAACTTATCATCATATACTTATATACTTTTCAATACATTAACATATGTCTCTTTCCAATAATAATTTTTTTATTATTTATTTACTTAAAAAAATATTATTATAATAATGTCTTTATTGTTCCTCTACCATGTCTCAAAAGAAGTCACAATGTTTGACCAAGCAAGATAAATGGAGGGCCAACAAAGCCAAGTTTCGAGTCAACACAAATCAACATCCCCTCCCAACTAAGAATTTTTCTTTGATTGCAGGAACAACAAAGATACAAGATGCCATAATGGATTAGCATCAAAAGCATCATTTTGCTCCATGACCTCACCTTAATAACCCACCTCTCACTTCAACTTTAACTTTAACTTTACTCACTTTATTTTATTATGATTTTTTTTATTTAACCTCTTCATCTAAATATTGCAGCAAACATTACTTTAAAATCTATATCAAGTTTACTGGAGGAACCACCCGACCAATCAAATTGCACACCAAGACTTTAATGTCGAAGATGACACTCGGCCAATAACCAAGCGAATTCACTTATTTTATTTTTCTGATTATAGTTATAATTCATTTTATTCACTTAATATGTTTTTTCTTTTTGTTGAATTTTAAAGGAATGAACAAAGGCCCGTAAAGATGACCGAAGACATCATATCATCATAAATATCATTGAGACATCCAAGATAACTAGAGGCCTCATTTATCATTTAGGTCCCGGAGGACAACTGAAGATATTCTTACATCATCTGCATAAGTCAAACAGCTACACTCTTACTTTACTCTCTACTCTAACAATTATTTTAATTCATTTTACCTACATTTACAACTTTACCTTAAATATTACATATATTTTATCATTTTTTTTAATCTCCGAAGACAATCGGAGATGTCATGACTTTACCTACTTTTCCTACTTTAATTTTTGTCTCCGAAGACAACCGAAAATGTCATGACTTTATTCTACTTTATCGACTTTACCTTTTTTTTATCTCCGAAGATAACTGGAGATGTCCTGACTTTACCTACTTTGCCGACTTTATAATTTTATCTCTAAAGACAACCGGAGATGTCATGATTTTAATGATTACTTTAACTGCTTTACCAACTTTACCAGTTTATCTTCGAAGACAACCGGAGATGTCATGACTTTAATGACTACTTTACCTACTTTATCGGCTTTACCATTTTATCTCCGAAGAATACCGGAGATGTCATGACTTTAATGATCACTTTACCTACTTTATCATTTTATTTCCGAAGAAAACCGAAGATGTCATGACTTTAATGACTACTTTACCTACATTACCGACTTTACAATTTTGTCTCCGAAGATAAACGGAGATATCATGAGTTTAATGACTACTTTACCTACTTTATCATTTTATCTCCAAGGACAACTGGATATGTCATGACTTTATTCATTACTTTACCTACTTTATTATTTTTGTCTCCGAAGACAACCGGAGATGTCATGATTTTATTCACTACTTTACCAGTTACTTTAATCTACTTACCTACTTTAATGACTTTATCTTAAATGTTGTAAATATTATTACCATCTTGTCTCCAAAGACAACCAGGGATGTCATGACTTTATGACTTCTAGGCAATTATATTATTAACAAATACTTTTTAAATTTAGAGAAATATGGAGCATGGCAGAATGTCGAACTTTTTCTTAGCAGCGAACTGGGACATAGTCTGAAGAGGAATGTCAAACTCTTCGGACACGAGCTAACGAGTGACTTCCACTATAATCTAACCACACTCTTTTTGGAAGATATATGGATATTTCTTTGAGTTTTTTAATTTCAGTTTCACCTTTGATGATCTCAACTCTCACCTAAAGCAATCTTTCCAATTCGAGTGATAATATACCAAGAGCCTTTTAGAAGATGAATATGTGGTCAGTTAAGAATTGGAATTTTCAAGTTTCTTTGTCTACGATCTCTTTCATCGATCATATCCAAAGAAAGGGTCAGCAGTTGACATCTAATTTTTACCCTTCACAGTATAAATTAATCAATGAGCTTTTAAATTTCAACGATTTGAAATAATTAGCTTTCAAAAATGAAAAAAAAAATTCTCAAATAATTATGTTTTTATTTTTAAGAGTTATTATTTTATAATTAATTTAATTATTTCAAGTTGTTAATATTAAAAGTTCTTCAATTAATTTGTATCAATTCGTCTTGTAGTCAAATTAGTCAATTGAATTCGATTTGATTACATTCTAATTAGTTATAATTGCAATTGAAATGGGTAATTTCGTAAATCTAATCTCCTACCCTTTGAACCTATTTTCAGCTATTATCTTTTCAATTTCAGACCAAGTATCCTAGCCCAATTTTGTTTTCAACCCGACCCAATCCATATGTTTTCAGCAAAAATATATATACATGTATGTATAAATTCCCCAACGTGAAGACACGCGCCTTTCTTTTCCCTTTTTCTTCTTCCTCCTTCACATACACTCACCCTCACCCTTCTTCATCAGTCGCACTTCAACCTCTCCCTCAATGCTCGTGGTGACCCCAATGACCCCCAACAAACACAATACTTTAGTGCGAATTTGTTGAAAAGATCATACACATATCTCAATCTCTCCTTCATCCCGCTCTCAATCCCTCAATCAACGACGAACGTTTTCAATACGTTGAGCATTTTACAATAAATCCCGGAGATTCTTGTCCCCAAGGATTGAATTTGAATTTTGAATTCAAAATCCGACCCTTTTTCCTAAATAACCCTGAGAATCTTCCCTCCCATTGTTGCCCTAAAATCTCTTATATAATCCCTCGTTCATCACCATTTTAAGGGACGATTTTCACACAAAAGAGCACACTAGAATTTTTAGGAGCCGTTCTTGGTTAGGAAAAACACAAAAGGATTCTTTCTTCTTTGAGACTTATTTCTAGAGGTTTCAACCAATTCTGAGATTTTTCGGAGTCAAGAAATACAATAGAAAAGTTCTTTAGATGGTGTTGAAGTCAATTTCAAACTCGTCGTCCTTATTCGCTATCCCTAAAGAGGTAATACCTTGATCCGATTAGGTTGATTAGACGAGAGGGATCATATCGAATCCTATTAATTATTCCCTTTTCCCATTCATTACCACCTTGATCCAACAAGTAAGAATTAGGTAAGTTCTAACATTGGCCACTATTAAAAAGCATTCTAAATGAAGGGATTAATTAATACAAGCATGCACAATTTTTAAGAATTGTGAATTATTCAATGTTACCTTGTTAGTTCTTCATGGTTTCCACAACTCTAGTTGTAAATTTAGTTATGCATGATCATTGTAGATGAGAGAATCATGTTATAGAATAGCATAATTAAACACTTAAAATGATGAATTGAAGAATAAGAAATCCAAAATTCTCCACAAGAAATCAAAATGTAATAATATCAATGTAAAAATCACAAAATATGAGTTCTCAAGTCATTTCTGTCCTCTCTCATGCATCTCTCTTAAGAAAAAAACCTAAAAAACTATTTATAATAGTAAAATATAAATTCAAAATGAAATATGAAAACTGGATTCAGCAGCTTCTACGGATGAGGTTACAGGCCGTAGGTGAACTTAAGGCCCTACGTACTCTGCACTTTCTAAAAACAAGCTTCAACCTACGAGACTTTCTTACGAACAGCCTTCTGACTTACAGCTCGTAAAAGGTCTTGTCTGCTAACTTTGTTGAAACTCTTCAAAACATTGATCTTCCAGGCACGGCCTTATCTACGACCCATCATTAGACTTATGACTCGTAAGTGACTTCACCTAACAATACTTCATTATTCAACATAGTTTTTTATCTTCAACATATGAAACCTTCTATGATTCGTGAATAATTCTATGACTCGTCTGACAACTCACAGATGCATCTGAAATATGGTCTTCACTGGATGTGACTCATGAAACCAACCAACGGCTCATGGAATGAACCACGGCCCGTAGAGTTCTTGGTAAATCACCAAAAACTTCAAATTTTGCAGAATTTTGCCCAAAATCATACTGAATCATGTAATCCTGCAAAATCAACATAAAAGCACATCAAACCCACTAACATCGTTTAGAGAATATACAAAATTCTAAGTTTTAAGCATCAAAAGTGTTGTATTTTAGCAGAACATCAATGACATCCATTTGGGATTGCATTGTTAATAATGTAGATCTAGGTGATAGGGACTTCAACCAGTGCATCATTGAGGTCCAACTTCTTGATTCCAGATTGATGAGCCCTCCATGTTATTTGGAGAAGCCCTTTTAGTGTTCATTGAGTATGTTTTAATTTGTTTGATTGGGTAGCCATCGCCTGTCATTGTACCATCTAGATTTTTAGATAGATACTTCGTAGATATTGAGTAGAGGATTATTGATTGTTATTTATTTTTCAACTCTTGTTCATTAGAAACAATTATTGATAGGGATTTGCTTATGTAACTGATAGTCCTTCTTGAGTATTCTTCCTTTGTTGAGTATAATATGATGATGAAGCTAGGTGATTCTCTTGGGGGATCCAAAATGGTTCTTTAAGTGCTGGTCATGCCAGGGGTACCCTCCCGGAGTGTGACATAGCAAAAGCGTGCCTCTCTACTTTAAAGTTTCTCCTCCTCCTCTGTTCTAGTTTTTGAAAAGCTCTAAACATTATTAGTCATGCACAGAGGCTGGTTCCTCCATATTGTGCTACTATTTTCTCAATCATGTGAAACCTGAAAATGATTCAAACGTTCGGATTTGAAGCAGTCCATTTGATCAATTTTGAAACTGAAATTCAAAACACCACACAAACTAAGAACCCTAGTTTCTACTCCTATAAATTTTAGCATCTGGAGTCCATTTGAGAGATTTTCGAATGGCTACTTCTCTACTCTAAAATACTCATAGTGTTCTTCATTTTCTGAGGCTTGGTCCCTCTTTTAACAGGCTTTACTTCATCCCTGCATGTGAAAACAACCCCTTCTTCTCTTGAGGCTTTAGTTTTCCTTGCACTAGTTATTTGCTAAAAGCTCCAAGTATTGATTTTCTTGCAAAAATCTTAAAGTTAAGCGTAATTCGCGTTTGAGTATTATTTGGAGACCACAAGCCCCTGTTCACTTCCCAACAATATATAATGTAGGGGCGGATCTACCTTGGTGCGAGAGGGTTCATCCGAACCCCCTCGATAAAAAAAATTACACTGTATATATAAGATTAAAATTTGAATATTATGTCTATATAATACATAATGAACCCCCTCAACATATTGGAAAGCCATAGCTCATTGGTTCAAGGGGTTCATTCTCTACTAAAGGTCATGGGTTCAATACTAGCTGACACCTATTTTTTTTAAATTATGTCCTCCCTCACTCCTTTTTCCTTTTTTAATAGGAAATTGGGCTTTGTTTCAGTCCAAATGACCATTTGGGCCTGCAGTAGATATGAACTACTTAGAGTTTTTTTTTTTAGTTTTAAGTCATTTGTATGTTAATTTATAATATATACTTAATAGTTCGCTTTTTCTATTTTATTCAAAAATAAATACTGGTCTAAAATGTTATGAACATAATTTTTGCATAATTGAAATTTTAAAAAATGATTCTCTCTTTCGATACTCCCATTACTAGTTTAAAGCCTTAACTAAATTTTTTTAAATTCTTATTGCTTTGCAACATTAATACATTTTTCAACAAAATAAAAAGGTAACACGATGTGTATCTCCTTTTATACGTTTTATGTCATGCTTGTCAAAAAAAATAATTATCTTAGACTAATTTTACATATAAAACTTCTTGTATTATGTTAATTTTTATGATTTATTTTATTGATTTATATAATTATTTTAAAAAAATATATATATATATATATATATAGAGAGAGAGAGAGAGGGGGGGGGAGAGAGAGAGTGTGTTCAATCTTTACATCTTTTAGAACAAAGTAAGACACTGCAAAATTAAAGAAGACGATGGTACACAATAAAAATAGAACCAAATGTTAAAAGGGAATGGTAGGGGGGGGGGTAAAATTTAATGGACACCGCACTTTACTTTTCTTTGTATTTTTGAACTCGCGAAATAAAAATCCTAGATGCGCCACTGATGTAATGGTCTTTCTCTCCTTCACATTCTATTCGAGTTTTGAGTGTTATGTGATGAATCTGTCTCTACAGGAGTCTCTTTAGCTCTCTTTCGTTCTTCCTTGCTTTGATTTCAGTATTCATGGAAGAAAGCTTGTTTTTGGTTAAATATCATATTTCTTTTAGTTATCTTAATTACCGTACCAACCTTTTGAATTTTATTTATGATTTTTCTAACTGCTTGTAAGGATTCATAATCATTCTTTTAGCACTGGAAAGTGTTCGTTTGGTTAATCTAATGTTACCTTGCTTGTCTGTTCAAATGTTGTCTATTTTTTTCTTAATCCATTTCGGGTTATTTTCTTGGCTCGAAGGATCTTTGAATAGTCACTCATTTTGATATTTGATCCTCCTTTTCACATTGTGACTCTTGCTATTTCGAAACCCATCCGAACTGGAGGGGCAGAGATAGCCATAAGAATTTGAATTACTCAATACTTTACTCATTATTATGTCTGCTGATCTATATTATGTGATACTATTTTGCTCTTTGATTATTGCAATTCTTGGGGCTAATCGTTGATCAACAATAGAGTAGTTATAACTTTTCAACATTTTAATTGTATCAAATGAACCCATTAGTTTTTTTTTTCGATTTTCATAAAACTTGATGATGCTTTTCACACGCCAAAAAAAAATTGTTTTATGTCCCTAAAATATCAGTTTTTGTTGAAAGATTCTTCTTTGAATCTTCTCTCTACCTTTACCTAAATCAATGCACAATACCACTCCCAAGATGTATTTATTATGCTCATACCTCGAGTAATTTACTCAAAATTCATCTCATGTTCTTTATCGCCCTAATGTACACCATTAAAACACTCTTCATCTCTAGACATCTCCATAGGACATCCCTCGGGACTTTGTCATATGCCTTCTCGAGATCAATGAACATCATATGAAGGTCCTTTATTTTCCTATATTTCTCCACTAGTCTCCAAACAAGATAAATTGCATCAGTAGTCGACCGCGTTGGGATGAATCTGAACTGATTCTCTAAAATATACTTTTCTTTTCTCACCCTCTTCTCCACCACGGTCTCCTAGATCTTCATAGTGTGGCTTAACAATTTGATACACGTATAGTTGTTACAGTTTTGAATATCACCCTTGTTCTTGTACAATGGAACCATTGTACTCCTCCTCCATTCGTCAGGCATATTAACAGTCTTCATAATGGCATTAAACTGCCTAGTCAACCGCTCTATATCATCTTTGATCATGCCTTTCCAAAAATCCACTGGAATCTCATCAGGACCGATCGCCCTCCCTCTCTTTATTCTACTATTAGCACGTCTAACCTCCTCAGCTTTGAAACGCCTGCAATAACCAAAATCTCGATGACCATTAGAGTGTGACAACTCGCCCAACTCAATATCTCTATTTCCTTTTTCGTTTAGGAGTTTATGGAAGTGGGCTTGTCACCTTAGCTTAATGGAGGTTTCATCTACCAACACCTCACCCTTCTCATCCTTAATGCACTTCACTTGGTCCAAGTTGCGAGGTTTCCTCTCTCTAACTTTAGCGAGCCTATACAATCTCTTGTACTCACCTTTATCACTTAGCTCCACATACAGGCACTCAAACATTGTTGTCTAAGCACACGTCACCACTGTCTTCGCTTCTGTCTTTGCCTTCTTATAAATATCCTTTAGCGTTCTCATCCCTACACTCCAACCACTTTGTATAAGCAACCTTCTTATCTTTCACTTTGCTTTGGACTTCTCTATCCACCACCAATCATCCTGACATCCATCAAAAGTCCCTCTCGGAACCCCTAAAACATCGGTAGCTTTTCCAATGCAACCAGCAATAGTGTCCCACGTATTGTTCACATCTCCGCTACTCCCCCAAGCTCCTAAACTACTTAACTTATCTCTCATCTCTCGAGAAAGAGCAGGAGTCAAGCCTCCCTATCTAATCTTTGGTTGGGCATAAATACCCTTCTTCTTCCTTTTTCTCTTAATTTCTAAGTCCATCACTAAGAACCTATGTTAAGGGGAGATATTTTCACTCGAAATAACCTTGCAATCCTTACAAAAGCTTCTATCACTCTTCCGGATGAGTAAGTAATCAATCTGAGTCTTAGCTACATACCACGAAAGGTAATCAAGTGATTCTCCCGCTTCGAGAAGCATGAGTTAGCAATAACTAACTCAAAGGCTTTGGCAAAATCTAAAAGAGACGTCCCTCCTCCATTCCTCTCCCCAAAACCAAAGCCTTCATGGACATATTCAAACCCATTAGAAGTTGCACTGATATGCCCATTAAAATCTCCCCCAGTGAAGATTTTTCCATAACAGGTATACCTCTCACAACCTCATCCAACTCTTCCCAAAAGAGTTTTTTGACTTCCTCATCCAGGCCCACTTAGGCGCATATGCACTAACTACATTCACTACCTGACTACCAACCACAAGTTTAATAAACATTATCCTATCACTAGTTCTCCTAACCCCTAAGGTCCTCATCTACTAAAATACTTACCCCATTTCTATCACTAGATCCACCTGAGTTCCATAATTTAAACCCGCCTACGTCCCGGACTTTGACGCCTACTCATCCGGTCTCCTGAAGACATGCTATATTAATTTGTCTCCTCTTGAGACACTTTACTAGCTCTATGGACTTCTCTGTAAGTGATCCTATATTCCACGACCCCTACTCCTAACCTAAGTAAGCTCATTCCCCTCTTACCACCACTACTCCTTGCCTCCAATCCCAACTGACGACATGACCTTAATCCACCATCAGATCCCAACGCCACTAAGACACTACAAACGATCAAGAGAACAATAATCTTACAGTTCAGTCCAAACAATAATCCTACAATATACTTAACAGTAAACAAACAATCAGATTCAAATCTCAAGATGGATAAATGAAATATTAACTATACAATCTGTGGTAAAGGACAAATCAATATGATAAGTAAGCTCACAAGATATAATAAATGATAAGTCTATAACTACATGATAAACTGAGTACGAAATGGAAAGAATACAAGGCAATATATACACAACGGTGAGGGGCAGCACAACAAACGGGCAACCACAACACAATATCTACGAGGCAAGAGATATGGAGCACGAAAATGGAAGATACAACTGAATAAATAGTAAATAGAACGATATCACCTGAAAATTTTGAATGTCTCTGGGAAATGTTGGAAAAGAGACTGTATTTTCGTCAGATTACCTCACCGAAAAACTGTATCTTGAAAAATTCTCGTCGGATTATGGCATATGACGTAGCCGAAGATACGTGATTCTGTCTTCAGACTAAAAACTCAGCCGGAAATCTTTGCCGGGAATCTCGTAGGAATCTGGGATGTCGCTTGAATCTGAGATTGACGTCGATGGAATATGGGATAAGAGTGTAAAGTGTGCTCGAAGTTCTTTCCCAGGAGAGGAATGAAGAGAGAATCAAAACACTCGCAAGAACGAAGACAGATCTGGTGAAAAAATCGATAGATCTGAAACCCTAACCTCGGAATTTAATTTCCTTACCGCAATCGAAAAAGAAATCGTAGCCGGAGAAGAGGAAACTCAAAAAAAGTTTTGCCGGATAAGGTAGATCGCTGGAGAAAAGAGCTCGCCAGAGAAAGTAGATCGCCGGAGAAAATAGATCACTGGAGAAACATAGATCACCGGCAAAAGAGATCGCTGGAGTCGGAGATAAATGTTCGCCGGAGTCGTGTTAGTTCACGTCAACAACAAGAAAAGCAGAGAGAAAAATCGCCCAAAAGAGAGAAAAACAGCCAAAGATATAATTCATTTTTAATACATAATGTAATTTTTTTTATCCCAAATAAATATAATACATATATATTATATACATAATTTATGCATAGTATAATTACTGTAAATGATAAATATTTTTTAAATAAGGTATACCTAGATAATAAATAAAAAATATTTTAAAATAATAAATATTTTATAAAAGAAACTCAAAAAAGGTAATTATCTCTACTAATATCTATGGATTATAGACTTTATTAGATCGTTCGAAATTCTAAGTCAAATTTAAAATAATATGTTAAAAGGATAAATAGTATATATATATATATAGGTTTGGTCTTGGGTTGATTTTTTAAAGTTAAAATCAAACCAACCCAAATATAATCAGATTTTTTTTCAATACCAAATCAAATCAAATCAAACCACTCGTCAAATTTTTTCATCGGATTGACTCGGCTTACGGTTTGCTTTGGTTTGGTTTTGAGTTTGGTTTTTTTCACCAGGAATAAATGTATCAAAGTTGTATATTTTTCCTCATCTCATCGATCTCCAATTTGGTTTCAATGGCCGATTGAATGAAATCATTTGTCGAACAATTATTCCGCAACTTTTGTATCAAGGCCATGTTGAATTCTATTCCCATCCAATAGAGTAGGTGAGTTTCCAAGTTGCCGTAGTCATACTCCTTTTGCAAATCACAACTCACAAGTACCAAAAATAGAAATAAAAAATCAACGAAAATTTGCTTCTTCAAATCGAACCCCTTAAAAGAACTATTAACTAAAGTTTCAATTTTTTTTACGAAAGAAAAACACGGCAGGTTGCTTCACTTTTCTTCTGAATTTCATGCTTTTGAGCTTTCACCTTACGTATCCTGACGGTTCTTAACATCACTCATTCAACTTCCAATATATTTCATGCAGTTTGATTGTATACACGTAGGTACACAATATTTATTACAGGAAGGTGTAACAGCATAAGATTGAATTTAATTATTATTATTTTAAACTATGCCGTATCATCATGTGCAAGCTCTAAATGAACAATAAGTGGCCCAAGGATGACAATGGTAAGTTCCTAAATGATGAAAAACAGACTTGAGAGAGATTTTGTTCCAGCGTTGAAGAATAAATTGCACATTGCATGTACTTTTTTATACTCGCAAAAGCGTGAATCGGTAAGCAAAAACCAGCAGCTATACATGAGGGATACTAAACATATACATGTGATCTCATCATTCAGTATTCAGTACAACAATATTGAAACAAAAATCAAAATAATGGACACAAGCAAATGCACTCCACCCATGTGACACCCTGCAATCATGGCAACAACACATGTATCATAAAAATAGTTAAAACACCATCTGCAACCCCTCCTTCCCTCCCTCACAATAGTATCCAATGGCTAATACTCTCTCCAAGGCAAAAGTAACAACTACAGTTACGAGGTTGAATGGGACCAACAACCCCACACCATCTGCCCTCCCTTACACACGCGCATGCAAGCGAAGTAAAATAAACAAATCCATCAGCACCTAATAGCATAAAAACAACCTAGGAACTCACCAGAACTGCCCAATGTCTGTGATGTTGGTAAAGCTGGCAAAGACATCTCTACAAATTGAAGTGAATCAGTAAAAGACAGTGATTAGCCAGAGATACCAAGGAATTATTCTTCTATGGAATCACTAAAATCAATTTAAAGATGGGCAACTGTCAGTAAGTTACCAGGAGCACAAAGAGACAAGGATGTGACCGCTGATGATGAAGGCCATGGAGCAGCAATATTGTCATTTAAGTCACAAGTGAAACTGAACCCGGTTGAATTGTCATATACCAGATCTGCAGGTAAGCTTCGAAGCAAGCACCCTGCTTCATTAATTTGAACAACTTAATCAGTATAAACTAGACCAATAATAGCTAAGACATTCTCACTACAGAACCACAATGTTTTTTGGTCATGGTAAACACACTTTCCATCAACAAAATGCTAGTATAGTAACATCAGTTCCATATAAATCTAAAGCCAATAGAGAAACCTTAAATTGTTTCTCATTAGCCACAGAGATATATGTAGGTTCCAGAACCCAAGAACCTTAATCAGAACCTTTAAGTTTTCAACCACATATATGCAATTATTGCATGATCGTAACTTCTTATACTAAAAGGCATGTACACAAATAAGCATAGAATAGATAAGGAAACGGCTCTGCTGTAATGTGGCTATCCTTCAGATAAGAAAAACGACATTTTGATATCATGAATAAGCCACTTAAAGAACTTGTTAATCTGATTAGAGTAGAATCCTTCTGTTAGGACGATTCAATCTGGTTCCCTACCCGTTCCCAACAAACAGAATTGATGTGGACAATATGCAAACATTTCATTGAATTTATCAGTAGTGCATGTTGATTGACCTTTCTAGAGTTAGATGAAAAGCAGTTCTGGGCACATGGGAGGAAGTATTATCAAACTCTACAAGACACGAGATTTCATAATTTTTTTAACTTGAAGACACGAGATTTCATAAGATATTGTATCATTCAGGAAGATGAAAGGGAAGATCCTGCATCTAGTATTTGAAATTTCTACTTCTCAACCTACAATTTTGCATGTTACTGCAACATTTCTGAATCAATTTTTAAGCTTGATGAACGCCCAGCCAACAATTTTTTTTTCAATTGGTAATACCCAGACAATACTTCTTAATAACAGATTACAGTTAAAATTCAACTATAGCTCAGTACTGTATAATTTACACAATATGAATCAACTTTCAAGCTCAGTCTCTGAAAGAGAATCTGTACCTTCTTGCCCATAAGCTGCTCCACAATGGCAAACAGAAGCCAGACGAAAAGAACAAAATGGTCAGCTACAAGAAACAAGAGACATGGACAAATCAACAAATCACAAAATGAATAATCACCTTGAAGACTAAAATCCTTCAAGTCAACATCACAGAGCTCATAAACATTTGTCATGACTCCAGCCTTCTGTAACATAGAACCAAATACAGCAGCACATATAATTGCTTGCCGATTTGTGATCAACATTTGCTTCTGTATCCCTGTGATGTAGGCATTTAACGAACTACAACATGAAGGAATGGGAGCAGCTAAATTTCTGCATGCATTGATCACCTCTGATGGCTGCTTGAAGACCAGCGGACAAGCTACATCCAAAAGACAACAGCATAGAAATAAGCCTCCAAAGTTTGGTAGACAAACTTTAGAAGGTGTGGTACTTGGGCATAATAAAGGAACAAATTGCTGAGTTTATCCTTCTTACTCAACCTAGGGAAGAGATGACAATATCATAAAAGTTGACAGCTTCAAATTTCTATCTCAAAAAATAATTCCAATTCAAGGACTATATATAAATTTAATGCATTAAGAAAAGATGCACCTTTCAAATGAATTTAGTGCTTCATGTCTTAACAATCTAACTGGATTTTTCAGTGGATCTAGCATAATTGGATCAAATCGTAGCAAATAAAGCTCAAACTAGAATAGAAAAACAACAAATACAGCTACTAAAGATTAAAACTTGAGAGAGAGAAAAGTCAAGGAAACAAAACTGATACTTTTTTACAACAACAACATACCCAGTGAAATCCCACAAGTGGGGTCTGGGGAAGATAAAATGTACGCAGACTTTACCAATACCTCATAGAGATAGAGAGGTTATTTCCGAAAGACCCATATCTCAAAAAGTATCTATCTCCAAAAGCAGAAAATACTAGATATGAAACGACTAGAGTAGACAACAAATGAAAATTTATACAACAACAACAATAACAACATTACCCCAATGCCTCAAAGGCTCCCACCCATTGCGGGGTCGGATGTACGCAGTCTAACCCCTATGTTTAAAAACATAGCACGACTGTTTCCGGATGACCCATGATGAGCGTCGAAAGTTGCATTGACTAACTGCTACTTCACAATTGAAAGAAGTGCAGACAGTTTAAAGAGCCATTTTGATTTATTCCATCATAGCCCAAAGCCAAAAAATAGTAAATCTTTGGCTCCATCCGAGATTGATGGAACGAACAAATGAAAATTTATAAAGACAATAAAACTCACAAACTACATGACGAACAAAAACAACACAATGTATAACGACACGACTACCTCTATTAACCTACTAAACCTCTACTAACCTACTAAATCACAAGGCCCGACATCATCCTACCCCTACTAGTTCTTCTAACCTTCTACCCTAATAGGCAACCTCCACTCCTTTCTATCTAAGATTATGTCCTTGGTGATACAAAATTGCGTCATATCCTTTCTAACCACCTCCGAAAAATACTTTTTTGGTCTACCTCTACCCATCCGCGTAGCCCCTAAAAATCCATCCTCTCGCACCTCCTAACAGGAACATCAACACTTCTTCTCTACACATGCCCAAACCATCGCAATCTCGCTTCTGTCATTTTGTCTGCCACAGAGGCCACCACGAACTTCCCCCGAACGACCTCATTCCTAATCTTATCCCCCTTGGTGTGTCAAAACATCCATCTCAAACTGATACTGTTTTATAACCTAGAAATGTTTGAAGGCCAACTGGCTCATGATTTGAAACTCAAATAATAATGGGTCTCTTATACCCTTCTTTTGACCACCACAGGGTTTGAAATCATGATGAGTGCCAAACCATGTGGTTGTGCTCATAGAACTAGAACTCTGCATTGGCTCTATTTCCAATCCATCATTTTTAGCCCTTAAGTAGTGATGGGGTTGCTCAGAAAAAGAAACTAATTACAGGCCACTGCCTGTCAACCAGGTTTGGAAGAAGCAAATAATAGGGGTCTTCAGTTTCTTCTGAAAAAAAATAGTCTACATCAAAATATGGCTCCCTCTTAATAATCAGCTATTCTTATCATTGAACCAAAACCTCAAGGCCACGAAACACAAAACTGGCCACTGCCTGTCAACAGGTTTGGAAGAAGCAAATAATAGGGGTCTTCAGATAGTTTCTTTTGAAAAAAATAGTCTACATCTAAAGTATGGCTCCCTCTTAATAATCAGCAACTCTTTCATTCCCTTCTTTCCGTTCCCTTTCCTTTCCTTTCCTTTCCTTTTTGTCGTATCTAGTTTATTATTCTTATGAGTTTTTGAGACGAGGGTTCCCAAGAAACAATCTCTCTACTTCTATGAGGTAGTGGTAAGGTCTGCGTACATTCTACCCTCCCCAGAACCCACACTCTACCCTCTCCAAAGCCCACTTGTGGAATTTAAGCGGGTTTGTTGTGGTTGAAAATATGATTTTATTTAAGCCTATATTGTAATACACATTGATTTCCTTCCTTTTTCCAAAAAATGTAAATATGGTTTATTTATTTGTTGTACTCAAGCAGAGGGTCCTCCAAAACAATCTCTCTACCTCCACGAGGTAGGGATAAGGTCTGTGAAAACACTCTACCCTCTATAGAGCCCACGTGTGGAATTTAAGTGGGTATGTTGTCATTGTAAATATGACATTTAAGCCCCAGTCCAAGAATTGAACTATCTTGTTTAGCATACCTCATCCAAAGCTACTTGAAGTAAGGGATTCACTTGCCTACCTTAGACAAAGCTTTGTATAGCCTAGCGCTTCGCGCCTTCACTTATGAACTAGAGCCATCCCACAAATCATCTTTCAAAACCTGACTCGAAACTCTCGCCTAACTAAGGGTCAGTAGCTTAGTGCCTTATGAAAATTGATTTTCCCTCGAGTAGCTGAACCAGGGGAACTCAAAACTAGCTACTAGGAAAAAAAAAGACTACTATTTGAACATCAAGCTTGTGGACAAGTTGCTTCCCTTTCCCTGCAAACATATCTCTTATTGAAATAGGAGAATTCGTGAACTAACCTGCTACTATTGAAGTAAAAGATACCACGCGGAATCAAAGGATTACAATAACTTTACAAAAAAAATTTAATTATGTAGACCAAAAACTAAACGTTGTTGTCACAAGAATTGGAAAACCTTACAAAAACCCTAATATTCTTACAGAATTTATAGCTGGACAATTAAAAAAAAGAGTTTCATTTCAAAAGCAATGAAAAAGGCTACTGAATTAACAGAACAACCAGATTGTTGGGTTGTTATTTGTGACGTCGAGTGCTTAAGTGAAATCAGCAGTATAGCAGATCCTCGGACACTGGCCCTTATAATCTAGTTTATACGGACCATTTAAGCCCCAATAGCTTGATGGAATAATAAAGTCAATTTTCTCTTCTGCTTCACATGATATCAAAGCCTGATTAACACCACCAACATATAAAAATGAAAATTCCACCGACGTAATTTTTTCAACAACTTTGTAAGGTTGTTGCATCACAACCTTCTTCATTAATATAGGACGAAAACAAATACCATTAGTGTCCTCCACCGCTCGGCGAGCAAACCCTAGTCAATCACTTCAGCGGTTGACTTGACATGCTAAGAAAACAATCTGTTTAGTGAGCTCGTCTGCTCCATGTACTGAAATGTGCAACCTCTTCTGACCATTTTTAAACTTGTTTTTTTCCTAGTGGGGTTGCCTAGTCTTTCCGAGGCTACACATATACCTCCTAATTCTGACCCCTTCTCGATGAGCGAATTTGTTTTCCCAATGACTAATCCCAATTTTTCCAATTTTCTTGTGACTTTCCATCTTTCAAACTCAAGTTTAACACATATTTCACTTCAGTAACATCTACATCAACAAAAACTTGATATGTGTTTAAATTTTTCCTTGACCCCATCATCATGTCTCTCGGATCAAAAATCTTTATGTTAAGGCCATGGTTTCCAACAATTCGGGTCAGTCTATCACTACTTAACCTTTGAGAGCAAATTACTTATCTAGGTCTACTCAATTCGAATTATGGAGCAAGGGACAAGGTGTTCAAAATCACTTAATTAAACAGGCTAATGGTATTAATAAAAGATTGGGGGAGAAAGGGAGAAGATTGATGCTAAATTGTGGAGTTTATTATGGAAGTATATTGGTTCGAAGTTGATGTTACACTTTCTTCTATTCCAAACTTGATTCTTAGTTTGGGAAAGAAAGTCGTGTGCTATACATGAATGACATCTCCCGCTTTTATAATATGATTTCTCGATTGAGTAACCTTAAAAAGGCGGATTTGGATATGTCTATGTATCATAACCAGATTTAGGCAATTATGGAAAAGTTTAATCAGATAGTTTCCCACCACGAGTGTTTAATAACAAATGCAGCAACAGATCTTTTTTTTACTTGTTACACTAGCTGGACTTCCATCTAACCATCGACTCTGCCCATTACCAAATTTTGGCTAGCCCTACTATTCCGTTTGCCTTGGTGATGGATGAGCTGACACAGTCTATTCAAGAGGAGGTTCCATGCGGAGATGAGGATGTTGAGATGGAAGTTTGGATATACCAGGAGTGATATGATTAGGAATAAGACCATCCGAGAGAAGCTAGAGGTGGCTCCTGTGGCTGACAAGATGAGGGAAGCGAGACTACGATGGTTTGGACATGTGTAGAGAAGAAGTATCGATGCTCCTGTTAGGAGGTGCGAGAGATTGGATGTAAAAGTTACACGAAGGGGTAGAGACAGACCAAAGAAGTATTAGGGGGAGGTGATCAAACAAGATATGGTAAAACTTGATCTCACCAAGAACATGACCTTAGATAAGAAGGAGTGGAGGTCGCGAATTAGAGTAGCAGGCTAATAGGTTAGTAGAGTTAGGTGATGTCTGTTCGTGGGGCACTAATAGGATAGGAGGTTTAGTCGTGCCTTTATATCTTGTGTTATCTTTAGGCGTGTTATAAATGTTATTACTATTGTATTTGCATACTATCATGTGTTTTTCGTTATTATTCGGTCTATATGTTCCCTTTTATGTCCGTTCCGTTTTATCATATCTAGTTTATTCAGCTTATGGGTTTTTAAGGTGAGGGTTCCCGGGAAACAGTGGTAAGGTCTGCGTACATTCTACCCTCTCTAGACCCCACTTGTGGGATTCCACTAGGCATGTTGTTGTCTACTATTCTTGTTGTGGATGACCAATTCACTTGAGTCATAAATTGCTCGATTATTACGACTAGTTGCAGCATCTATGTCATCTAATCATAGGTAACATCTACAGATTCTTTTGTTCTAGCATCTCAACCTACATTCTAGATTGGAAATCGACATGGAAACAACTCCCGAAAACATTGACCAAGGTGTAGCTATTGCAACTATTTGGTTCATACCCGTGATGTATGCTATTCGTTACATGGTAAACCAAGAAATGCTCATGTTACTCAGACTAATTGTATCTCAACTTGATCCTTCGGTCATAAAGTTTGGGTGCTTCTGAACACATTTTTAGTAACAAATCTTTATTGTCTAGTATTACTTATTTTCAATCCCTTCCAACCATTACCTTAGGTAATGGTTCTGACCATGGCAAATAGAGTCATTCAAGCCAATCCTTTACCTTCCTTAACACTGAATAATGTTCTTTTTACCCCTGGTTGTCCTTTGTCTTCTGTCAATCAATCATTTAGCTAGAGCTTTTAATTGTTTCATCTCATTATTCAATGTTTTTTGGTCATACAAAATGTCAGTATAGGAAGGATGATTGGTTGGGCCGACCTGACATCCGTGAGTTTTTTAATTTATGTATTATGAATTGGACTTTGGATTCTATTTTTAAAATGTATGAATTTCGAATTGGATATCAAATTTAGTACTACGAACTTTTGGATATCTGAAAATACAAAATCTTTATACCTTATATTTAGTCCTACCCATATGAGTTCCCAATACTCATAAATCCAATTACCAGAAGTCTAATAGATTAATAAGCAGACCTATCATATTTGCTATTAAATAACATTATATGATTTCATCAACATTAAATAATTTTATTGCCATATCTAATATCATGTTTTTGTGACTACTGATCTAGATAAAAACGGAAAACGTTCCATGAATAAGTAAAGCTTAATACACGAAACAAGCGATAAGGTGGCCTCAATCCTAGTTGACTTAAGAAAGTTATACATTCTATTGAGCAAACTATTAAGTGAATTGAGGCGATTAATTGTTATGGCATGACTTAAAAGCTCAAAAGTCAAAACTGAAAATTCAAAATATCCAAGCCGATTACACAATATATCGAACTTAAAAAATCAAATCCAATCCAATCTGCGTACTCTCTATCCTTTGTAGACCCCACTTAGTGGTGTTACACCGGGTTTGTTGTTATTATAAACATCATTATTAGACCCCAATAACATGAAAGGATCAGTCTGATTTCTCTTTTATTCTCTTCCACTTAATACCAACTATTGAGGGATGTGCAAATTATGGTCCTCCAGAAACCCTAGGCGATTCAACACAACACCGGTACAAAAGAAGTGAAGATGTTTTTGGTAGACCCTCAACTTGATAATCATGTAATGAAAGCAGAATGGTAAAGATAATGACATGATAAACAAAACAAATGAAGCGCCGAGCGGTAATAAAAAGTAAGAATAAAGTGTTATGAGAATACAAACTAATACTGCTAAATAATGAGGAGATGAGAAGAGGGACTAGCCTCTACCTCTCCCAGGTAAAAGTATGACAACACTCTACTACCTATTACCCTTCTACTCTAATCATCTACCTCTCACACATGAAAGCACGACAACACTCGACTACCTGTTACCCTTCTACTTTAGTCCTCGACATTCATATCTAAGGTCACATCCTCAGTAAACTGAAAAAATGTTTCATGTGTTGTCAAACTCTCTCCCTCCTGTTCTTCTACAGCCTACCTCTACCTATTGGTGCTATAGCCAGACCCTCAAACCTTTTTGTCGGTGCATCTCCACATCTCTTCACATGCCGAATCATCTCAACCTAGACCTACTCATCTTGTCACCCATGGAGGTCACTCTCACCTTGTCTTGTGTAACTTCGTTGTTATCATCTCTCTCCTAGTACACCCATAAATATACGTGCTATGCACATACCCAAGTGTTCATGTAAAGTTGAACAAAAGCTACTATTCCTATAATACTTTTGTACAATGAAGCAAGTGACGAACTAGAGTAAAAACCACTAGAGTGTATGCAAACTCCTAAACATGATTATCATTTAGCATTTTGGAACTTGCAACTTTTTGTTAATTTTTATTTTATAATTCAAGCACAGTTTTTGAATATTATGTTATGTTGTTTTTAAATAGTTTAGTAGGCACGCAATCCGCGTAACAAAGACAGGTAAAAAAAAAAGTAATGCATAATTTTATCGTTAAAAAAAGTGATGCATAATTACACAATAATTATTCATCATTGAACATAATTAAATAGAAGCAGAGTTAAAATCACATTGTTGTCTAAGAAAACGAGGTGTTTTTTAGGTCATTTTAACAACTATTGAGTGCCTCATATTTACGTACTCTTTAAACATACATCAAAACCCATCCTAACCCTTGAATTCTAAAGATTCGTGTGATGATGACTCTTGACACTCAGGTGTCTTGGCACCAAAAAATTTTGGGAAAAAACTTTTGGAAAAATTTTGGAAAAAACTTAGGAAGAGGTGCTTGGCCAAAATACTTGACAAATATATTTGAAGAATTCCCAAGTTCCCAAATACTAGAAAAAATAGCATTTGGGAACTTGAAAAGCATTTCAACAGCTTTAAATATTTAAAAAATATCCCAAACTTCTATATTTTACAAAAATCACCCATCATTTGTTTATTCCAACTAATATTTATCTACCTTCTCCAAAAAAAAGAAAAAATAAAATCATCAAAAAGAACAAATTGCTTTTAATGAATTATACTTTCAACTGAATCCGTGACAAGTTTGAATAAGCAATTAATGTATTGATCTTGCCCATATTTTTTTTAATTGTTTTCACTTATGTAACAGGATTATTTTTAACAAAACATGTTCATCATAGAATGATAATACAAACTTATGGCTATTCTTAATAATTTTTAGAACTTGCGGGTATGGATCATATTTTTTGAAACAGTCAAATATTCTTAGAAAAATTTGAAGCTACACGCATGATGAAACTTCACAAAAACATGCCAAGAATATTTGGGAATTCACAGCCAAATGCTAGCTCAAATCCACACACATGTCAGATACCCACAACAATTTCTTGTTGGTGTTCTAACAAAGACAATTATCTTTTGAAAAGAACAATAATTCCTAACAATGGGAACTCTCGAACTAGTTGTAAAGAACATAAGCACCTCTAAACTTCAGTCCACAAAAAAACACATATAAATCCAATGGTTATTACATGAACAAATAATAATCAAAGAGCTTTTACAAGCTTATGTGATGACGACACCAATCACATGGTTTACTTGAATTAGGTAGTTGAATCCGTCAACTCTCACGAAAAGAATCTAGTAATCTTACTTGAGCCACCTTTAACTTTTCATTTATGAGGTGAGACAAAGCTGGTGCACTTTACTTTAAGGACGGATTTGCTTACTCAACGTCCTTTACAAGATAAATACTCCCTCCATTCCAAATTAACTTAATTTTTAAGGCTTTTTTCAATGTTCAAAATAGTTGAATTGTTCAAAGTTCAAAATAAATGTTTGAAACTTTTTTCATATTTTCCCTATCATTTATTGAAGTTTTATATTTTCTACGAGATAAATTACACTACTTATTTATGACTTCACAGAGGGCAATCCAGGAAAGTATGGTTTAAATTTTTGTCTTTGAATGTTTTTCTTAATGTGTGCATTGCCTAACAAATTAAGTTAAAATGGGATAGAGGGAGTATAAAAAAATCTTCTAATGAGATCGCTCATACCATGGTTTTAAGACATGATTGGCTCTATCTAGAGGCACCTCGACTAGAGCTACATTGTAGATGTCAAAAGAGACGATCTAAGATATTATTGACCGTCCATTCTCAAGACACAATTAAAAAGTAGTCTTTCAAAGAAACACCTTTACTTAAATAATCATGAGAGTGTCAATTAAGTCTACAAAATACGGCTTAAAACTATTCCACATAATGAGACTAACAAGGGTGGACCCTAAGATCATAAGTTCATAACATACAAATTATGGCTGAAAACTCTTCTAGAATAAGAAATTAAGCACATCCAGAGTCGAACATAATACGAATGATATACAACGGGGCCAACATTTGAGAATCGTCATTAAAACAGAGAAACTAACTCGAAAATGGACCATCTTCACCATCCTAAATTAAGCAAACCAACTCAAAAATTGACCATCTTCACCATCCTAAATTATGCAGAAGACGTGGACTTGTCAAATAAAAGCAAGAAGAATAGTTGTCTATACTATGGATAACGACCACAAGATTTGAGTTTAAATCCCTTTCTGACCTCCATTGTGGTCTCAGCTAAAACCTCCACCCTCAATCCATTACACTTGTCGTGAAAAGAGACTAGTGAAGGTTTTATGTAGCATGGAGAAGTAGAAGAGAAGAGTAAGCAATGAGAGAAAGGTGTTTTATGAAACTGAAACAAACAAAAGCACTTCTTAGTTAAAAGTTCCTTACTATGCTAAAATACTTACCTTTGTTAACTTTGCAGGAAGACAACAACCGAAATGCATTATTGGCATCCTCAAACCTTAGTTTCCTTGCAATCCATGAATAGACCACTCCCTTACAATCATTAAGGGTATCAATTACACTAGGTACTTCAACTATGTTCTTGTTATCATTGAGAGTCATTTTTATCCCTGAGATTTGAAGAGCAGCCTCAGAAATTGCAGGCTGGCAAACAGGTCTGCAGCACTCTTTCAGAGGATCAACTGTGCTGCAGGATTCTAACAGTTTGCTTGTATTTACAGCTTTCTCAAAAGTATTTATGTCCTTCACGGGGCAAGACTCACCAGTCAGATTAGAAGACTTTACAGAACACATGCTAGATAGTGAGCTGTTTGCTCCTCTGCTGGCTAGTACACTGATGATATCTTTAAAACAATCATCAGCCACTGCATTTTGTAAAACTAAAGTATCAGAATGGTTGCTGTAAAATCCCTGGAATATGTGGAGTAAGCTATTAAACTGTGGGCAGCATATTACGTTCCCTACTACTGTCGACAAAGATTGAGTACAATCTGATGCTGTTTTCCCTGTGATGCTTGAAATGACTGAAAAATTTACAGGACATCTTCCAGTCAAGACAGGGTCATAAGTCTTTGGGAAGGAAGGGTACATTGGTGGCAAAGGCTCTCCATGAAAAGGATACTGAGGGATCATAGTTGGTGATATTTCAATTGGCTGAAATGTTGCACTGTTAGGTGAGCTAGGTAGCTCAGATGTGGAAGGAATATGGCCAGATTTAGGTAACAGAGGAAGAGCCACCACATTCTGATAGCTACACAACCAGAGAGCAATTACTAGCAGCAGGGGGCAAAAAGAACCTGCAATATGAGAAAATTCTGCATCTCAGCAAGCACACACAATTTATGGCCTAGATGGAGAAGCCACATCCACATAACTATACAAGAGTTCAGCAATCTCAATTACTTCTAATAAGTAGTTATTTCAGGCAATAAATACAGGTTAATACCACATAGCTTGAAACTTCAGAAAAGATCATGACAATGAAATATGTGATTGTGATACAACGAGGCGAAGAAAATTGACTTTGTAATTTACTATGCAGTAACAGAAAATATAAGTGCTGACAATGGAGGAATGGTCTAGGCCCACCCTCCAAACAATCAAGGTTCCTTACAATATCCAGAAATTAAAAAAAAAAATTAAATACAAATGAACCATCAGGCAGAAAACAAGGAACACACAACTTTGTAGGCCATTGAGTAACTTTCTCTACAACTGCCTGTTTAGCCAGTAACTTATTAAATAAAAAACTAGAAACACCAATGCCATTTGTTAAGAGACAAAATAGAAAGTCCAAGAAAAGCAAGACAGGTAGATTTTAGGTGAGACGTGGTGGGCACAGTGCACAATATTATGTTTCCCAACCTCCTACCAGATAAAGAAAGTCTAGCACAAAACCCAGTGATTTACCCTTGAGACGACTGACAATCTTTACACAAGTCATGACTCCAGTAACCCTCCGGCAACATGGGGACTTGCAACAGGAACTCTATGGTACACCAATTGAGCTGGTCACATAAGTATTAAGACCTGCCAATACCTACACCAGATCCAACCATGGGTTAACGCAGAAGAGATCATGCAACATCATAAAATTCAAAACTGCCTTATAAAGCAAATGAACATTCATACATAAGCTTGGATCTTATTTCTAAGAAAGAGATACTACAACAAAGAGAGGGATAACATCCTTTTATCCTCCAGAAGGCAGTCCAAATGCATCGTTCTTGTTGGAGAAACACTAAATAAACACATAGCCAGGTACAAGTCATATAATTTTTTTTGAGAAATGCAATCTTAATAACCATTTGCAGAGTAGACAACTGATAATCTTGCAAGGTGATCTGGGGTAAGGGACCTTTGCAGATTAAATGCAAGATCTCGCTACTTATTCATTAAGTAACTCTCATCTGTAGAATCGAAGGAAAGAACTGGAATAAGATGTCCTAAATTGCCTCTCTTTCATACTTGTCTCACCCTAGTTTACCACTTGAAAAATTGAAAAGAAATGGAGCTCCCAATCCACTCATTCCCAGGCCTTAAAATTTTCTAGCTCACAATAGGGAATATAATAATCATACAGGAAAATTTCATATTTACATATAGCTTCATCCAATGATTTCTTGAAATATCCTACTCCCATAATTGCTTTAATATTTTTAGGCCACTGTCTTAATTACAGTGTAAGATCATGAAGTGAGTGGAGGATAAAAGGCATTTCATACCTTAAACTCATCCATTCTTCCTTAAAGAGAAAAAGAATGGCTTTTCATAAAAAAGTTACAGAGAGAAACTTGAAAATAACACTAATAAACCCTATTCTTTCTTTCCACATACATAGAACAGCTCTATGAAAAAACATATACGCAAACCTCGGCAGCCCTTTCAAAATCCAAGAGCCGACCCCCACCCCCCAAGAAAAAGGAAAAGGAAACTGTAGCTTAAATCAGCAAGATCTCAAGTGCGAGACCAATATAAGCAAATCCATATGGGTAGTCAAAAACACATCCACATACAGAGAACAAAACGGAAAATGATAAGGATGCACCTCAAGTGAAAACCCACTAAAGAACAGAAAGTTTTTTGATCACTTGCCATTTAAGAATGGGAAGAGGTTCAAAAAAATCAACAAGCTACCATCATTCTCTAAGTTAAAATCAACCCACAAAACGGGCTGTTGAGTTCACTCAGGTTTACTATGTCTGACAAATACCAAAAAGACGTTTTCCAATAATCAGAGGAAAAGAGAGAACGGGGTAGAAGGTGTCCAACTGACGGATAAAGTGCCCGCCTGCCGCCTGAGGGCGTGTGGGTAGGTAAGAGGTGAAAATTGAGGTAAAAGTTCCCTAAAGTGTTTTTTCAAATGAAAAAAAATTGACAAGGTCAAAGTTGTCCTTGGCTAGGGATTAAATAGTTTTAAGTTAATTGAGGGGGTAGCGTGTATATTTTGGAAAAACTTTAGTAATTACTTTTTCTTTCAAAAACTTATATAAGTTATTTTTTAAAAGTTAAAGAAAATAACTCTCATCTTTTCAAAATCAGAATCATCTCTTCAACGTCCCCTTCTTCACTCGATCAAGCGCCAAAACACTCATAAAAAAAAGGTTTTCTTTGATTCTTCTTCTTTTTTTTTCTTTGTTTGCTGCTTTTGTTATCTTCGTCACTGTCATCTTCATCTTGTTGTCATCATCATTCTGTGGTAGTCAACATCGTCGCCATTGCATGGTCATCTTCACTGTGAAGGTATGTTTATTTTTCCTCAGTTATGGTGTTGATGTTTGTTGTAAAAATGATTATTTAAAGATTTAAAAAAATGAATATATGTTTGTTATTGCATGCTCTAATTTCTACTTGGGTAGGATTATTCTTTTGATGATAGTGTTCTTTGATTTGTACACTTTTTAAAGATGCATTTTCGGGTAGTGGGTGTAGTTGTTATTTGATTTTTATTGTTGTAGTACTTTGTGAGAAAAATGATTTAGTTTGGTTGATTTCGAGTAGGGTTGACAGCAATTGTTGAAGTATTCAACAACAGGGTAAGGTTGTTCTTGTTGGTGTTGTTTGATTTGTTGTACTCTTTGATGAAATTTTTTAGTATGGGTGTTGTTGATTTTTGTTGTAGTACTTTGTGAGAAAAATGTTGGGTTGGTTTGGTTGATTTCGAATAGGGTTGACAGCAATTGTTGAAGTATTACAACAACTGGGTAGGGTTGTTCTTAAAGGATTTAACAGACAAAACACACAGTTTGCAGGATCATTGAATATTGTTTCACTAGTCAATTGGTGAATCACACATATATAAACACGAACTACACTGAAATAGCCACAATCTAAAATTGTACCTTGTTATAGATTTTGTTCCAACACTTTTGGAGTAGAAACCATTAAAGAATCTTCACAGGAATTTCTTGAGTATTAAGGAGAAAAGAGAAGGAGAATGTCACGACCTAGACTTAGGGTCTAGGAGTGACAAAGCAAATGGGAACCCGAGAGACCTCAAACAAGCCTCAAAGTATCCAAATTTACATCATTGGTTCGAAAGCGTATTCAAATAGTAAACATATAGTTCTAAGGGACGAGAAAGTAGGACTCACGCTATGGGGATATCATAGGAAAAGGGATTAACATGGATTCACATAACACGTAACGCATAAAAACTAAGGGGCAGTAAGTATGACTCACTCTATGAGGATAATTGAGGACTTAGGATCTTCCACATTTCCACATCAAGCATACATACTTATCATAATTCTCATAATTAATTTATAATAACTATAACAAATAAATATCAATAATCATAAACTCCAAATACAACACATAACATATAGATTCGACAAGAGTCTACAAGATGTCCCATAATGCCTCTAGACATAAGATGGGACGTGTACCAAGTCATATCCCGGGCTCACCCTCAAAGTAAATAACATAAAAAAGACTTCTTAGGTAGAGGAATGGTCGCTTATCCTTAGAGGATAGGACTTACCACAACAAATGTCTCAAATCTGATCTAGCCATCAAACGGTGGATGAAGGTAATCTCCGGTCCCTACATGGTTAGATCATATAGGCAAAAGTATGTATTAGTACCTTTGAATGTACTAAGTATACAGGCATGCAATGTATATGGCTTATCAAACTTACATTCAATATTAGATGACAAGAGCACATAGTATAGAAAGAAATATATGTATCCAAAGAAGAGTATATAACAATATGCCATGAAAGTCATGATGCATGAAATACAATAATGCTAATATAGTGGGGACGAGAGACCTCAACCGACATGAGTAAGACCAAGTGAGCTATTACTTGGAATCCCGATGAAATTCCCTCATTGGTAAAGAGGTGGTCTACTTGCCAAAGGTAAACCATACTTCACCTTACGGGTACTCCCATTTAGTATGAAGCAGCCTTCCTTATGGGCCCTCCCATTTCGAATAGGATTTCATATAATATCATATCACATAATACTTCACCTTAAGGGCACTCCCATTTTATATGAAGCAACCTTTATTACGTGCACTCCCGTTTCGGATAGAATTCTCATAACCTATGTTAGGCACATAGTTCAAGAAAAGAGAGGGAACCCTCAATTCATCAGTGCTATGTCGTCATTCCACAAGAATACTTATACATATGTATACATAGTTTCAAAAGATGTAATAGTTATTTGAAATCAATTCAATGCACATTTGGGCTCAAAAGTCAAACATCATTCATAATAATTCATACTTAGGCTCAAATGCCAAATCATAGTTCATAATTCATAATACTTATTATCGGAATAGCTCATTCATACATACAAAATGGTGCAAGCACCCAAAATACTCAAAGAGCCATAATCATAGACATATATGTGATCACATTCTTGTCATAACCAATATCTTATCCAAAATTACATATATAAACATAATTGTACTTAACCCACTTCATAATTTTCATAAAATTCATTGTTCGTGAATGCATATGCTATAGATGAGATGAGAATGACATGGGTAATGTAGATTCAAACTAAATTCAACCATGCATTATAAGATTTAAGTAAAAACATAAGTAATATTCACATTAAAAAACATAATATGACTACCCATGCATAAATCAAGCTTTGAAGGAGACATAAGCATTCATATCTTCATAAAGTCAATGTAAACAATCATAATAGGACTTAAAGTAACTTAAAATTATAAATAAAGTACAACCCACATATCAATTGAATTTAAATAATCATGATAATGAAAACCCACATTTAGCTTAAATTCATGAAATTTTCTTGAAAAGATTTGAATCTCCTTGGTTGAAAGGAACCAAGGATCAAAACCCACATACGTTGCTAGTGAAGAAGTTCCAAAAAGAAATTTGAAGGAGAAAGAGCATTTCCTTGAATCCCAAGCTTAATTCTCACTAGTTTTGAGAGGTTTTCAAATGTGAGGAATGAATTTGAGTATTAGGAAAAAGGTTTAGGTCATTTGGAGGTCTTAAGATAGCATGGAAAGTCATAAAAGACCCTTAGGAGAAGCCATAATTATGAAAAAAGATCATTAATGAAGCAAAAAATACATTCCTTGGTAGGGCCCCATGAGGAGGTCTCACAGTCCGTACAAGGTTTCACGAACCGTGAAACCCTCCCGTATAGCTTTACTTTGGTAAATTTCAGAAAACACTGCACATACGGGCTTTGCGAAAATAGGCATAACTTCTTAGTCCGAACTCTAAATTAGGTGAAACTAGATATGTCGGAAAGCTAATTCAAAGAGCTTCAATTTGATAGGTCGTAGGCCATCCAGTTCTTTTTATGCTAAGAGATATGACCCTTTAAAGTTGACCCTTCTATAGGTTCTTATGAAAAATTTAGCCAATGGAATTCCTTTGAATTTGGCTTGATGTAGGAGACTCATAATGTCCTTAAATAACATAAATAAGCTTGAACTGGAGGCTTGAAAGTGAACTTAACTTGAGCTTGAAGATTTCATACTTAGAAAAATTTGACGCCAACACCCATACGATTGACTTCACAGGCCGTACGAAGGCAGACGACCCGTGTTGTCCTCCATTCCACTTCACTTAGAAAATTCTTCATGATGAAGTTCCGAAATGGTGATCCAACACTTAGAAAAATTGCACTTCGGATCCACACTGAAGGGCCTCACAGGCCATGAGGCACTACATAGTCCATGAGAGGGGGTCGTACCAAATGCCTTGGTCCTAAATGGTAGGATTTTAAGACCAAGGCCACCATACGACCTACCACACGGTCTGTGAAGTATCACACGGGCCATGAGTGGTTCATGTGTGGTGTGCTTTAGTTAAAATTCCATGTTTAAGAGCCAAACACTCCTTTTAAGGCCAAGGATCACTCCAAGGAGGCCCTACATGGGCCGTGTGACCTCACACGGACCGTGAGGGCTCCCATGGAGCGTCACTTTGGTCCAAAACTTTTGTGGAACCAAAATTTCACGGTCCATTTAGGTTGTACAAAGTTCGGGTCCGTACATCATCTCCCCCTTGGAATGTTCATCCTCGAATGTGGTAGAACAAGGCTTGAAAGGCTTGACTTAGAACATGAAACTTCCAAACACAAGCTACAATATATAATTCATCATTTGAAAATCATCAAGTCATTAAAACTCATATCAAAACATATTCAAATCATTTAAAACATCATAAAATAAATCTTTTTCGTGCACATGTATACATGTCATGTCATGAAATTTAAGAGTGAAAGAATTTGGAACATTGATAGGAAGAACATAACACCGTAGGCTTGTGTAGATTGGAACAGATAGAGATATCGTCACATCGTACTTGATTCCACTCCCCATGTAGCAATTTCCACATGTTGATTTCTCCAAAGAACCTAAACCGAAGCCACATCCTTGTTGCGAAGCCACTTCACTTGTCTTATTCAAAATCTCAACTAGAACTTCCTCATAAGACAAGTTTTCCTCAACCTCAACACCCTCCAAAGGCACAATAACACTAGTATCACCAACCAACTTCCTCAACTTAGATACATAAAAAATCGAATGAATAAAACTCAAAACCAGGTGTAAATCCAATCCACAGGCCACATTTCCAAACCGCTCAACAATCTCATAAGGACCTACATACCAGGAACTTAACCTACCCTTCTTTCTAAAACGCATCACACCCTTCATAGGTGAGATCTTCACATACACCCAATCATCAATACGAGACTCATGATCCCTCTTTCCAACACAAATAAAACTTTTGATGACTTTGAACCATCTTCAACTTTTCCCTAACCAATTCCACTATTTCCATAGCCTCCAACACTAAATTCGGGCCTATAGAAGTCATCTCATCTAACTCAAAGCATCCCACCAAAGACCTAAACCTTCTACTACATAAAGCCCCCAAACGGTGTGTTACCAATGCTAGCATGAAAGCTATTGTTGTAAGCAAACTCAATAAGTGGTAGATGATCACTCCAATTAACCTGGAATTCTAATACACAAGACCTTAAGAAGTCCTCCAAAGTTTGAATTGTCCTCTCGACTTGCACAATAGATTTAGAATGTAAAACGATCTGTACTATAACTTCACCTTAGGGCCAAGCCCCTTTTGAGATGATTTCCAAAAGTGGGTAGTAAGTTAGATACCACAATCCGATATAATAAAAGTACGCACACCACCCAGTCTAACCAACTCCCAAATATATATAACTTAGCATTGTCTTTCTTTGTAACATGCCACAAATACACTTCGCTAAAGTCTCGATGCATTCTGGTAGATCCCGAGTGAATAGAATAATAAGAGTTATGGGCTTTATTCATGATCATCTCCCTAAGACCATCAATGTACGGAACAGACAATCAATCTTGGTATCGAATTACACCATCTCTCCCTTTGGAGAAAACCTCTCGTACTTCTGGTAACCAACCTCTTCAGTACAACCAATGATGGGTCTAAGTCTTGCTTTCCTTGACCTTAATAAGCACAGAAGATTCTGCCCCATTCTGAACATGAACACTACTATCATTAGAGTCGATCAACCTAACACCTAATCTAGACAAAAGGTGAACATCTTTTGCCAACTCATCCTTCACTTCACCTACATGAGCCACACTTTCCATAAATAGTCCACTAAGAGCATTGGCTACAATTCTTGCCTTGTCGGGATAATGTCATACACTCATGTCATAGCTCTTTAGGAGTTTCAACATTCTCCTTTAATTTTCCTTAAGTTAAGCTCCCTTTGAGCGAACACATATTGCAAACTCTTGTGGTCAATAAAAACATCAACATGCACCCATACAAATAGTGTCTCTTAATCTTCAAGGCAAACACCACCGTTGCTAACTCAAGATCATGAGTCGGGTAATTACACTCATGCACCTTCAATTACCTTGACACATAAGCCATCACCTTACCATATTGCATAAGTACACAACCCAACCCAATTCGAGAAGCATCATAATACACCACTAACCTATCTAAGCCATCAGGTAGAGTCAAAATAGGAGCCGATGTAAGCCGATCTTCCAAAGTCTGAAAACTCTTCTCACACTCATCCGACCACAAAAACATGGCCTTCATTTGAGTCAACTTAGACAATAGAGATGCTATAGATGGGAAACCTTCAACAAACCTTATATCATAATCAGCCAAACCAAGAAAACTTCGAATATCCAAAGGAGCAAGCTTGTCAAACAATGCATACCCTTCACCAACTCCCTTTTGACCTCATCTATAAGATCAACTACAACATCTTCCTTGCCCGGAATGCTTTATGAGCCCATAGTAACTCTCCTTATTCGATAGGGGAAGGATGGAGGTAGGAAATCTTAAGACACGTTCCATGGCACGATAAGATTCATGAAAAAGTAAAACATTTCCTAAAACGTCTTGTATCCTCCAACCCACAGATGTGGTACGCTGCACACCCATGAACAAGACTCTACTTGATGCAACATATGGACTCCGAGGACTATTTATAAACCTAGTGCTCTAATACTATTTGTCATGACCCGGACCTAGGACCTAGGAGTGACATGGCGAAGAGAAACCAAGAGACTCCAAACAATCCTCAAAGTATCCAAATTCACATCATCGGTTAGAAAGCGTATTCAAATAGTAAACACATTGTTCTAAGGGACGGGAAAGTAGGACTCACGCTATGGGGATATCATAGGAAAAGGGATTAACATAGATTCACATAACACGTAGCACATAAAGACTAAGGAGCAGGTAAGTATGACTCACTCTATGAGGATAATTCGGGACTTAGGATCTTTCATATTTCTACATCAAAGCATACATACTTATCATAATTCTCATATTTAATCCATAATAGCCATATAAAATAGATAACCATAATCATAAACTCTAAATGCCACACATAACATATAGATTTGACAAGAGTCTACAAGATGTCTAATAATGCCTCTAGACATAAGATGGGACGGGGGCCAAGACATGTCCTGAGCTCACCCTCAAAGTAAATAACATAAACAAGAATTCTTAGGTAGAGGAATAGTGGCTTGTCCTTGGAGGATAGGACTCACCATAACAAATGTATCAAATCCGATGTAGCCATCAAATAGTAGATGAAGGTAATCTTCAATCCCTACATGGTTAGATCATGTAGGCAAAAGTATGTGTCAGTACATTTGAATGTCCTAAGTATGCGGGCATGCAATGCATATGGCTTATCAAACCTGCACTCAATGTTAGATGACAGGGGTACATAGTATAGAAAGAACTATATATCCTAAGAAGAGTATATAACAATATGCCATGAAAGTCATGATGCATGAAATGAAATAATGCTCATATATAGTGAGGACGAAACCTCTACCAATATGAGTAAGACCAAGGAGCTATTACTTGGAGTCCCGATGAAATTTCCGCATCGGTAAAGAGGTGGTCTACTTGCCAAAGATAAATCGTACTTTACCTTACGGGCACTCCCATTTCGTATAAAGCAACCTTCCTTACGAGACTCCCATTTTGTATGAAGCAACATTCCTTACGAGCACTCTCATTTCGGGTAAGATTCTCATAACCTATGTTAGGCACATAGTTCAAGGAAAGAGAGAAAACTCTCAATCCATCGGTGCTAAGTCGTCATCCTACAAAAGTACTTATATATATGTATACATAGTTTTAGAAAATGCAATAGTTACTTGAAATCAATTCAATGCACATTTGGGATCAAAAGCCAAACACCATTCATAATAATTCATACTTAGGCTCAAATGCCAAATCATTATTTATAATTCATAATACTTATGCATATGAATAGCTCATTGATACATACAAAATGGTGCAAGCACCCAAAATGCTCAAAGAGCCATAATCATAGACATATATGTGATCATATTCGAATTTTCATAAAATTCATTGTTCTATATGCTATGGATGAGATGAGAATGACATAGGTAATGTAGATTCAAACTACATTAAACAATACAAGATTCATATAAAAACATAAGTAAAATTTATATTTAAAAACATAATATAGACTATCCATGCATAAATCAAGTTTTGAAAGGGAGATGCACATTCATATCTTCACAAATTCAATATAAACAATCATAATAGGGATTAATGTATCTTAAAATTATAAATAAAGTACAACGCACATATCAATTGAATTTAAATAATCATAATAATGAAAATCTAAATATAAAGTAAACTTAAATTTATGAAAATTTCTATAAAGGATTTGGGTCTCCTTAGTTGAAAGGAACCAAGGATCAAAACCCATATACCTTGCTAATGAAGAAGTTCCAAGAAGAAATTTGTAGGAGAAGGAGTCTTTCCTTGAATCTCAAGCTTAATTTCCACCAGTGTTCTTGAGAGAGTTTTGAGAGGATTTTTAAATGTGAGGAATGAGTTTGAGTATTAGGAATAAGTTTTAGCTTATTTGGAGGTCTTAAGATAGCATGCAAAGTCATAAAAGACCCTTAGGAGAAGCCACAATTACAAAAAAGATCATTAATGAAGCAAAAATTACATTCCTTGCCAAGGGTCCGTGTAGAGGTCTCATGGTCCGTACAAGGTTTCACGAACCATGAAACTCTCCCGTATAGCTTTACTTTGGAAAATTTCAAAAGCACTGCACAAACTGGTTTTACGAAAATGGGCATAACTTCTTGATTTAAACTCCAAATGAGGTGAAACTAGATGCGTTGGAAAACTAATTCAAAGAGCTTCAATTTGATAAGTCATGGGCCACTTATTTTATTTTGTGATAAGAGATATAACCCTTTAAAGCTAACCTTTCTATCGGTTCTTGTGAAAACTTTAGCCAATGAAATTCCTTTGAACTTGACTTGATGTAGGAGACTCATGATGGCGTTAAACAACATAAATATTTTTGAATTGAAGGCTTGAAATTGAACTTAACTTGAGCTTGAAGATTCCACACTTAGAAAAATTTGATGCCAACACCCATACGGTTGATTTCATAGGCCGTAACAAGGCAAACGACCCGTGTACTCCTCCATCCCACTTCACTTAGAAAATTCTTCATGATAAAGTTCTGAAAAAGTGATCCAACACTTAGAAAAATTGCACTCCAGATGCTACACTAAAGGGCCTGTGGGCCGTGAGGCACCACACGGTCCATGAGAGGGGGTCGTACCAAATGCCTTAGTTCCAAACGGTAGGATTTTAAGACCAAGGCCACCACACGTCCTAGCACACGGTACATGAAGTATCACACGGGTCGTGAGAGACCCATATGTGGTGTGCCTTAGTTAAAATTCCACATTTCAGAGACAAACACTCCTCTTAAGGCCAAGGCTCACTCTAAGGAGGCCCTTCACGAGCCGTGTGACCTCACACGGACCGTGAGGGCTCCCATAGAGTGTCACTTTGGTCCAAAACTTTTCTAGAACCAAAATTTCAGGCTCTATTATGGTCATACAAAGTTTGGATCCTTACAGAGAAGAAGAACAGAAAAGTAACATTATGTTTCTTCTGAAAATTCTTTTTATAATTCTAAAGGGATACTACTTTTCAATTAGTTGTGTCTCTTCTCTTTTCTAAATAATTAAATAAATATAATAAATATATATTATCTAAATATTAATATAGATATGGGTTGACCCATATGGGTGACCCAATCGAATTTCCGTCATCTTCCACTCACACATAGTGGGTCAGCTCTAATTCTTATTTTGTAACTTTCATATGTTATGACTAGATCGTGTGACTAGTGCATACTTCGAGAGCTTCATTGCTATACATCTGTTAGGAACATATATCATCTCATCCAATGGAACTTAGAGTAGGTTATAGTATGCAGTACCCTAGATCATTTATCACATTCATATTTCTCATTATATTTTTTTTTCTAATTTTGAGTTCATCATTATGTACTAGTCTTGCAGACAAACATAAAGGACGTCAATAAACACAATTGATGTGATAATATCCAATGATCTTTCTCATCTCATGAATCTCTCAATCTCAATGTGATATGCTTTTCTAGAAATGTTTCGCCTGATCAAATCAAACATGATCTCTTGGCAACAAACTAAGATAGCAAGAACCAAATTAAATCTCATGAAACTGATTTAAGTCATGAGGGTACAATATAAAAATTAGTTATAATTTTTCGGGCTTCACATGATAGCAAGTAGAGACTAAACTTGTATCGCCCTTATGGGTCACTTCTATGCATACATGGTATGAAACATGTGTCACAATACTAACTCCTTTTCCATGGAGTGTATGTCCTTTATTAATTAAATGATGTGCAAATAATAAGATAGACAACTTATGTCTAACTTATAGTTCACAAATATACTCATTATTTATCCTTCAGAACTCATATCTAGCATTAAAAACAAACTAACTCATTTTAATCACACATGATCAAATACAAATTAACATACGATACTTTGGTTATAAACCTTCTACTCTCTCATTATTGTCACTTCTGACAATAATTAGTTTATAATTGTCTCATCTCTACTTGTCACTTAGACAATAGAGGCAATTGCCTGTGTGAATAGGTCAATCTTTTTATCTGTTAGACATACTTTTTATCCTTAGAATTTTATGTACATTGCCTAAAAAATGATAAATGTATATGAACCAATAAGAATGAAATAATTAGGCATTAAATCACCATTAACTTTAATATTATGAATTTACATGAATATGTCTAGGAAAAAATAAATACATCAGCATCTACGTAAACCCAGTGACTTCATATGTCTTTCATAAGCATCACATGCTATGGGTTTCGTTTATCGATCTGCTATCATTGGATGTGTAGATATGTATTTTATGTTCCACTTCCTTTTGGGCTACCATGTCACTTAAAAAATTATACTTTATGTCAATATATTTCATCTTTTCATGGTAATTTGGATCTTTCATGTACGCTATTGCAGCCTGACTATCACAATTGATTATGTCGGACTCAACAACAAATTTATATAAACCCAAGTGAACCAAAAAACGCTTAAGCCAAATAGCTTTTTGCGCAGCAGATGAAAGCACTATGAATTCAGCTTCCATAGTGGAGAAGACTATACATGTCTGCTTCTTGCTTCTCCAAGATATGGCGCCATCATTAAGCAAGAATCCATATCCAGAGGCGGATGTTCTCTCATCTAAATCTCCTCCCCAATCAGCATCCGTGTAGCTTTTGAGTTGCAGATTCTTTCCTTGATAACATAAGGAATAACCGATTGTGCCTTTTAGATATCTCAATATCCTTTTAACTTCTTTCTAATATTGTGGTCTTGGATCATATTGATATCTGCTAACTAACCCAACAATATAATAAATATCCAGCCTAGTACCATCATAACATATATGAGACTTCCGATTGCATTAGTATAAGAAACTTTTCTCATTTGTTTCTTTTTATATGGAGTCTTAAGATACATCATTCGGTTCAAAATTTCACTTTTAGAAACTGGAGTGTTTATGGGCTTACAATTTTGCTTATTAAAGCGTTCAAGAACTTTCTTAATGTAAGATTCTTATGAAAGATATAATAATCTTTTTGAACAATCTACTGAAATCTTAACTCCAAGAATATATGTTACTTCACTCATATCTTTCATCTCAAAAATAGACGATAGACACTCTTTTATATGTCATCTACATATAATGTTAAGATCATAAGCTTATCTTTGAATCTTTTTTGATATACACACAATGGTCTTTATGAATCATAATAAATCTATATAATATGATTGCATCACAAAAACATAAGTACCATCATCTAGAAGATTGTTTAAGGCCATAAATCGACCTTTGAAGTCGACATACTTTATTTTCTTCGTCTGTATTCACGAAACCTAGAGGTTGTTCCATGTACATTTCTTCTTCTGGTTCTCTATTGGGAAATGCAACTTTCACATTCATTTGATGTAATTCAAGATCCAACGCAACCACTATAGATAAAATTAATCTTATTGAAGTAAATTGCATAATAGGTGAAAAGGTTTCTTCATAATCAATTCCTTCCTGTTATGTGTACCCCTTAGCTACTAGATGATCTTTGAATCTTTCAATGCTAAAATGTGTCTTACGCTTGATTTTGAGAATCCATTTGTTTCTAATAGCTTTTCGGCCCATATCAATTAATTTCCACACTTTGTCAGATTTCATTGAGTCCATTTCTTCCATTGCTTTTAGCCATTTTTCTTTAGCAGGACATGTAAGAATCTCATTTATATTTCTTGGCTCTTCATTGTCAGGAGTAACTATAAATGCTTTCCCTTTGATTTCAAATTGACAACGAGAATTTTTTTGGCGACTTGATCGTTGAGGTTAAGATTGACAGATTGATTTATCAATTGGTAAGTTACTTCACTCGAACCAGTAATATAATTAGGATTTAATGCATGTGGTGTATCATTAAAATGACTCACACTCAAATCCATTTGATTTTCAACAACAAAAATAGTTCGGTCCATTATTTCACTAAGAGATAAATCATGACCTATCTCTCCCTGCTTAGAAAAATCATTCTCTATGAATATGATATCACACGACTCAATTTCAGTTGCATATTTTGTTCACCTATAAACACATAACCCTTAGATTATTTAAAGTATCTTATGAAGATACATTTTCTTCCCATTGGACATAATTTTCCATATTGGGAAGAACAATTATAAATAAAAGCAGCACAATACTAAGGCTTTAGAATGCTTTAATTGGGCTTACGTTTAGTCCAAAATTCATATGGCGTAGTCATAATTAATTTTTAAGTGACATGATTATGTATAAAAGCAGCAGTGAGCAAAGCATCATCTCAATAAGTGATTGGCAGTTTTGCTTGTGTGATCATTAACCTAACCATTTCTAACAAGGTTCTATTTCATCGTTTCGCAACACCATTTTGTTGTAAAGTATAAGGAGTAGTTATTTGCCTTTGAATTTCTTTTCATAATATAGTTGTTTGAACTTATCAGACGAATACTCCCTTCCTAGATCAATTCTTAGAACGTTTATTTTTCTATCCAATTGATTCTCAAGTAAGTTCATAAACTTAATGAAATAACTCAAAGATTCAAATTTGTGAGAAATCAAGTATACATAATCAAATCGAGTAAAATGATCAATAAAAGTTATGAAATAAACAACACCATGTCTTGCCCTTATATTAGTTGGATCCACAAATATCAGAATAAATAAATTGCAATGGAGTATCAGTTTTTTTGCCTTTTCCAAATAATTTTTCAGCAGTTTATCTGGTTAGGCAAGATTCACAAGTAGACAATTCTACTTTATCTATTGTACCAAGAAAACCTTCTTTGACTAAGCGGTTCATTCTTTGTTGAGCAATATGATCAAGTCTCACATGCCATGTATTTAAATCATTCTCATAATTAGAAGATGTAAATAAAGAAAAATTAATATTATCATTATTAGGATTTTGACAAACATCCAATACAAAAAATCAATCATAAAAATAACCTGTTCTATATTTTGTCTTACCCAAATGCATATCCATACCATGTTCATGAAAGAAAAAACTAAAACCCATTTTAGTGAACATTCAGACAGAGACTAGATTATGATGAATCGATGGGACAAATAATATATCATGTTGGAGCAGAGTTCGGCCACCTCGCATTTCAAGTTTGCAGGTACCAATCCCTTTGACCTTCTCTTTGTAGTTGTTTCCTATGTATATCCATTTAGATTCTTGTGGGATTCGTTGATAATCTACAAAAGAATATCTTTCTGTCGCTTTATGTTTTATGGCTCCTAAATCTACAATCCACATAGGAACTAATTCAGTTAAAAAAGCAGAATAACAAATATTTACATCACTATGTAAATTGTTCATAAGGTCATATACCTTTTCAGGTTCATAAAAATAATAAGCAAAGTGTCCCCTGTTCTTACAGTTAAAGCACTTAAGCTTAGCCATAAAAATATTTTTCTGTGGAGTAGAAATATTTTTCTCCTTGTTGACTAATCTTAGGCTTCTTTGAGACTTTCATATATTGGAGAGTATAACCTTTTTTGAAAAGTTTCATAGACGCATTTAGAGCTTTAAGAGTTTCTTTCTCTTCCAGAACATACTTAGTTTTACAATTATAACCGTTAAGCTTATCACTTTTGTGAAGCTTGGTAATAATATTCTTTGCAACAATTGACATACTGATTTAAACAAGCATAAAATAAAATGAAACAACTATGCACATTGCTTTAGCCTAAATTCATATACATAATAATTCTTAAAATAATTAACTATGTCAATATTTATTTTACATTAGGTTCAGATTCGAAAGTTCACTAAGTTCTCAATCATCATCTGAATTCTAAAATGTCATAAATTTAACACAGTCAATCATCTAAACAATCACTTATCTTAAATCACATAAATTCAAGATTAAATATGCATAAATTCTACAACATATATAGAAATACTTAATAGTCATAATTAATATATAAATTCATATAAATCATGTCACATATAAATAATCATTATACAAACCAAATATACATTATCACTATAATGTCTCTTTATGAACAAGAATAGATAAAATAAAATCTATACGCAAGTTCAAAGATAATTTGTATCTTATAGGCATCCAATGAGAATGACACACGATCTTTTTAATTTTCAAGTCTATATATTTATCCATAAAATTGTGGACCAACGACTTGTAAGATCTCGATGTTGTGAGATGCAACTTATCCAAGATTAGTCAAGGAATTTCTTTTGAAAATCCTCCGACAATGCAGATCTTAAAGCTATATTTCTTTTCCATGGTCAATAAATCCCCAGCCCACATAACTTCTTAAATTAACTCGTTAATTCTCGTTATGTATTTCACAAATCTTGTAAGATCATCATCTTCAATATTTAATTCTGGCGAGAAATTAACTAAATTATCAATCATAGTTTTCACTCTATCCTTCTGTTGCTTTGTAAAAAGTCGCCTGGGCATCCATATCAATGCCGTGATTTTCTGTAACATATATAAAATATGATTAAGACTAACACCTATAAAAAAATTATACAATAATTTGTATACGAGAATCTTATGGGGGTTTAGCAAAGAAATCTTTTACAAATTCTCAAAAGTTATGATAATTAGATGCCTATAATAATAAAAATAAATAGTTAAAAAATAACCATCTGTTAGAGTTAAAGAAAATGCAGCAGTCCTTTGTTTTAACATACCCATTTTGAAAAAATATTCAGAAAAATTAATTTCTTTTTTTAATTAATAGATAAACTTGTAACATGAAGGATAAAGAAAACTCTCAATTGTTTTCTTTTAAACTGTAACATTACAATTTAATGTAAATTTATATATCCACTTAGTAGACTTAGGAAAAACACACTGTTCCTCCATGTATATGTCTTGGTGGAAAAACAAATATATCATGAAATTAAAATATAAATGTAAAATAAAGAAAACAACCTTTTTCTTGTTACAATTGTACACAAGACTAAAAATTGTATTAGCTGATTAGTCATCACGACAACAGGCAATCCATGGTGTTTAATTCATTAAAATAATATTGGGTTACAAACTCTTTTAATATTTTCATAGAAAATTAGAACAGTAAGTTGCAAAGAAAAAACTTTTCAATTTTTTTTCTTTAAAAAGTAATCAAGGGAAAGGTTTGATATTGTGCCAGTCACATGGACATAATTTGTCATTATTCTTCTAACCAAAAAGGTTTCAGGAATACGAGAGAAAAACTAAATTTTCAAGTTATCGAGAGTGACACGTCTATAACATGAAAATTTGTGTTCGATCCACAATTTGAAGAAACCAAATGAAAATAAAATAACATTGTCATTATACACAACAACCATAGCAGAGGAATCAAGGAACTCCAATTTATAAATTATGTCTACTTAGCAGCAGTAATCTAGGAACCAAATAACATAAGCTCGGATACCAATGAAGGATTTAAACGACAAACACACAGTTTGCAGGATCATTGAATATTGTTTCACTAGTTAATTGGTGCAATCATATGTATATAAACATGAACTACACCGAAATAGCCACAGTCTGAATCATACCTTGTTACATATTTTATTCCAACACTATTGGAGAAGCAACCTTCAAAAAATCTTAACATGAACTTCTTGAGCATTGAGGAGAAAAGAGAAGGAGAAGAAGAACAGAAAAGTAACATTAATTTTTTCCTGAAAATTCATTTTATAATTCTAAAGGGACACAACTTTTTCAATTAGTTGTGTATCTTCTCTTTTCTTAATAATTAAATAAATATATATTATTTTGACCCACATGGGTGACCCAATCCAATTTCCTTCGATTCTTGTTGATGTTGTTTGGTTTATTGTACTCTTTGGTGAAATTTTTTGATATGAATGTTGTTGTTGTTTAATTTTTGTTGTCATAGTACTTTATGAGAAAAATATTGGGTTAGCTTGGTTAATTTCGAATAGGGTTGACAATAATTGTTGAAGTACTTACAACAACTGGGTAGGGTTGCTAAAGTATTGACAATAATTATTGAAGTAATTAGAAAAACTGCTATGGTTGTTGTTTTTCTTTGATCTTAGTTGTTATTCTTTTTGTTAAAAAAATATATTTTAGGCCCTAATTTCTACTTGGATAGGATTGTTCTTGTTGGTATTGTTTGATTTGTTGGATGCTTTGAAGATATATTTTTAGGTATCTGCGTGTTGTTGTTGTTTGATTGTTTTTGTTGTATTTTTTTTGGAAAAAAGAACACATATTGTTCTTGTATAAATGTTTTTCAGCAGGTACTTTTTTTTCTTTATTAAGAGTGATTGATCATACTAATGGATTATCTCTATTTTGTGATAAGATTTTCTACTTTAGTGGCCCGATCTAAATAAACAAATGCTAGAGTTTATGTTCCTACGAGATTTTTTAGAAGGAAGCTAATTATATTTGAAGAAGAAAAGGATGAATCACAACAAGAACTGACACATCTAATTGAATGAGTCATTGCTAAGACGGCTGCTAGTGATAGTCTGGCAGTTGCTGGACACAGTTCCGCAGTTGTTGCACCAAGTCCCACAACTGCTGGTTCCTGTCTATTAATTGCTGGTTACAGTCCCACAACTAGTGATCCCGGTCCATCAGCTACTGTACCCAGTCCCACAGTTGTTGGAGACTATTCTTTTGGCACTAATGTCACTCTCACAGTTGCTGATGCTAGTACCTCAGCTGCCACATGCAGTCCCACAGCTGGTGAAACCAGTCAGTTGCTGTAGACACTCCTACAGTTATTGGTGACAGTACCTCAACTACTGCAGTCAGTCCCTTTGCCAGCCCTTTTGTTGTGGCATTAAGGTACATTAATTACGACTTTGGGACACTCGGGCTTTTGAATTGAGGTGAGAGTGGTGATCTCGAGATAAAATAAGAAATTGAGAAATAGTTTTTTGATTTTAAAAAAATTTTAGTGGGTCAAAAATTGGAAAGCGTTTATAGGTCTACGGTATTTGAAAAATGCCTAGACATAGGTGAGGTAACACCCCAAAGTTTCAAATGAAGCTGATGTATCAGGTTAATCATTGGTGGATCAAAAGTAAAAATGAATTTCGGATTAATTTTTGTGCCATGCCTGTTTGTTTTGGTATAAAAGAGTTTGCGGTACTTACTGGGTTGAATTGTCACCTACCACCTCCTCCTACCTCCAAATCTGCCAAGGTAGAGAGGAGATACAAACAAATTGTTAATGCAATGCATAAGAAGCAGTGCAAATCAACAGATATGCTTGACCTCTTACAAGCTAGTGAGGTTAAGAAGAGTGTTAAAAAGTTTTTGTCTTTGATTTTCGTTGTACATGATATTCTTATGGTGGAGTATTTGAGGAAAGCTGGGACATCGAGTAAAAAGTCTGCTAATCTATACAATTTTTCATGGACTTTTATGATAATATTTTAATTATATTTTTGTTCTAGTATTTTTTATATTTACTTATTATCTTAATTAATAACTATTTATGGCATCAATTTATTTATGTTAGAACCCGTAAGTCCTTAATTGGTTCGAATTGGTAAAGTTTGGGACTAAGTGTATATTTTTTCTAAAGTGTGGCCTTTAAGAATTAAATTGTTAGTGGGGTCATGTGTGTGGCTCCTTTTGATT
>JAABOM020000007.1:13924290-13944432 GCA_011800125.2 Solanum clarkiae
GATATACCAATAGGGTATATATATACCAATAGGGTAGCACAAATGATTAAACTCAATCTATATGATACCAATATGGTATCACCATACCGATATAGTATCACAAAGAATATATTTTCTACTAATTTAACATTTAATAAATAAGTTTATGATTTTAATATTTTTCTCTTAATTATTTTTTTAATTAAAAAAGAGTTCAAAATTATATGATACCGATAGGATAGCAATATACCGACGGAGTATCACATGAAATTTTTTTTTACTAATTTAGAGTTTGATAAATAATTTTGTAAGTTTAATAATTTTCTAGTCCTATACGATACCGATATGGTATAAATATATTGACAAAGTATGACGAATATATTTTCTATTAATTTAGAATTTAATAATTTATTTATTTTTATTTATTTCTTAAAAGAAAACATAATCCTATATGGTACCAATTAGGTATCAATAAACCGGCAGAGTATCACAAAGGAATTAATTTATATGATACCTGTATGATATGTATATACCACTAAAATATTTTTTATAATATTTATACTAATGTCACTATGACATTAGCATGTCGTCGAAAATGAAATAAAAAGAGATAGGTGAATAAAAAGATAAATAATTTAGGTCATGCATCATGGATGGGATAAATAGTTCTTGGTAGAGTAACTAATTTCAAATTTGATTGTTTTTTTCCTAAAAATTAATAACCAATTCAAAGCTACTTCATCTTAATTCCCCTGGCCTTCAATCGGTGTGGCCCTTGCGCCTCCTTCAATCATCGCCCACTTCTTCTTAAGGTCAGTACCATTAAGTCTCTTCTTGATTGATGCTTTAGAACCGAATTGTTGAATGATTGGTTAATGCGTTTATCCACATTGAACTTTTATTGATTAGACCCTATCTCCTAAACTATTGTTGTTATCTTTAATTTATTGATGTGTTGTTTTTAGCTCAGAATTGTAGTAGTTATTTTTAAAGATTTTTTTTATTGCTGTTGTCTTTTTTGGGTTTGAACTTTGTTGAATTAAAGCAGGTTAATGGCCATCCAATTCTTTCTTCATACCTCAAAAGATTCTGAAATTATTTTTCTGGGCTAAACTTTCTAAGTCCACAGTTAAAGCCAAAGACTAGTTCAGGATATAGCAATAGGGTTTCTTTGCCTGCAATTCCACAAAGGATTTTCTTTATAGGTTCTTGGATTTGTCATTCGGAAATAAAGTTTCTGGGGAGAGCAAGTACGTAATAGCATAAAAAAAATGTTTTGATCACAGACAAAATTGATGAAATGCAAAGCAAGAATAATGAATCTATCAAGAATTTTTTGAATATGATTCCATAAATAATTCTGTCTTCAATCTTCATTAGTGGTGTATGGAACCTAAATGTCATGAGTGCAGAAACGATAAGTTGTACTAAAAAGGTAACAAGTGGGTTCTTGTTGGGTTTACTACTTAGGGAATTGACTGCAAGAATATGGGGTATGAAGAGTTGCTAAAAAAGAGTGCTTTAAAAGTTACCAAGAGGAAAAGATGGAAAAGCCTGGAAAGAGTGTAAGAGAAAAATGTAGAAGCTAAGGACACACTTACCGAAGTTGGATACAGTCTTAGATGACTTACAGCAACAGTAAGGGATGTAAGAAGGAGAGAAGCAAATGTATAACTTATATGATTGTGGGAGAAAAGGAGTAAAGACTCGAACCAACTTAAGTATATTAAAGGTGATTTCAACAAGCTTTGACCAGAGAAGCAACTTTACATATTTCATACATCGGTACAAATAGAACCTTAATTGAAATTGTAGAATCAGATCAAGTCAAGTAAATGATGCCATGAATAATATGAATTGTATAAAAAACATGTCATCGAGATAGAATCTATAGTGAGGTTCGGGAATTCCTTGGAAGATTGGAATGGTGTGACTAACCTGGTTATTCACTATTATATTATGGTGTGCAAAGATGCTACATAAGTCAACAAAGAGTTGATTCCATTAACTAAAACAACACAGATATTAAAAATTGTTCCAATACTAAATAAGTTGCAAGGCTTGTTTTGAAGTGAAAAAAGTTCTGGTTTCTTTAACTATAAGTAGATGCTTGCAAAATTTGTACTTCTGGTGTAACAAGTAGCCTACCTAGTGAATCTGAATCAGTACATGGATTTCTCAGATTTTTAGGAAGGAGATTGTAGTAGGTTGCTTTATTCTTAGTATGTTTGCTCCTTTCTATTATACAACACCACTTTTGGAAAGAGTGATACAACATTGAGTTAGTGGTATTATAAGGTTAGAAAACCAGCTTGGATTGCTTGGTAGATTAATTAAAGAACAGAGTTGGTTGATGGAAATCACTAGGAAAAGGAAGAAAGATCTCCATGTGATATTCACACTCTTCAAAAAGGTACATGATAGTGCCAAGAGAACTCTTTCACTAGGTAAGTAATAGAAATGCATCCATATCAAGTATGAAAATGAAACAACTGACATGTACAAAGGAGCCATCACAATTGTGATGAAGTTAGGAAAAGAAGCTGCTAGGCTTGAAGTGTTACTCCTATTGCTTTAGTGTGGGCTATTTGGAAAGATAGAAATTGGAGATCTTTTGAAAGGGTGGAGATGAGCTTTTCTCAATTGAGGAGTAGTCTTCGATCCCTCATTTTCTTTTGGTGCACCCATGTAATCCCTGATTGTAAAGAGGATTGAGTTTCTTTTATAGAGAACCATATTTTGTAGGTTTCTCCTTTTTGAGTATTCCTCTTGTATATGTCCAAGTTGGCGTTGTTATTATCAATGAAGTCTTTTACTTGATCAAAAACAAAAAAATTTAGTGCTCACAACTGTAGGCAGAGGTGGATTCATGATTTGGAGTCTTTAGGTGCCAATAGACTTATCAATTAAATCAACTTTAGGCTACAGATTGAATTATTTGTCTTTTCGATCTATATGACAAATCAACCAACAAAATATGAACAATAGTAGTATGACAATTTATGTAATTTATATACTACAAATTCACATCCCACTTCGATTGAGATCATGAAGTGAACAAAGTTGGAACTTTCAATAATATTACTGATATCTTAAATATCCACAATTCATTTGCAATTATCCTTGATGAATTTTCATATTCTTAAAAGGGTCAATGATGACATTATGTCACAATCCAAAATGGGCCGTGAGCGACACCCACACTTAAACCTCCTAAGTGGGCAAACCAATGATACAAATCTCAACCTATATTAGATGTTTAACTTATGAAACACGATATTAATGTGGAAGTTCAAACTTATAAAAGTAAGAAGTAACACAACCACTATTGTTTATCACATAACGTTTCCCAAAACCTGAAAGTCATCACATCAAGGACATCCAATCTCAAATACCAAGTCTAAGAGTATCAAATACGAGAATAGATAAATAAAATAGTTTGTGTCCGAAAACTAATGACATTATTTCATGGCCAAGAGAATTCAACTCGAGTTAGTAGGATAACTCACCTTGGAATCTATGTGCTGGGAGCTGGCTAGAGTTGAGGGCAAATCGAAGTTGATGGAACTCTCGCTGCACTCCACGAAAGGAAAACAGGGAAAAATACACGTATAGGTTAGTACAGGGCAACATGTATTGAGTAAGTATCATCGGCCGACTCCAAATCGAAACCAATATGCACAAGTAATAGCAGGAAATCAACTGTAGCACTTAACGGTGGCAAGCAACAAGTATAAATTACAATACAATGAAACAAGTACATTATCAGTCAACAATATCAAGAACACACGTGAGGACTCAAGCCTCCACACTATGCTTCTTTTGGGAAATAAGTTATTTGAGATGGAGTATATTAAGTCATTTCAATATGTTTTCTTTTAATATTATCGTATTGGAACGTGAAACTCGATCCGAATATGTTATGCCGGAATGTGACATTTGATCCCATAATGTCGTGCCGAAATGTGACACCCGATACAAATATATTTAGTTCATCTTTCTTTATCATTACTTCCCACTTCATTAACAATATTTCATGAACCCTTCTTTATTCGTGGCATCACTTTGATAGAACAAGTTCAAGATTATGAATTTTATGGTCTTCATATTGCAGACCAATCACAACCCTCAGGGGTTGGCCTGGTGGTAGTAGACTTGAGCCTTGGGGTTTGCTCCCTTTCAAGGTCTCAAGATCGAAACCCACTGGCTGCTAACAATTTTTGAGGGCCATCGGACTGGGTAAAACCTAAATTAACCGTGGTGCACTTGCGGGAAACTCCTTGCCGAGGGCCTGTGCACCCCCAGGATTAGTCGGGGCTCTAAGAGACTCGGACACCCGGTGCAAATAAAAATAAAAAAAATATTGCAGACCAATCACAACAATATATGAATCATCCAAAACAGAACAATTAAATCCATAAAAAACTTAACAACATTACTCAATGGATATCAGTCATTATTATTAATAACATTATTCTATAGCATATAGAATAAATCATAACCTACCTCAACTGAAGAACCAAAGTCAAACAAGCTAATTCACGAATGCTTTTTCTTTCTTCAATATCTCAAAATATTTTTAATCTATAAAATATACATCGTTCATAAAAAAACGAGTCCATAGACACTCATATTATTTTATGCCTAGCTTAGACTCGATACTCGCCCGATCTATAATCAATTTCTTAAATCTCAAATCTAAGGTTAAGTTTTAATTCTCGAAACAACATAACTCTAATGATATTTATATAATACAATATATCTAATATTTAATTAACTATCTCAATATATCAAAATTTGATTTATAATGGTATAAATAAATAACAATAACAACAACATACTGGGGTTCGGGGAGGGTAAAATGTATGCAGACCTTACCACTACCTTATAGAGATAGAGAGACTATTTTCGGAAGACCTTCGTCTAAAAATATCAAGCCCTATAAGCAAAAGATACTAGATATGAAAAAAGAGGAAAACGGAAAGCAAAAAAAAAAAAACGACTAAAATGGAAAGCAAATGATAGTATATTAATACAATAAAAGTAACAAATGTAAGATGGACAATGAAAGACAAGATATAAAGACACGACTGATCCTACTAACCTACTATATTGCAAGGCCAGACAATCATCTTACCCTACTAGCCGTCTAACCTTCTAACCTAATATGCGACCTCCACTCCTTTCTATCTAAGGTCATTTTCTCGGTGAGATGAAGTTTTGCCAAATCCTGTCTAATCACCTCCCCCAATACTTTTTCGATCGACCTATACCCCTCTGCGTAACCCCTAAATCCAACCTCTGGCACCTCCTAAAAGGAGCATCATCAGTTCTTCTCTGCACATGCCTAAACCACCACAGTCTCGCTTCTCTCATTTTGTCTGCCACAGGGGCCACCCCTAACTTTCCCCGAATGATCTCATTCCTAATCCTAACCCCTTTGGTATATCCACACATCTATCTCATCGTCACCATCTCCGCGACCCTTCATCTTCTGAACATGTGAGTTTTTGATTAACCAGCTCTCCAGCCCATATAGCAAGGACGGTCTAATCACCATTCTGTAAAACTTACCTTTAATTTTAGGTGGTATCTTCTTATCAAACAATACTCCAGAGGCAAGCCTCTATTTTGTCCATGTTGCCCCAATACAATGTGTGACATCATCATCGATATCGCCACTACTCTGGATGATGGACCTAAGATATTTAAAGTTTTATCTCTTTTGGGAATAGATTGATTTGCAAGCCTCACTTCAATGTCTGCTTCATCTCTCGCGACATTGAATTTGCACTCTAGGTATTCTGTTTTGGTCCTGCTTAGTCTGAACCCTTTGGCTTTCAAAGTATGTCTCCAAACCTCCATTCTATCATCAACTTTAGCCGAAATCTCATCAATCATTATTATTCATCTGTAAATAGCATACACCATGACACCTCCTCCTGAATAGATCGTGTCAGCTCATCTATTACTAAAGCAAAAAGAAAAGGACTCAACACAGATCTTTGATGAAGTCCCATCTCAACAGAAAAATACTCTGAGTCTCCTTCCACCGTTCTTACCCGAGTTTTGGCTCCATCATACATGTCTTTTATCACCCCAGTATACACCATTGGAACACCTTTTGCCTCTAGATACCTGCATAGGACCTCCCTCGAAATTGTCATATGCTTTCTCTAGATTGGTGAACACTATATGAAGATCCCTCTTTCTTTTCCTATATTTCTCCACTAATCTCCAAACAAGATGAATTACTTCAGTAGTCGACTGCCCCAGCATGGATCCGAACTGATCATCTAAAATAGACACTTCTTTTCTCACCCTCATCTTCACCACTCTCCCCCAGACCATCATAGTGTGACTTAACTAAATAAAATTATTAAAAATCATTGTGATAGTAATATTCGAAATTTGCACCCTGTGATTTTAGAAACACAAAATAGTTACTACGACACTCAACTCATAAACATGAATTGCCAGCCTTACACCTATACTATCCTAATTACCTAATGATTGAATCATTATTATTAATGGCATGATCAATCATCAGTTTTGACCAATCCTAATGGCACAAATATAATCAATTATCCCTCAGTTCAGTATAGGCAATATGTTAGGAATATCTATATCTATCTATCTATATATATATGCCTTGAAAATGACTAATGTGAAGCTGCAAGTTCAAAGTTGCGACTCTTCTCCTGTTTGTCATCGTTCTGCCCTCTTTTCTTTCTCTTTTTTTTGTGCAAAAAAATTAATTAATACTAAAAGTGATAAACCCTGCTAACTTATTTTAATAAATAGTCTATTACATAAATTATCCATTCAGTACATTAATTAAATTAGTTATCTAAAATTACCCCTCAACTAAATAACTGTAGTTATCGAATAGTCGAAAATACTCATTAAAAATTTGAGGGATGAGTCATTTATGAAATAAAAAGCTCTAGTACTCAAAATGACCTAATAGGTCATTCCACATCATTACTTACATTTGCAAATGCATCACTCTCTTTATAACACACTAAACAATTATTTAAATATTGATCACCAATGCTATTTCACACTTCCTTTTTATGTACTTCATGGATGAGAAAGCTCTACCCACAGTTATTGTAGCAACAGGTAAAGTCAAAATCAACTTCACAAGTAAATAAATAAGTGAATAAGTCTCTACAACGCTTGCCTCAATCAATAACCTTATTAAATCATGAATTTCTTACAAGTTGGAGAACTTGGGATTACCACCTCGCATATGAATTATGAAAGTATCAAGTTGGTAGCTCAAATCTTGAATTTGTCTATTATCAAACTCACTTGGATAGCAATTTGCTAAAGTCATGATTCTACCTTTGTAAAAGTTAAAAAAATTGGCTAGATTCAAGCTACCCATCCCAAGAAGCAAATCATTACTCACCACATCAAAATTACCATTAAGCTCTTGAAGTTGCACATCAATAACAAATAAGACTTCTAACATGCAAGTGCTATGAATAACAAACACTAAAAGTCTTATGCTTGGACTTCCAAGAAAATAAAACTCATCCAACTTGAGAATCAAGATATCATGTGAATCACAAAATGAGGAAATACCATCTAACAAAGATTCACATCCAGTTTCCCTCATATCTTCTAGTTGTTCTTTGCACTGTTAATTATTTTTTTTGTAAAATCTTGCTCGATTCATTTGACATTGCCAACATCTTCAACATCAAAGTGAAGCATAAAACCAAATTTGAATTTTTTAATCTTTGTCAAAAGATATTTAGTTTGATTTGTATCACTTGAGGTGGAACCTTCATGTCCAATCACTTCAAGCACATGAACAATAGATGAGAAAATAACAATAAAGTTATCTAATGTATTGATTTGTGATCCTGGTCGAGTATCACTTAGTCTTTGGAGCCTACATTCTTGATGTAATCTGTGTCCAATATGAACTTTGCTGGATTCAAGTAATTGCTTCAACTTTTTTGTTTGTCATCAGTGATGACAAGAGTAAATCTCTATGCATGAAAGACCCTTTAACAACATTCAACACATTAATGACATGATCGAAAAAGGCTTCAACATCCAAATATTTTTAATTAATAGTTACAAGTGTTAGTTGCAATTGATGAGTAAAGCAATGAATGTAATATGCTGATGGACTATTTTTCATAATCAAAGTTTTGAGACCATTTTGTCTCTCCCGTGATATTACTAGCTCCATTGTAACCTTGTCTACGTATTTTGATGGACTTGTTGAATGATCGAAAAGCAAAAATAAATTTCTCTCTTCAATGAGCATGCCAATGTATCACTAACGTGGACAAGACTGAAAAATTGTTCTACTACACCATCTTATCAACATACTGCAAAACAAGAGCCATTTGTTTTTTTGTGTGAGATGTCTTTAGACTTATCAACTAATATACCAAAGTAATCTCCATTCAAGTCCCCAACTATAGCTTTCAACATTTCTTTTGCACAAAATGAAAATATTCTTTTGGATCATAGGACAATTCAAAGTGTCATTTTGTGGGGGCATTTTCTAATTTCACTTTTTTCCATCTTTGGATGCTTGTCCCTGTGCCACTAGTTGAAGATTCACTTTCATGATGACTCTAAAAGGCAATTCATAATGCCAAAAAAGGTCTTGCTATATCAATTGAGGCTTTCAAACAAATTTGATATAACTTCTGAGGATGCTTGTCAAGAGAAGCTTGAATTGATTGGTGATGATTTGACAAATCTAGCTTTTTCTTGAAACATTTATTGTGAACGCTGTTAACATCACTAACATGCAAAGTGAATCTTTTAAATGTCGTATTCCAATCCCAAAATCATGTTTTTTGTTGAAACTCACCCATATTCCCATGGAAAAATTCATTATTTGAATAAATAACAACAATATACAATATGCATCATCCTTCTCCACACTATACTCCAACCATTTAGAATATTGACCTTTGACCAAATTGAACTAAATTGACGCATTCTACTTCTTATTTTAGTTGGAGGATATAAACAATGGATAGATTGACTAGGCCCTCTTTGAATATTATGTTTCCTCACTTCATCCTATGTTTGAGGGTAGTTAGAAATTGGTATTCTTTCTCCTGGATTGGCTAAGTGAATCCAAATTACGCTCATTTATAAGATGGGAATACTTGACATCCACACTAGAACTTGATTTCAATTCTCAAAATTGGAATAGTTTCCTACAAAATGAAAGTTCAATTCAACTCACAATTAATTCAAATTTAAAAGGGTAAGTCCTAATTAATTCAAGTTAAAGCTGTTTTATATTGTCTACATTGTTTGAATGCATAACTTTAACCCAAAAATTTGACATCATTTTTATGAGAACCTAAAAATGTATTTGACAAAATAAGAGGATCAAAATTCACAAGATGCACAGCAAAATTCCAGAGAGTATTGGAGTAAAAATGAGTCTAATGTGAAATCAGTTATCACTCATCAAAAGGACTCCAGAAAGAGAAATCAAAAAATCTTACAAGAACTTCGTAAGAAGGCAACAAGGGTGCAAGGTTGTGGCCTGACCGCCTGAGGGGGTGAGGGCCAATGGGTTGGGCTGCTGCTGCGTGGTACTGTTGATTTTTGGAGAAGAAGTGCAAAAGGTTGAGGGACGAGGGTTTGATGAGAGAAACGTTTTTCTAAAATTTTATGTTTAAACAAAACCAACTAATAAGAAATAAAAGAAAAGTCAAAGACTAATAAATTAAATTAGTCAAAATTATTGTTAATTAATATTTAATAATAAGTTAACACAACAATATACCTAGTGGATTCCCACAAGTGGGGTCTGGGGAGGGTAAAATGTGTCTTTGTTGACTGCTATGATGCTGTCAAATTAATGGAGCAGGTGAAAATTACAAAAAAAATGTCAGTGGAATTTGATCTCTGCTACTTTGGTCGTGAATATATGACCTTTTGCAATTAGCACCATAGAGTACTTAGGTTCTCTGGGTGGCATGTTTATTATTTATATATATGTTGTATATATGTACCTATATATTCAAAAAGGGCCTTTCATCCTATCATGCATTCATATCCTCCAACTCAAATAGGAGGTAGAATGTGCCAATTTGGTTCAACTTGATTCAAAGATTCACATTCTAAATGGTTAGAGTATAGTGTGGAGAAAGATGTCGCATATTGTCTATGTTATTTTATTCAAAAAATGATTTTTTCCATGGAAGCGCGAGCGAGTTTTATATCCGAAAAATGATTTTAGGAGTTGTAATAATACATTTGAAAGATTTTGTTTACACGTCTGTGATGTCAGTAACATTCCTAATAAATGTTTTAATAAGATGTTAGATTTGTCAAATCATCATCAATCTATTCAAGAGCAAGTTCAAGTTGCTCTTGACAAACATTATTAGAAGTTAAAAAGTGAGTAGCAAATGCATTTGGAAGCCTTAATTGATGTGGCAAGACTTTCCATTATGTATTGCCTTTTCAAGGTCATAACAAAAAGTGAATTTTCAACCAATCAAGGCTTCTTTCTGGGATTTTTTGGTGGCATAGGACAAGCATCCAGATGTAGGAAAAGTGATATTAAAAATGCTCCACAAATGATACTTTGAGTTGTCGTATGATCCAAAGGATATTGTCAATGTTTGTGCGAAAATAATGTTGAAAGCTATAATTGCGGACTTGAATGAAGATTACTTTGATATATTAGTTGACGAGTCTAAAGACATCTCAGACAAAGAACAAATGGCTCTTGTTTTGTGGTATGTTGATAAAATGGTGAAATAGTAAAATCATTTATTAGTCTTGTCAATGTTAGTGATACATTGGCATGCTCATTCAAGAAAGAAATTTACTCTTTGCTTTTTGATCATTCACTAAATCTTAAAATATGTGGACAAGGTTACGGTCGAGCTAGTAATATGAAGGGAGAGATAAATGGTCTTAAAACTTTGATTGTGAAAGATGATCCATCGGCCTATTATATCCATTGCTTCTCATCGATTGCAATTAGCACTTGTTGTTATTGTTAAAAAACATTTGGATGTTGAGGACTTTGTTAATCATGTTTAAAGGATCTTTCACGCGTTCAAATTTACTCTGTCATCACCAAGCTGAAAAGTAGGAGCAATTGCTTGAATTTTGTGAAGTTCATAAGGACAAGAATTGTATCAAGAGATGGGCTCCAAAGACCAGGCGATACTCGATCGAGATCACACTTCAAAGCATTAGAAAACTTTGTTGTTATTTCTCATCTATTGTTCATGTGATTGAACATGAAGATCCACCTCAAGTGATCGAAATCAAGCGGAATATCTCTTGACAAAGATTAAATCATTAATTCAATGATTTTGCCTCACTTGATGTTGAAAGTGTTGGCATTGTCAAACGAGTTGACAATATTTTACAAAAAAATGATTAAAGATATAGTTAATGTCGTGGAGTTTCTTAACATTGCAAAGAAAAGATTACAAGATCTGAGGAAAACTAGATGTGAAATCTTTGTTGGATGGTGTTTCGCATTTTATGATTCGCATTGTATCTTGATTCTCATGTTGGATAAGTCTTATTTTCTTGGAATGTCAAACGTAAGTCTTTGAATGTTTGTTATCCGCACCACTTGCATGTTGAAGTCTTTTTTGTTGTCATTGATATGCAACTTTAAGAGCTTAATGATCGTTTTGATGTAGTGAGTACTGATTTGCTTCTTGGGATGGGTAGCTTAAATCTATTCAATTACTAACTTTGACAATCATGACTTTAGCATAGTGTTATCCATGTGGTATTGATAATGGGCAAATTCGAGATTTGAAATTACCAACTTGGTACTTTCATAATTCATATGCAAGGTGGTAATCTCAAGTTCTCCAACTTGCATGGAATTCATGATTTGGCAAAGGCATTAGTTGAATCAAATCTTGTGCAGACTTATACACTTGTTTATTTACTTGTGAATTCAACTCTGATTACCTGTTGTTATGACAATTGTGGAGAGAGCATTCTCATTCATGAAGCACATAAAAAATAAAATGCAGAATAACATCAGTGATCAATGTTTAATTGATTGTTTACTGGTGATATAGTGTGAGATCTATTTGCAAATGTAAGTAATGATGTGATTATTGACCATATTTAGAATGTGAAAACTCGTCGAGAATAGTTGTAAATGAATGATGAATAGATATGATATTAGTTATATTGTCGAAAGTTTTAAATTTGTTCACTTCATGATCTTAGCCAAATGTGGGGTTTGAATTTGTAGTATATATAATAGATAGATTGTCATCTTATTATTATTCAAAAGATGAATAATTCAATCCCGAAGCTTAAAGTTGATTTAATTGATGAGTCTACTTAGCATCTGGAGACTTCAAATCTTGGATCTGCCTCTAATCCCAGTCTGGTGCAATGCTTGGTGAATTGAAAATTTGATTATAAGTTGTTTATGAAATATTTGCCAAGGGTTTTCTTCTGTTATTTACGGGGAGATTTTCCTGTCTCTAAGACACCCATAGTAGTTTGGCTATAGTGTTGTCTTTTGAGCTACATGAGAAGACATGATTGCTGCAGGATTGCAGTTTATCCTGGAAGCGACTAAACATTTGAAGTTGTGGATGTATGAGTCTGTAGATTCTCTGTTTCTTTGATGGTGGTACCTAAATCAACATTTGAAAAATTTGTAGATACCAAGTCCAGTATTTGATATATATGGCTCATAGATGAAGCCATCGACTTCATGTGATGTGGCATTCTAAATTCTTGAGAAAGGTTTTGTCATTGTTATTTTGATCTTCCTTTTTATTTTTAGAGGAAAATCTTTTGACTGTTATTCCACAGAGTACCGGGAGGATGCTCACGGCAATCATCTCTCGAACTGTAGTCTTTTGATTCTTCAGAATCAGAAAAAACATTTAAAATCTCTTGGTACATGATGGAGTTCTCTAATATTCTGAAGTAGGCTTAGCAGCTGAGGAGCTACACTGTCAAACATCATACTTCAAGTAGTGCAGCCTGTGATCATGGTTAAACAAAGTGAATCACATTAATACTAGCAATCACTGCAGATATGTTTGTTATGATGGTTGTCAATTGTCATATATGCTGTTGTTGTATTTCTACAGCATCAATCATTGTTGTGATGCTGCCTTCTTCCACACTTCAAGCCAATGTATGAAATGATCCTTGATCTACGCCTAAGTTGCTTGGACTCGAGTGCAGATGTCCGATGCGGGTGCGGATGTAGAGGTTGGGATCCTCTATGATCTACACTAAATATCAGGATTAGAGGATACAGATCTATTTATGGATACAAGTGTGGGGATTCGGCTAAAAATAATTCAAATATATATCTAAAAATAGATTTATGAAACCTAAATTATGAGATTGTGTGAAAATTTGATGAGAAAATATTGATCAAGAGAAGAACAAGGAGATAAAAGGAAAGGGTGCGGCAATAGAAATTTATATATATTTGGTATTCCATTTTCTTCAAGTTTACCTTAGTTTTTGTTTTGATTGCAAAAACCATTGAATTTGTCCAGAATCTCTCTTGAATTTGGTCAAAGCATCCAAAACCAATTGACCAGGTCAGGTACGAATCTCACATCCACACCCACATCCACACCCACACCCATGTCTTGTCGACATGGGTGTGGCACAGAATGTGAAGAGTTCAAGCAACTTAAATCTACATAAACCTAAAGCCTTTAACTATAGTTTCCAATGCGACCACAAATGCTAGTAAAATTTCATGAGTAAATTCTTTTGGTTCTTGTGATATTTTCTATATTGTCTATATGGGAAGGTTCAATGGAAGGGATTATTAATTTCACTAGATTAGACTCTTGGAAATGTGAAGCGCAAGTCCTTTTACATTAAATCCAGGGGTCTGGCATCAGAGTATCATCCTACTACCCATGCATAAATTGTTATTTCTTAGTTTGATATAAATATCCTTTCAGTTGCACGTGGAGGTTAGACCTACTTATATTATATGGGTCGGAGTGGTGGCTTGTCAAGAACTTTCATATCCAGAAGATGTGAGTGGTCGAGATGAGGATACTGAGGTAGATGTGTAGACGTACCAAGAGAGACATGCTTAGACATGAAGATATTCGGGGCAAGGTATGAGTGGCTCTCGCGGAAGATAAGATGCAGGAAGTGAGGCTGAGATAGTTCGGACATGTGAAGAGGAGGTGCGGATTCCCTGGTTAGTAGGTGCGAGACGCTGATTGTAGTATGCTTGAGGAGTGGTAGAGGTAGGTTTTCTGGGTGATTAAGCAGGAGATGGTGTGACTTCAGCTTACTGAGGACATGGCCCTTAATAGGAGGATGTGGAGTTCGAGGATTAGGGTAGAACGTTAGTTCGTAGTTGTTCCCTTTTTTTCCCAGAGTTAGTATTATTTGTTTCTTTCTCTTATTTTTAGATTTTAAGCACTACTTGTTTCGCCTCAGTATCTGATTATCTTGCTGTTGTTTTATTTGTTGCTATTGCCTCTTTTTCACTGTTTGTTCAGCCAAGCATCTTTCAGAAACAACCTCTCTACCTTCTCGAAGGTAGGGGTAAGGTTTGCATAATCTCTACACTCCCTGGACCTCACTGGTGGGATTACACTAGGTTTGTTGTAATTGTTCTTATAGACATCCTTTTAGTATACCCCAGCCTAGAAATTTTGAACCTAGATACACCGTGAAGCTTATGCTTTAGAAAATACTTGCAATGTGTTTTTCTCGGTCGGTTGGAAATATAGTTCTCAGGTCCTACACTTTTTTGATCTGTGCTAGTTCTCTTAGACACCTTTGTGTTGCAGATTTTGTTCCAAGTAATTTCTTTTGGTCTGGCTTTTGTTGACAGAGTGGGAAAGGGGGATTATATTTTGGATTAGCATCTTTGACACATTTCTGGCTCTCAATACTTCTATTTGGTACAAGTCAAATATCATCTTCAACATCCAGAATTGTTTTTTGTTCTTCCGTGTTCAGCAGGTCAGCAACTAATGGCAAGGACAAAACGTCAACAGTCTGTACCTGTTCCTAAAACTAAGAAAGATGGTCCAGGTGCGTCACAGGTAAACCTCCTGGGTGAAGATAGCTGGATAATAGTCAAGAAGAAAAAAGTTAAAATTTTGGTCCCGCCCTTACCTGCACCTAAGCAGTCTTCTGTGCATTATTCTGGAGAAAGCCTGCTACATGTACCAACAATTAAACCTACTGATAGTCAACCACATCAAGTTGAGATGCATACTGAAGCTAACGTAGTTTGTGAAAGGGAGGTGCCAAAGTCTTTTGCACCTGAACTTGCTATACCACCAGTTGCAGAAGTAGTTCCACAATTAATTTCTCAGTTTCCAAGACCATTAAGGCACAGTGAAAGGGAGCGTTTAGAAAGCCGACCATTGCCTAGTTTCAAAACTAATAGAAGCACTGGTGTTTGTTCCACCTCTAAGATTACCAAGCTATCAATTATTACTGCTGATAGGGGTGTGATGATAAATAAAAGAATAAGAGCAATTAATCTTGAGCGCAAGCTTGAAAGTGCTGGAGGGCTGAGAAGTTGGCTGGTTTCAAGGGGCTTTGAACATTTTGTGAACATCTTTCAGACCAAGAGCATTAACAAGTATCAGTTGGCAAATCTAACCATGGAAAAACTCAAGGAGATGGGTTCACATGCTGTTGGTCCTCGGAGAAAATTGATACATGCTATTGACTGCCTTTGTCATCCATGCTGTTTTGACCATCTGTGATCTCTCGAGACGAAATGATCTCTACCAATGAGATACTACTAACACAGATTGCTCCAACTGATTACAAACTGAACAGGCATGTGCAACAAGAGTTGTCACTATGTCTTGTAAATTTTCAGATCGTTGATTTGGTGCCACTTGCCTGTAGAAGTATAATAGAATGGCATTGAACGACTTAACAGAAAAATCAATCCCGCTCCCTTCCAAGGAAAAAAGCACTGAATATTGTCGAACCTTTGGCAAACATATAATTTTGGATATTGAATTATATGTGAAAGGACTCAATTTCAACATCAAATTGCATTTGAAAGCTATCTTACTGACTCCTTCAGCTTGTAGATAGAAAGCAAAAAGAGAGCCCGAAGTCTTGCCCCTCAACGTGGCAGGCCCATGAATACTGATCGGGCTTGCAAGGCTTATTTGCAACAGCTTCAGCTAGGATTCTGAGACAAGGGTGAAGATGAAAGGCAGTGAAATGGTGTTTGAACTTTGAACCTTCTGAATGCTGTTAAATGCCATGCTGTACAAGTATTCAACTATTCATTATTCAAGAGTTTTTTAGTCTTCAATAGTTGTTGAATTAAATTCTTCTCTACAAAATCTGAAGTTGGTTATGAAACTCAAGTATTCCACTAGTATTTTATTATTTTTTTAATCATTATGCAACGCTATCAATGGAACTGAGTTTGGGAACATTTGAGAACTGTTGCTACTTGTATAAGGATAAACCAGATCGTTTATCTTGTGCTACTTTGATGATAACAGATAATATAGATCACTTGTCAAATAAGGCCATGTTTCCTTTCAGCGTTATAATCAAAATGGTAGTAAAAGAAAAATTACCTATAAAACACTAAACTAGCAACAATTACCTTGCAGAAAAGACAGGGTTCAACTTATTAATTCAATTGTTCCTTCATATCTACAAAATACTAGACATTGGCGCCCGTGCTCTGTTATTTTTTTGTTTTAATTTAAGTAATATAGATAGAATTTAATTAGTAGCATTTTTAACACAAAAATAAGACAAAGAAATTGCAACGGAAGAATCATAAAAAATTACGGATACACCCTCAGGCTGCTCAAGCAGGCACGTCAACCTGCTGCCTACTTGAACAACTTTAATTATCATGATTAGTAGCATTTTTTAACACTAAAATAAGACAAATAAATTACAACTGAAGAACCATAAAAGATTACGGATATACCCTCAAGCTGCTTGAGCAGCAATGTCGACCTGCTGCCTGCTTGAGCAACTTTAATTATCATGATTAGCAGCATTTCTTAACACTAAAAATAAACCATATAAATTACGGCGAAAGAACCATGTAAAATTACGGATATACCCTTAAGCTGCTCAAGCAGGCATGTCGACTTGCTGCCTGCTTGAACTGCGTCAACTCTCTCTTATAAGATAGTACTAGATACCAAATCTCGTGCAATGCACGAGCTCAATAGTTATTCACAAAGTTATCTTTAATTATATAATTAAATGTTGTTTAATCATTTTATTAGATGTAAAATGAATATCCAATAAATATTATTAATATTGATGAATTTTTAGTCTAATGATTAAATAATTTTAAATTTTCACTCTAAAATAAATTATAACTTTTATCCTAATTTCATTGACAATATCGTAAAATCACTAAGCAATTACTATTTTAAATTTTCACTCTAAAATAAATTATAACTTTTATCATAATTTCATTGACAATATCATAAAATCACTAAGCAACTGCTTTACATAGATTAAATTAAAAATTCACGAAAATATTTTTATGGACCCTTCAATTGTGAAAATTTGTTGTTAGAGGTAATATTGTAAAATTACTAAGCAACTGCTTTGAAAAGATTAAATTAACAAACTCCCAAAATATTTTTCTCGGTTCCATTAATTTAAAATAACTGAACAATTGAAGTAGCCGGGAAATTATTTATAAGGGGGCAATATCGCAAAATTAATAAGCAACTGCTTTAAATAAATTAAATTAAAAAATCACCGAAATATTTTTATGGGCCCTTCAATTAGGAAATTTAGTTGTTAAGGGTAATATTGTAAAATCACGAAGCAACTGCTTTAAATAGATTCAATTAAAAAATCTCCGAAATATTTTTATGGGTCCCGCATAATGTATAAGAGGAAGTAGACAGCTCAAGCAGACATGTTGACCTGCTGCCTGCTTGAGTTGCTTAAATCCCTCTTATAATATAGTAGAATTCATTGACAATATCGTAAAATCACTACGCAGTTGCTTTACATAGATTAAATTAAAAACTCGCCAAAATATTTTTATGGGCCCTTCAATTGTGGAATTTAATTATTACAGGTAATATTGTAAAATTACTAAGTAGCTGCTTTGAAAAGATTACATAAGAAACCCTCGAAATATTTTTATCGGTTTCATTAATTTAAAATAACTGAACAATTGAAATAGCTGAAAAATTATTTATGAGGGGCAATATCATAAAATTAATAAGCAACTGCTTTAAAATAAATTAAATTAAATTAAAAAATCTCCGAAATATTTCAATGGGTCATTCAATTGTGAAAATTAGTTGTTAGGGATAATAATATAAAATCACTAAGCAATTACTTTAAAAAGATTGGATTAAAAATCTTCGGAATATTTTTATGAATAATGTATAAGAGGAAGTAGGCCGCTCAAGCAGACATGTTCTGCCTGTTTGAGCTGCTTAACTCCCTCTTATAATATGGTAGAAAGTAATGAGCACCGTAACCAAGAAATTAGTTTATAGTACAAGATTTTCTATTATTTTCTTAAAACAGCTTGACAGCTATAGTAGTAAAAAGCGAGTTTGGGGTGCATTTGGTTTAGAATTCCTGTATCGGGTTAGGTCTTCCTCTAAATCTTACTTGTAATAGGTAATTTACAAAAATGACTTTGAAAGTAAACGGTTAAACTTTTGATCTCACTTGTCTGATGATAACTTTCACATGCTTGATCCTAACTCTCACTTGTCTAATCAAAAGTTACGGAAGTTAACTTTTAAAAGTGAGGGCCACTATTAATGTTTTATGAAAAATAACCTTGCTAGTCATTACTTCCACAGATTTGATTTGCATGAAGAGTTTGTGTGAGTTTTGTCCAGACTTTCTTGTTATACTAATGTTAATGGTGAGGCAGATCAATTTAGAGTTTTTCCTTGTACTAATGTCAGTAATGGTACTGTTGAAACCTATTGCTTTTGAGACAAATAGTTCTATCCTAGAATTTTCTAGCTCTTGATAATATTCTTCAAATAGAATTTTCCAAAGAGGATGTCAAAAGGAATCTGCTCAAAGAGGAATGAGAATCGGGAAATGTGGGGTACTAAGCCAAAGAAAACTCATTTATCTCTTATTTGTAGAATAGAGAAAAAATATTCTCTTTATAGCCTGAGACATTTTCTTTAACTCTTAAAGGGCTAAATAGAAAGTACCCCATCGCACTGTTGTTGTTTGGCTTGATTTTAACTTCAACTTTGACAAATGATGTAATTGATCGATAATCTTTTTAGATAAAGTTTATTTATCATTCTCATTAAGTTTTCCTTTTTATGATAAAATTGATAAATCAATTCATGAAATTGCTTATTTATTAGTTAATTTGTGAATTATTTGTTATTTAAATTAATTTATAAATTATTTATTAATTAAATTAATTTGCAAAATATTTTATAAATTCATTAAATTTGCAAAATTTATTTAAAATTCAAGAAAAGGATCCGTTTCTTCCGAACAACTCTCTCTTTCCCGAAAGATACCACGCCTGTTTTGAACATATGAGTCTATTTTGAATCGGTGAATTAATACATTATCATCCCATTTCGCTAGTTATAAATAGAGAGGATTATTGCACTTTCCATACAACGAATTTTCTCTTTCTTCTGCATACATTTTCTTACAAAAAAAGTAGAGTCTGTCTGATTTCGTTGCTTACTTTTGAGTTTACTAAAATTATTGAAGTGTGTGGTACCACTATTTGTTTAACAGGTATATCCATTTTATCTTGGGAGAAATAATTCACAACCTTAGGTACAGTTAGGGGGATTAAATTCCTTAAGAACGACATGGATTCTGTGGTATCGAATATTTGTTTATTATATTTAAACTTGCTATTTTTTCTTTGTTATGCTTATATTTTTGTTGAGCACAATATCCATCAAGCTCAAGGAATTTATATTCGCTACTTTTTGTGTTCAACTATTTTTAAATTTGGAGATTGAAAATCTTTTGATTTTTCTACTCTAGTTTAATATTTGATTAGAAAAAAAAAAGAACTTCATCAAATAGTAAATCTTTTTAGCAAAGAATAAGAAAAGGAAAGTTTAATATCGGATTTGAAGAATATGATAATTGTTAGGACCCGTAATTTAACGTAAACCCCGAACGTCCTTAATCGGATCAAATTAATTAAATTATGGGACCAATTGT
>JAABOM020000007.1:13944532-14036194 GCA_011800125.2 Solanum clarkiae
TCGTATTATTTGGCATGAAACATAGATCCCTCCTTGGCACATAAAGGCACTTACCAACTCCGACACAGCTATTAACCGTGTCTCAACTCTTTCACATGTTAATATACTCCCATATATAGTCACCTTTAAATCTGCATACATACTTGGATACCAAGATACACGAATTCGTTCTACTAAATAAAGTTCATCTGTTGTTCTACCTCCTAAGCATTTCATTAGTTGTGTAACTTACTCCTTTCATTGTGGTGTTGTCTTTTGTGATTATTTACATATCATATATTGTACCTACGGTCCTACAGCTCTAATATTATGACCACCAAAAGAATCATCTCAAAGGTAATTGAAAGATAAAGTGAAGTATATTGCTTATTGATGGGTGGTAACCCAAGGGGTGGAAGAATCACCTAGCCAGGGTTGATCTTATCACAAGGGGTAGCCCAAGGAGTTAAAGGAAAAGCCTAGCAAGGGTCGATCCTGATATAGATTTACCACTGATCAGCTGGTCATTTGTATTACATGTTGTGGACATATTATACAGTAAAGGTAAAGTAATAGAAAGAACATAAAGTACATGATCCCATAGTATAACCGAGGGTTGGTCTCTTATCCCACACCAGTGCATAGTTTCATTTGAGTTGTTACTTCATATACAGTATTTCCTACCTTACATATTCAGCATATTATCTTGTACTGACGTCCCTTATGGTGGACCTGTATTTCGTGCTGTAGTAGTCTCCCCAGTAAGAGTACAGGATATGCAACTGTTGTTACCAAGCTCCAGGTTGCTTCAGAGCTTTATGTGTCTAGAGCTTATATATTTTTTATATTGTATAGTTAGCCGAGGAGAGGCCTGTCCTAACCTTTATTATATACTTTTCCTTATCTAGACGCTTTGTAGACTATGTAAATTAAAGTGTGGTCATGTCTCGTACTTTAGACACCGTGGCCCCAACGTCCTAATCATATGCATTTCCTTTTGGCTTGCTATTACTATCTACTTTCTTAAAGGCTTGTTGAATGTAGAAATCCCTCATAATATGTATAGAAAGCACATAGATATAGGTTGGTTCTCCCGGCCCTTATTGGCAACGGGTGCCAATCTGCCTTAATGGGACTTTGGCCATGACAGAAGTGATATCAGACCGGGTCACCCTAGTGAGTCTACAAAGTCGTGTTTATGTAGAGTCTTGTTCATCGACGTGTTATGCACCACATTTATAAGCAGGAGGCTACGTAGCATTTAGGAGTTGTTACTTTGTTTTTGTTCTTTAAATCCTGCCATAGAGCTAAGTGTAATAGGTAGATTGTGTCTAACCCCTAAATTGTTTTGTACAAGTATGTTAGAAACCAGGAAAAACAAAGGTAAAAGGAAGGAAGTAGAAGTGGTGGTTGGTATACCCAATCACATGAGACAATGAAATGAGGTTCAAGAGGAGTCTCTGTCACAGACATCTCCAACTCCTCCAACTCCTGATGAACTCATAAGTAGTGAAATTCCCCCAAAACCACCTATTGATAGTACCATTCAAGATTTGAGAAATGCAGTCCAACTGTTGACTCGCATAGTTGTTGGCCAGGTCAAAGACAAGAAGGTCCAATTATAGGTGTAGGTGGTGCGAATAGGGAACTGGCATGAGGATACGTGATTTCCTTAACTTGGACCCTCCATCCTTCACTGGGTCATATCCTAATGATGATCCCTAAGACTTTATTAATCAAATTCAATGCATTTTAGATGTTACGCATGTTAATGGTACAGAAGCTGTCGAGTTAGCCACATATAGGTTGAAGGGTGTGGCTATATTGTGGTATGAAGTTTGGAAGCAATCTAAGGGTATAGATGCACCTCCAACTACCTAGAAGGAGTTTAAAGAGGCATTTTTTGACCGTTACTTTACATTAGAGATCCGAGAGCCCGTGTGGATCAGTCCTTGAGCCTCCACCAAGGGAATATGAGCGTGAAGGAGTATATCCTTCAATTTAATTCCCTTGCCAGGTATGCTCCTAATGTATTTACTACTATGGTAGATAGAGCTCATCAATATGTGGATAGATTTGATATTTATTTAGTCAGAGACTGTAGCATTGCTTCCTTGAACAAAGACATGGATATAGCGAGAATGCAAGTTTTTGCATAGAAATTGGAGGATCAGAGGCAAAGGAGAAGGACACAAGAGTTAGAAAGGGCGCAGTCCAAGAATGCCAGATCTACAGGGTAGTTTACACCACCCCAAGGTGAGCTTAGGCCTCAAATTTTTAATAGATCGCCTAGGCCATTATCCTCCTACCATGCAGCCAGTGCTACACCACAACTTCAAGGGTCTAGAAGTAATCAGTTTGGTCAATGAGGTGAGGGACAAGGTACACGGACAATAGGATATTTAGCAGGTCGGCAAATGACCCCTACACAATCTTGTAAACAATGTGGGAAAAGTCACTTAGGTATATGTTGTGTTGGGATAGACTCATGTTTTTGGTGTGGTGTGCTGGGGCATATGATAAAAGATTGCCCGAGGAGACGTATGGGTGATGTACCACAATCTACTAGGTCATCTATTGTATCATCATCGTCAGTTCCTCCATTAGGTAGGGGTCAACAAGCACCTATGGGTCGTGGTAGAGGTGTTAGAGGGGCATCTAGCTCTAGCAGAGTCCAGGATCGAACCTATGCTCTAGGGAGTCGGCAAAATTTGAAAGCTTCACCTGATGAGGTCACAAGTATATTGTCCATCTTTTCACATAATGTATATGCATTAATTGACCCTGGTTCTACACTATCATACATTACCCCACTAGCTACTGGGAACCTTAAGAGAACACCCAAATTATTGAACAAACCATTTGAAGTGTCCACACCAACTGATAAATCTATTATGGCTAGAAGGATTTATTATGACTGTGTAGTAACTGTTTGTGATCATGACACATTGGCTGACTTTATTGAGCTAGAAATGGTGGAATTCGATGTTATAATGGGCATGGATTAGTTAGCGTCTTGCTATGCCATCATGGATTGCCAAACTAAGAGAGTGTATTTCCACTTTCCAAATGAGGTAGTTCTTGAATGGGAAGGCAATGTTGGGGTGCCAAAGAGTGAAATATGTCTTATTTTAAGGCCAGAGAGATGATATCTAAGGGGTATATATGTCATTTAGTTAGAGTGAGGGATATGGAGACAGAATCGCCGACTCTTCAATCAGTTTCAGTAGTGAATAAATTTGTTGAGGTGTTCCCTAAAGAACTTCCTGGCTTACCTCCAGAACGAGAGGTAGATTTTGGTATTGGCTTAATTCTAGGCACTAAACCTATTTCCATCCCTCCATATAGAATGGTTGCGACAAAATTGCTTGAATTAAAAGAGCAGTTAAAAGATTTATTGGAGAAGGGTTTTATAAGACCTAGCGTGTCCCCTTGGGGTGCACCAGTGTTATTTGTATGCAAAAAGGATGGCACCTTGAGAATGTCTATCAACTATCGACAACTGAATACGGTGACAATTAAGAATAAATACCCGCTCCCCAGGATTGACGATTTATTTGATCAGTTACAGGATGCCAAATGCTTTTCAAAAATTGATTTGAGAATAGGTTATTACCAAGTAAGGGTGAAGGAGAAAGATATACCTAAGACTGCTTTCAGAACATGCTACGGTCACTTTGAATTTCTTATTATGTCATTTCGGCTAACGAATGTACCAACAGTTTTTATGGATCTGATGAACAGGGTATTTAAGTCATTCTTGGATGTGTTTGTGATAGTATTTATAGATGATATTTTGGTATATTCATGATCAAAAGAGGACCATGCAAATCACTCATGACAAGTGTTACAGGTTCTTTGTGATCGAATTTGTATGTCAATTTTTATAAATGTGAATTTTGGCTAAAATCAGTGGCATTCTTGGGTCATGTAGTGTTTGATGAGGGAATAAGGGTTGATTCACAAAAGATAGAGACTGTGAAAGATTGGCCAAGACCAACGATACCCATGGAAGTTTGGAGCTTCCTAGGTTTGGCAGGTTATTACAAAAGGTTTTTTGAAGGTTTTCTTTTATTTCTGCACCTCTAAAAAAGTTCACATAAGGCGACCGAGTTCCAATTGAATGATGCGTGTGCAAGGAGCTTCCAAGAGCTGAGAAATAAGCTAATTCTGCACCTGTGCTAGTACTCCCAGAAGGCACTGAGGGGTATGCAGTGTATTGTGATGCTTCAGGAGTTGGCTTAGGGTGTGTACTAGCACAACATGGTAGGGTCATTGCTTATGCATCTAGACTGCTATGACCACATGAGAAAAATTACCCAACTCATGATCTTGAGCTAGCAGCAGTTGTAATTTCTCTAAAAATATGGTTCCACTATTTGTATGGGTTTTACGTTGACATATATATTGACCATAAGAGTTTGCAGTACATTTTTAAGCAGAAAGACCTAAACTTAAGACAGCAGAGATGGCAAGAGCTAATAAAGGATTATGACATTGATATACTATACCATCCGAGGAAGGCAAATGGGGTAGCTAATGCTCAGAGTTGTAAGGCAATCATGAATGCTGGTAATCAAGCTGTGATAAGTCAAGAAGTGGCTAAGGATCTACGTCAGCTAGCCACTTTGGGAGTTTGCCTTCTTGAAACTCCAAAGGAAGGGGTTATTATGCATAATGCTGTGGAGTCTTCACTGGTAATGAAGGTGAAAAAAATTCGAGAATCCTGTTCTACGACAGCTTAAGGAAAAGGTAAGTCAGGGTACGATAAAGGGCTTTGACCTTACACAAAATGGAGTACTTTACTGCTAAAAGAGATTATGTGTGCATGATATTAATAGATTAAGAAAGAGGATAACGGAAGAAGCCTATCATTCACGATATTCCATCTATCCAGGATCAACTAAGATGTAACATGACCTGAAGAGAATGTTTTGGTGGGGAGGCATGTAAAATGACCTTGAAGAATTTGTGGCTCAATGTCTGAATTTCCAATAAGTGAAAGTAGAACACCAAAAGCCAGGAGGTTATATGCAATGTATAGAGCTTCCAACATGGAAGTGGGATATGATTAATATGGATTTTGTTATCACTTTGCCCCACTCATTTCAGAAGTTTGACTTCGTATGAGTAATAGTTGATAGATTCACAAAGTCAGCACACTTCTTTCCGGTCAGAGTGCTTATACAGCTGAAGAGTATGTCAAGCTATAGCTCAAAGAGATAGTAAGGTTACATGGAGTCCCAATATCCATTATTTCTGATCGGGAGGCTTAATTCACTTCAAAGTTTTGGAAGTCCTTCCAAAGGAGTTTAGGGACACTAGTGCATTTGAGTACAACATTCCACCCTTAGACAGATGGTCAAGCAAAACACACCATTTAGACACTTGAAGATATGTTGCGAGCTTGTGCATTAGACTTTAAAGGTAGTTGGGTGGACCATTTTACACTTATTGAATTTGCCTATAATAATATCTACCATGCGAGTATCAAGATGGAACCTTACGAAGCTTTGGATGGGAGGAAATGTAGGTCGCCAATTGGATGGTTTGAAGTGGGTGAAACCACCTCGCTTGGGCCAGATCTAGTACAACAAGCCATGGAAAAAGTTAAGGTAATATAGCAGCGGCTAGAAATAGGCCAAAGTCGTCAGAAATCGTATACAGATGCTAGAAGGAGAGGACTGGAATTCTCAGTAGGGGATTGGGTATTTTAAAGGGTGTCTCCAATGAAAGGGGTTATGAGGTTTGGTAAGAAAGGAAAACTGAGCCGATGTTACATAGGGCCATATAAAATTATTAAGAAGTTTAGGCAGGTTGTATTTGAACTAGAGCTACCCCAAGAGCTTTCAATGGTTCATCCAGTTTTTCATATCTCAATACTTCGACAATGCATAGGTGACCCATCCCATATCACTCCTATTGGAGACGTGTAGGTTACTGAAGATCTCACATATGAAGAGGTACCTATTGCTGTTATAGATCGTCAAGTTAAGAAGATAAGAAATAAAGAAATAGCATCAGTAAATGTACTTTGGGGAAACCAGCAAGCAGAAGAAATAACATGGGAGGCCGAGGACACGATAAAAGCAAAATACCCTTACTTATTTGAAGCTAAAGAGAGAGTCCAACATGTAGAATTGGCACACTAATAGGTACATGTAATTGAATACATAGTGTGTTGTCAAAAGTTTGTGTAAGTAAAGGTTTAAACTTGGTTTAGCTATCCAATTGTGCTAACATTCGAGGATGAATGTTCCTAAGGGTGGCAGGATGTAACACCCCACATCTTACAGTACTAGTAATATACAAATGAAACATGATATGGTTTGGTTATATTAGCGCTCATTTTTAAAAGTGCTTGGATCTCAATTTATAGGGCAATACGTGCGTCTAACGCTTAAGAGGGTCGAGTGCATACATTTTTTTGTGTCAAATTGAGGAGATCACGAACCTAAATAAAGTGAGAGAATTGAGGTGCTTGTAGGACTTAGGAAGCTAGCAGGTGAGTCACCTACTTGCTTAGCTTGAATTTGCTAGCTAAACGGAGATGAGTCCCAATATTGAATTTGTCCAAGTCCAATTATGAATAAAGTTTATGTTAAGGGTGTGACTTTAGCCCATCTTTTAGCATCATAAATGGACTATATATTCAGCCCAAGATGAATAATAAAGGGGCCCAAGTACGCCATGACCCACTTGGCTAATTTGGCTCAAACTAAGTGAAGAGGAATTTGGAAAATGGGCAGCCAAGGCCTATCAACTTTGAGACCCATTTAGGCCCAAGTGTAAGGGAAAAGCTGCTGCATCACAAGGTTATTAATATGTGTTAATATGTGGTGAAAATTTCAAAAGAAAGTCAGCCAGGTCTCAAAAATAGCTCCTTAATTCATTTCACCTTGGAATAAATTTTCATCTTTCCTAAAGACTTCCTCTCTCTTTATTACACTTCACAAGGCAGCCTACACAACCCTCTAGGGTTCTTAAAGAAAAACTGAACCTTGAAGGCTAAGGTAAGTGGAAATATCTATGTATTTGTTATACTTATCCCATGACAAACAAGAAGTATATGCTAGTTATGTTTGTGCTGAAATTTTGGACAACATGTGTCCTGAGGATTGTTGTTAATTTTTCTTGTTGTTCAAGAGGATTTTCTCTTCTTGGTTGGCTGAATTATGTAGTAATACTTATTTTTTTAACATGTTTTAGTTTTTTAGTGATGTAACGTAGCTTCTGCACCACTTTTACAGTCCACAAAAGTGACTCCTTATAGGATATCACAATTATGTTTCTAGTACGAACTTGTGGGCTGATGGATGGAAAGCTATTGCCTCATGTCCTTCATGACTGCTGTGGTACTATTCTAAGACTGTTTTAAGGATACTTTTATATATAGATAGTGTTGAATACAGTTTGGATGAAGTTGGAACAGGTTTGGGATTGTCGATATCAAAATAGGGCAAAGGGACGTAACGTTATGCCGCCTATTTGTATATTGCGTAGAATTCTTATGTGTTGTGCTTTATGGGCTGTTAGAAGACTGTTATGTCACTAGAACATGCTGCACATGATATATATATATGAGAATCTGCATTAGAAAATATGATTAGAGGCAGAAAGGTTGAAAGAATACGCTCGGGTTTACAATTTTACGCTTGCTGCCCGTATGTTATTTTTTAATGAGATTGGGCTGCCAAGATGTATCTATTGGATGGTAATGCTAGTTTTATCACCTACTGTGTTGTAGATAAACATTTAGAGGAAGGGAAGGTTATCTCGAGGTAACAGAGAGGTCATACAGCGAGGTGTGTAAGGCTAATTGATTTCGTATTATTTGGCATGAAATATAGATCCCTCCTTGGTACATAAAGGAACTTACCAACTCGGACACAACTATTAACCATGTCTCAATTCTTTCACATATTCATATGCTCCCATACATAGTCACCTTTAAATCTGCATCCATACTTGGATACCAAGATACACAAATTTGTTCTACTAAATAAAGTTCATGTGTTGTTCCATCTCCTATGCATTTCATTATTTGTGTAACTTACTCCTTTCATTGTGGTGTTGTCTTTTGTGATTATTTACATGTCATATGTTGTATCTACAGTCTTACATGTCCAATATTACGACAACCAAAAGAATCATCTCAAAGGTAATTGAAAAATAAAGTATATTGCTTATTGATGGGTGGTAACCCAAGGGGTGGAAGAATCACCTAGCCAGGGTTGATCCTATCATGGGGGGTAGCCCAAGGGGTTAAAGGAAACGTCTAGGCAGGGCCTATCCCAATATAGATTTACCACTGATCAACTGGTCATTTGTAGTACATGTTGTCACAGATTATACAATAAAGGTAAAGTAATAAAAAGAACATAAAGTACATGATCCCACAGTGTAACCAAGGGTGGTCTCTTATCCTACACTAGTGCTTAGTTTCATTTGAGTTGTTACTTCATATACAGTATTTTCTTCCTTACATATTCAGTACATTATCTCGTACTGATGTCCCTTACGAGGGACCTACATTTCATGTTGCAGGTACAGGTGCTAGTAGATCTCCCCAGTAGGAGTACAGGATATCCAGCTATTGTTACCAAGCTCCAGGTTTCTTTGGAGCTTTGTGTGTCTAAAGCTTATATATTTATTTGTATTGTATAGTTTGCTGAGGCAGGGCCTATCTCGACCCTTATCAGATACTTTTCCTTATCTAGACGCTTTGTGGACCATGTAAATTAAAGTGTGGTCATGTCTCATACTTTAGACACCATGGACCCAGCGGCCTTTCCATATACATTTCCTTTTGGCTTGCTATTACTGTCTACTTTCTTAAAGGCATGTTGAATATAGAAATCTCTCATAATATGTATAGAAAGCACATAGATATAGGTTGGTTCTCCCGGGCCTTATTGGCAATGGGTGCCATTCCACCTTAATGGGACTTTGGGCGTGACAATAGTAGCACAGGCCTACTACCTCTTGAGTGATGCAATTACAAACCCTTCAATGTGGTTACTAAGCTACATACCCCAAATCATGGTAGCGCGGGCCTACTACCTCTCGAGCGAGGCAATTGAGGTGCCAATCCCTCAATATTGTTACTCGAGCATACTACCTCTCAAGCATGGCAATCGAGGTGCCAATCCCTCAGCGTGGTTATCCGGACCTACAACCCCCCAAGCGAGCCTTTGTCAACTCACATCACTATAGAGGAAACTAGCACATATATACATTCCTTTCATCATAAAAAAGTCATTCAAATCATAAGCCATGGTTTAGACCTTCAACAACTAAAGAATCCATAACTGGACATTTTATCAAGCACTTGGCAGATGTGTAATATTAGTCTAAAATCATGCAATTCAAGAGTGAAATCATGCAAGAAAATCCAATGTAAAACCACCCACTAATACTGGTAATACCATCATGTAATATACATCAAAACCCCGCATTAAATCTTAAGATATACCCAAGATTCATTGCCCAAATCAAGCTTAAACAGATACTTTTATGAAACCCCAACATAGTTCATAGTCAAATTCATATTAAGTAAGACCCATAAGTAAATCAACTTAGAAACAAGAGATTTAGGTAAAAAGGAAGCTTGGGCACCATGGGTAAAAGGAACCAATGGTTGAAACACACATAACTTGTCTTTGGAGAATTCTTGATGAAGATTGGAAATAGAGACTAGAAGCTTGAAGGAAACCCTTAAGATCCAGATGAGTTCTGGAACTTGAGAGTTGTGTGTAAGTGTTTGAGAGAGTATTGGGGAATGTCTTATATGATATTAAGATGAAATATGGCTATGTATGGGTATTTTCACCTATAGGAAGACTTAAGCCTAAGACCCAAAATCCTTGGACCGAACAACAAAACAGGCAACTTTTCAACTCTGGTCCGCGCCCCAGGCGTGTCACGCCAGGGGTGCGAATCAACATTGGATAACGAAAATTTTGGATTATGAAATTATTAATTATTTGCTCCAAAATCATGGTTAGACCCATTTCTCACTCAATTTTGCACCCTGACCAAGAATATAATGTCGTAATTTAAATATCACACATAGATTTTGAGATATATAGAAATTACGATTCTGGGCACTTCTGAGGCACATTTTCAGGCACTTTTTTTGGGGTTATTTCAATATCTTCCCCTTTGGAACATTTATTTCTGAATGTCAAAGAAGTGCACATAAGAAGAGTAATCATGAAGTGATTAGTCCCAATAAGAATGAATCAACACACTTGAACCCCATTTGCAAAATCTAAACATAAGTGTTAAAATCACCATGAACTTTGTTAACATAAACATGAATGCATGCAAATTACATAGGGAATGAAATATGAGACATAAAATCACATATAAGACTTAGAATTAATACCTTAAGCTTGAGTAGAATGGACAAGATAGAGGTATCACTTTGTATGTCCGCTTTCGCCTCCCATGTAGCACCTTCGACTTGTTAATTCCTCCGAAAGACCTTAACGGACGCAACATCCTTGTTCCTTAGCCTCTTCACTTGTCTATACAAGATATCTATTAGAACTTATTCATAAGTCAAGTTGTCTTCAACAACCCCCAGAACATCCAATGGAACAATAGCATTCGGATCACCCACACACTTCTTCAACATAGACATATGGAAAACTGGATGAACCAAATCCATTTCACTAGGAAATTCCAACTCATAGGCAACCTTACCAATCCTCTTCAACACCCTATAAGTACGGACACATAGTTGACTTAACTTACCCTTCTTTCCAAAATGAACCACACTCTTCATAGGTGACACCTTCAAATAGACCCAAGCACCAACTCTAAATTCAAGGTCTCTTCTCCTCCCATCGTCATAGGACTTTTGACGACTTTAGGCTATCTTCAGCACCTTACTTTCTCTATAGTCTTCATAACCAGATTCGGACCCAACAAAGCTATTTCTCCTACTTCAAACCACCCAATTGGTGATCTATAACATCTACCAAAGAGGGCCTCAAAAGGAGCCATACAAATGCTAGAATGATAGCTATTGTTATAAGCAAACTCAATCAATGGAAGATAATCATCCCAACTACCCTTAATGTACAAAATACAAGCCCTAAGAATATCGTCAAGAGTTTTGATAGTTCTTTTGTCTTGGCCATCCATTTGAGGTTGAAATGTCGTACTGAGCTTTGCTTTGGTTCCAAGACCTCTTTAGAAGGACCTCTAAAAGTGTGAAGTGAATTGAGCACCATGATCCGATATGATAGACAAGGGAACCCATGCAATCTCAACAGCTCATGAATGTATAATTTAGCATAGTCTTCATCCTATAAGTAGTCTTAACCGATAGGAAATGAGCCGACTTTATCATCCTATCAACCACAACCTAAATAGAATCAAAAAACTTTCTTGTCTAAGGAAACCCAACCATAAAGTCCATGTTAATTTCCTCCCACTTCTAAGTAGGAATCTCTATGTCTTGGGTTAGTCCAGCTGGCCTTTGGCGCTTGGCTTTGACTTGTTGACAACTATGACAACTGGATACAAATTTGGCAATGTCTTTCTTCATACCTCCCCACCAAAACACATTCCTCAAACCTCTATACATCTTTGTAGAACTAGGGTGGACAGAATAGGAAGAATTATGAGCCTCATCAAGAATCTTCTTTCTCAAATCGTCAATACTAGGCACACACAACCTACCTTGGCACCTAAAGGCACCATCTCCCCCTTGGGAGTAAACTCCATCTTTACCTCTTTCACCATGGCCTTCAATTCTAACAAGGAGGGGTCATGATCTTGCTTTGCTTTTACCTCACAACCAAGAAATATTTTGAACCTTTAACAATCACAATGCCACCATTATCAACCTCTTCGAACCTAACCTCTAATCTAGCCAACCGATGAACATCCCTATTCACCTCTTTTCCCCCAGCAACTACACGAGCTAGGATACCCATAGATACCCTACACAAAGCATCTTCCACAACATTAGCCTTACTAGGATAATAATGCACACTCATATCATAATCTTGAAGAAGTTCTAACCACCTTTTTTGTCTCAGGTTAAGATCTTTTTGAGTGAACACATATTGAACTCTTATGATCGGTAAACACATCAACATGCACACCCTACAAATAATGATGCCAAATTTTCAAAGCAAAATCCATGACAACAAATTCAAGATCATGAGTAGGATAATTCTTTTCATGCACTTTGAGTTGCCTAGAAGCATAGTCTATCACCTTACCATTTTGCATCAAAACACAACCCAAACCAATCCTGGAGGTATCACAATACATAACAAACCCATCCAATCCTTCTGGAAGATACAAGATAGGAGCAGAAGCAAGCTTATCCTTCAAGGTTTGGAAACTCTTTTCACACTCATCAGTCTATACAAACTTAGACTTCTTTTGAGTCAACTTAGTCGTGGGAGAAGTAATAGAAGAGAACTCATTAACAAACCTCCGGTAGAAACCCACTAAGCCCAAGAATCTTCTAATGTCCGATGGGGTCAATGGTTTAGGCCAATTTCTAATCACATTCATTATTTTAGGATCCACCTTAATACCATCCCTCGACATCACTCAAACTGAAAGGCAACCTCTTTCAACCAAATTCACACTTCTCATATTTAGCATACAACTTTTCTTCCCTAAATAATTGTAGAACTACTCTAAAATGAGCCACATATTCCTCCTTACTATGAGAATAGATTAAAATATCATCAATGAAACCACCACAAACAAATCAGGGTAGGGTTTAAAGACCCTATACATAAGATCCATGAAGATAGCCAGTGCATTGGTCAACCAAAAAGACATAACCAGAAATATATAATGCCCATACCTAGTCGAGAACGCCGTCTTAGAAATGTCACACTCTCTCACCTTCACTTGATTATACCCGAACTGGAGATCAATCTTAGAAAAGTGATTAGCCTCTTGATGTTGGTCAAACAAATCATCGATTCTTGGGAGAGGATATTTATACTTGATAGTGACCCTATTAAGTTGTCAGCAGTCAATACACATTCTAAGGGACCAATTCTTCTTCATCACAAAAAACACCAATACACCCCAAGTTGATTTGCTAGGCCTAATAAAACCCTTCTCCAACAAGTCCCTCAATTGCTCCATCAACTCCTTTAACTCCGTGGGGATCATATAATAAGGAGGAATAGAAACGTGATGAGTATCAAGAAGGAGGTCTATACAAAAGTCTATTTCCCTTTCGGGAGGAATATCGGGAAGGTCATTTGGAAAGAAACCAAGAAACTCACTAACCACTGGAACCGAGTCTATAGGAATGACTTTGGATTTAACATCCCTAACCCTCACAAGATGGTAGAGACACCCCTTGGAGATCAACTTTCAGGACTTAATGCAAGAGATAAACCTACACTTGATCACCACATCATGATTCTCCCACATAAGGATGGGTTCATTTGGGAATTGGAATTTGACCCCACGAGTTCTACAATCAATAGAGGCATAATATGCATGCAACCAATCCATCCTAGGAATAACATCAAAATCAACCAAGTCCAACTAAACATGATCACAAGGCAATATCTTATACAACATGCAAATAGGACAATTTGTATAGACCTTGCTAGCAACAATAGATGCACCAATATGAGTAGACACCTTATAAGACTCGCACAATAATTCAGGCTCAACATGAAACTTTTATACAATAAGAGGGTAACAAAAGAAAAAGCGGTACCCAGGTGTATCAATGCATACACATCAAAATCAAAGACTTTTTAACATACCAGTGATGGCATCGGGAACCTCATCAACCCCTTGCCTCTCAGGAAAAGCATAAAAACGATTGTCCCTTAGGACACCACCTTGTTGACCTCCACTTCCCAAAGGAACCGCCTTGGCACTTCGGCCTTTTGGAAGAATATCCTTACCCTTGTTCCTATTATGAGGGCAATCCATCATCTTGTTGCCTACTTGCCCACAACTATAGTAAGCATTAGTAGCCCTCAAGCATGGGCCACTATGACCCTTACCACTCCTTGGACACATATCATTAGGACCCACACCACCTTCACCTTGGGCCCTTGGGATGTCATTGACAAACCTCCAATTAAAACCATGAGAAGACCCTGGGCCTTGATAAAACCAGCCACCTTTACGACTTTGGAACCTACCCTTAAAACGGGCCCTCTTGGCTTCATGACCCCTTCTTTTCCTTAATTTTTCCTCCTATATTTGTTCAGCATTAGTCATCAAGCGGGACAAGTCTATGTCACTAATCAACATAGCAGACTAGAACTCCTTACTAACCAAGTTAGATACCCCCATCACGAACTTGTTCATTCTAGACCTAGGGTTGGCAACCAAGTGCGGAGTATATTTTGAGAGTTAGTTGAACTTGAGGGAATACTCCCTCACACTGATAGATTCTTGCATCAAATTCATTAAATCCACCATTTTGGCCTCTCTAAGTGAAAGGACCCAAAAAAATTGACTGAAAATAAGCCTCGAAAGTGCCTGAAATCGTAATTTCATACATCTCAAAATTTATGCGTGATATCAAAAATACGATCAAATATTCTTGATCAGGGGGTCAAATTGAGTAGGGAATGGGTCCAACCCCGACTTTAGAGCAACTGTATCAAAATTTTAAAATTGCGAAAATGCGATTTCCAGAGAGCATCCGCGCCTTTGGCGCTACGTGCCAAGGGTGCACTATAGTGTATTTTCATCTACCAGTTTCTATCTCGGTCTAAGTCTTTTGGGTCTTGGGTATACGCTTTCCCATACTTAAAAATACCTATACTTAACCGTATTTCACGTTCACATCACATAAGACATTCTCCAAAACACGCTCAAACATTTAGACTATTATTTCACTAAAAATCAAGTGTCCAAATATCTTCCAGGTCATAAGGAATTCATCAAAGCTTCAATTCTCCATTCAAATCTTCATTAAGGAATTCTCCAAGGTCAAGGTATGTGTTTTTCAATCATTGGGTCCTTTCACCCATACTGCCCAAGCTTCCTTTTTACCTAAATTGCATGACACATCCACCTAGTGTTTGATAATATATCGGGTTATTTATTCTTAACTTATTGAAGTCCTAATGCATGGCATATGAGTTTACTGATCTTATGATGATGAAAGGAATGTATATCCATGGTATTTTTCTCTATAATGTTGTGAGATGGCCATTTTGATTGAGGGTGTGATGTTCATTAACCTAATTGAGGGGTTGATACCTCATTAACCTAATTGAATGGTTGATACCGCATTAACCTAATTGAGGGGTTGATACCTCATTAACCCAATTGAGGGGTTGATACCTTATCAACCCAATCGAGGGGTTGATAACTCATTAACCTAATTGATGGATGGATACCTCATTAACACAATTGAGGGGTTGATACCTCAATCACCGAGGATGGAAGGTGGTACATTCAACAATAATGTAAACAAGTTTGTACCTTGACAACCAATTGAGGGGTTTATAACTCAATCACCAAGGGTGGCATGGTGAGACGGCCCACTATCCAATCAAGGTGTTTGTACCTTGATAAACTGTGTATTCTATAATGATGGTCTCTTCTTACACATGTATTATGATCTATGTAAGCATGCTTTACTTCAAGCATCTTCCAGGCATGCCATATTATTATACATTACTCATTGCATACGCTTATGCATTTAGATTATGATGCTTATCTCTTGTTGCATTGCATCCTACATACGTAGTACATTCAAACGTACTAACACATACTCTATGCCTATGTGATCTTACCATGTAGGAATCAAAACTCCTTTTGGTCATCCTCCTCCTCCACGTGGCTAGTGGTTCCTATTCAAGCTAGTTAGTGAATCCTCCATCCCGACGACAATGTCTATGTTCTTATGCTATATACTAAAGACTCTCTTTCTTTATGATATGCTTTTACTATAAGGGTGAGCCCAGTTGCTTATCTTGGCCCCCTCTAATTTCTATGCTAGAGGTGTTGTTGGACAAGTTATGTATTATGCTTGAGCTTTGACTCACTTATGTTATTCGAGTGTTTTAACTCTTTCTCTTAGTCCCAATTTCCCTTGTTTATGTTTCTTATGTTGTTCTATTTTGCTTCTGCGACAAAGGATGCATGTATGATATGCTAAGAGGCTTGTTTTGTGTTCCTTCAATTCCCCATTCGTCATGTCATGCCTAGGCCCTATTTTGGGTCATGAAAAATATTATATCATAGCACTACGTTGTTAGGTCCTCACTGTCCAGTACACCACCTTGATCAGAGTCTCGCTCATGGTTGTGTTATGCACCACAACTATGAGCATGATGCTATGGGACATTTTAGGAAATGTTTCCCTCCTTCATGGTCAGTATCATGCTATAGAGTTGTGGTATGGTTATCCCTCCCTAACAATTGTTCTTTGATATGCTAGATCATGCCTAATACAAGAGAAAGAAGAGCCCACTCTCCCAAAGAACAACCGTCTCATGAAAAATTTCGGGATGCTCTTACAATGTTTGCTCATGCCATGACCAATCAAATCAACCAAGGGGCCTAAGCACCATGTTCCTACCCTGGCATATTGTGTGAGGCACTTCATGAGGTTGAACCCGCCAGAGATCTATGGGTCTAAGGTAAATGAGGACCCCCAAGAATTTATTGATGACGTATATAAAGTATTGACTATTATAGGTGTTAGATTAGAAGAGAGAGCGGAGTTGGCGGCCCACCAACTCAAGCGGGTGGCCCAAATATGGTATGCTCAATGGAAGAAGGAGAAGGGAAACAATAATATGGTACTATGGGAGGAGTTTAAGGTGGCTTTTCTTAATTGGTTCTTCCCTCTTGAGCTTAGCAAGGCCAAGATGGTACAGTTCATGAATTTGAAGCAAGGATCAACGAGTGTGAGGGAGTATGCCCTCAAGTTCAACCAACTTTCTAGACAAGCTCCACAATTGGTGGCTGATCCAATGGCTAGGATGAACATATTCATGATGTATGTATCAAATTTAGTAAGTGAGTAATGTCGGTCCTCTATGCTGATAAATGACATGGATTTGTTCGGCGACATATGCTGAACAATTGAAGGAGGAAAAAATGAGGAAGAGAAGGGGTAAAGAGGCCAAGAGATCCCATTTTGAAGGAAAGTTCCAAAGTCCCAATGATAGAGATGATGTTATGTTTCCAACTGTGGTAAGGTTCATAGAGGCACGTATTTGAAGGACACTAATACTTATTTCCATTGTGGTGTAGAGGCACATAAGAAGAAAGATGTCCTTGTAAGCAACGAAAAGGTGAAGATGTCCTTACTCTAGGTGGTTCCCTAAGGCACAATAGGTTCTATGCTCTTCAAAGAAGGTAAGGAGGATATGAGATGCCCGATGATGCTACCGATAAGTTAGAGGTTTCCTTGATTTTATTGTGCATGCTTTATAGTTCTGGGAGTTGTTATTTCTTTCATTATTCCTTTTGTTGCTAGAAAGATTTGGTTATATGAGTCTATTAGTTCTAGAAAGGCTTATATGTGTTTCTCCATGTCCTTATTGCATAAAGCATTGTCTTGTGATCTTGGTTGAATTTGGTTTGATAGGTTTGAGGTCTTGAGGTGGTTTAGCTACATGCATATCATGCTTCAAAGGAGTGTAGGAATCGTAAGGTTAAATTATGAAGGTTAAGAATGGATGATATATGGGGCCAACTACAATGGGCTAGTCACTCCTCTAAGATTGATTTGTGGTCCAGTTTTTGTCCCCATGTGAGGATGAGGATAGGTGATATCCCTAGGTCTCTTTTTGGGATAGGAGTGAAGATTTGAGTATTGGTGGAGTTATTTGGTTGAATTATGCACTGGCTATGTTTATGGATTTCATGAATAGGGTCTTTAAACCCTACCTTGACATCTTTGAGGTAGCCTATAGTGTGGAGCACTGATTTATTTACAGCTGGTGGACCATTTGAGGGTAGTGTTGCAAGTCTTAGGGGATGAGACGTTGTTTGCTAAATATGATAGGTATGAGTTGAGGGTAACAGGAATGTTGCTAGAAATCCTTAAGGATTATGATATGAGTGTGCATTATTCTCCCCGGTAAAGCTAGTGTTGTAGTCGGTGCTCTAGTAGCCCAGCATATGTTGATGATTGTGGAAAAAGGGGTAACTAGAGAGGTCCATCATTTAGCTAGAGTGGGGGTTAGGTTGCAGATAGATGAGCTTAGATGTGTATGTTCTTGATGGCTCCAAATCTTCTTTGGTTGAAGAGTTCTGCTTTAAGAAAGGTCTTGATTCCTCCTTATTAGTATTGGAAGTTTTGGGTGGAAGGATGGTATAGTGGATGTTTTCTCCCAAGGGTGAGATGGTGGTTTAAGGTACCAAGTGGGTTATATGTGTTTGAGGTTGACAATTTGGTTAAGATTGGGTGTGAGTCCTTATAGGATATAAAGGAAGATTTGTGAGGTTACATGCAAATGGGAATTGCCTATGGATATGGGTATGGCTCATCCAGTTCTTTATGCTTCTAGATTGAGGGTTATTTTGGTGACTCTAGTGCTACAGAACTCTTTGGGATCGTGAGTGTTGTTGAGGATAAGGTAGCTTAGGAGAAGGTCCTGGTGGAGGAATTCGTTGAATGGTTGGAGAAGTTTATTGATAGGAGGTAATGTTCGTCAAGGTCCTTTTGAAGAATTGTCAAGTCGAAAGTGTCCCTCGGGGAGCGGGATCGGGCATGGAAAAGCAATATCCATATCTCCTTCATTCTACTGAAGCTTATGATAATGTATCAAATACTTTTCCCATGGTCCCAAGTCATAAGTCTCAACCCTCATATCATTTGAATATGTTCATGTTTGTATTAACAAGTTCATATTGATTTTGACACTTACATTGGGGTTTTTGAAAATGATGTGTAAGTGAATTATTGCATTCTCATGTGTGCTGAAATCATCCTATTTATTTGTCTTATATAAATTTTTTTGACATTCGGGGACGAATGTTCCCAAGGGGGAGATGTTGAAACAACCACAAAAAGTGCCCAAAAATGTGACTCGAAAGTCCCCGAAATCGTAATTTCCATATATCTCAAAATCCCTGTGTCATATAGAAAATCTGACTTCATATTCTTGATCAGAAGGCCAAATTGAGTGGGGAATGGGTGAGACCTCAATTCTAGAGAAATTGTATTGAAATTCAAAAATCGCAAAAATGTGATTTCCAGAGAGCATGCACACCCCTAGTGCGACGCGCCAAGGGCGCGCTGTAGTGTATTTTTTGTTGCTAATTTCTATCTTAGTCTGAGGCTTTTGGGTTATAGGCACAAGCCTTTCCATAGGTGAAAATACCCACACTTAGCCACATTTCACCTTCACATCACACAAGACATTCTCCATAACCCTTCCAAGCATTTAAACAATTATTCAACTCAAAATCAAGTGTCCAAATCTCTTCCAGATCTTAAGGAATTAATCCAAGCTTCAAGTATCCATTCAAATCTTCATCAAGGAATTCTTCTCCATAGTCAAGGTATGTGGGTTTCAACTATTGGGTCCTTTCACCCATGGTGCCCAAGCTTCCTTTTTACCTAAATTGCATGATTTAAAGTTGATTTACTAATGGGTCTTACTTATTATGAATTTCATTGCACATTATGTTAGGGTCTCGTGAAATTGTGATTGTTTTAGCATGTTTTGAGCTATGAATCTAAGATCTATTGTGCGATTTGATGAAGGATTTTGATGTATATTGTTTTAGGGTGTTACAAAGTATCTATTGATAGTTTTACATTGGATTTTATAGCATGATTTCACTGTTGAATTGCATAGTTTTACACTAGCATTACACCTCCGCCAAGTGTTTGATAAAATGTCCGGTTATTGGTTCTTGTTTTGTTGAAGGCCTAATGCATGGAATATGAGTTGATCAACTTATGATGATGAAAGGAATGCATATCCAGGGTGTTTTTTTCTATAGTGGTGTGAGAGAACTTTTATTGAGGGTGTGATATTTATTAACCTAATTGAGAAGTTGATACCTCATTAACGTAATTGAGGGGTTTGATTAATTTAGTGTTGATACCTCATTAACCTAATTAAGGGGTTGATACCTCATTAAATCAGTAGAGGGATTGATACCTCACTAACCCAATTGAGGGGTTGATACCTCATTAACCAATTGATGGGTTGATACCTCATTAACCAATTGATGGGTTGATACCTCATTAATCTAATTAAGGGGTTGATACCTCATTAACCCAATTGAAGGGTTGATACCCCAACCACCGAGGATGGAAGGTGGTACATTCGACAACAATGTTGATCCGTTTGTGCCTTGACAACCAATTGAGGAGTTTGTACATCAATCAACAAGGGTGGTAGGGTGAGATGATCCACCAACCAATCAAGGGATTTGTTACCTTGATAAACTATGTACTCTATATTGATGGTCTCTTCTTACACATGTGTTATGATCTATGTAATCATGATATCCTTTAAGAATCTTCCATGTATCCCATATTGCTATATGTTACTCATTGCATATACTTGTGCATTTCGGTTATGATGCTTATCTCTTGTTACATTGCGTCCTACATACTTAGAATATTCAAACGTACTAACGCATACTTTATGCCTATATGATGTTACTATGTAGGACCCGAAGCTCCTTTTTGTCAACCGTCTCCTACCCATGGCTAGTGGTACCTATTGAAGCCAGTTGCTGAGTCCTCCATTCCAAGGAAAATGTCTATGTTCTTATGCTATGTATTAAAGACTCACTTTCTTTATGGTATGCTTTGACTTTGAAGGTGAGCTCTGTTGCTTGTCTGGGTCCCCTCTAAGTTCTATGCTAGAGATGTTATTGGACAAGTTATGTACTATTCTTGATCTTTGACTCATTTATGTTATTCAAGGGTTTTAACTCTTTCTCTTAGTCCCAGTTTCCCCTGTTTACATTTTTTATGTTGTTCTATTTTGCTTTTGCGACCAAGGATGTGTATATGATATGCTAAGAGGCTTCTTTGGGGTTCCTTTGGGTTCACCATTCGCTGTGTCATGTCTAGGCCCTATTTTGGGTCATGATACTAAGCTGAAAAGGAAAGAACCGGTTGACGAAAGTAGCCTTAGACTCCTTGCATAGAACCACATTGTTGTTCCCCTTCTCCTCTTTCCATTGAGTGTACCATATTTGGTCCATCCCCTTGAGTTGGTAAGCTACCAACTCCGCCTTCTCTTCTGACCTTTATCTATGATAGATAACACTATATATACCTCATCAATAAATTCTTAAGGTCCTCATCCACCTTAGACCCTTTGAACTCCGGTAGGTTCATCCTCATGAAGAACCTTACTCGAGATGCTGGAATAGGAGCATGAGGGGCTTGCGCCCCTATGTTAGCTTGATTAGCGATAACTTTAGCTAGAAAAGTGAGAGCATCCCAAAGCTCACCATAAGTTGGTTGATCCTCGGGTGTGCAAGCTCTTCTTCCTCTTGACTTAGGCATGATATAGCATACCAAAGAACAATAGTTAGAGGGGAAAACTTACCTTAACTTCTATAGAACGACATAGGTCAAGAAGAAGGGAAGCATTTCTTAAGACATCACATAGCCTCCTACTCATAGTTGTGGTGCATAACACAACCATGAATAAGACTTTAATTGACGCAGCGTGTTGGATGACGAGGACCACTAACAACCTAGTGCTCTGATACCAAGTTTTTCCCGACCCAAGCCTAAGGCTTACATGTGACACGGCGCATGGGAAACCCAAAGGGACCCCAAGCAAGCCTCTTATCATATCATTATTATCATTGGTCGCGGAAGTAATAAAACAACAATATGAGTGTAAAGCAACCATAAGGGACAAAGGGAACTTTACCATATAATAAAACATTAAAGTGTCAAGAGAGAGTCAATCTCATAGCATCATTACATGACTTATCCAACAACACCTCTACACATAGTACTTAACCGAGGCCAAGACAAGCAACTGGGATCACCCTCAAAGTCAAAGTATACAAATAAAGGAAAGAGAGTCTTAGCATAGCATAAGAGCAAAAGACATCGTTTTCAGAGTTGAGTAATCCCCAACTTGCTTGAGAGAGATCATACTAGCCATATGGAGGAGAAGAATGATCAAGTGGGGATCCGGTTCCCACATGGTGACATCATGTAGATATATATGGTATACATTAGTATGTTTGAATGTACTAAGTATGTAAGATGCAATGCAACAAGACATAAGCAATATGATCGAAGTGCATAAACATACGAAATGAATAAGCATATAGCAATATGGTATGCATATGTGATGGTTTGAGTAAATCATGATTACATATAACATAATGTGTGTATGAAGTGACAATCAATATAGAATATCCAAGGCCTACGACCTCCTTGGAGAGGCGATTGAGGTATAAACCCCTCAACGTGGTTATTGCGGTACATACCCCGTAACATGGTAGCACGGGCCTACTATCTCCCGAATGAGGCAATCAAGATACAAACACCTCAATTTGGTTATTGAGGTACATACCCCTAATCATGGTAGCATAGGCGTACTACCTCCAGAGCGAGGCAATCGAGGTACCAACCCCTGAATATGGTTACCCGAGCCTACTACCTCCTTAATGAGGCAATCGAGGTACCAACCCCTCAACGTGGTTACCTAGACCAACAACCCCCCGAGTGAGGCTTGGTCAACTCATATCACTATAGAGGAAACTAGCATAGATATACATTTATACATTCCTTTGGCCATCAAAAGGTCATTCAAATCATAAGCCATGCTTTAAACTTTCAACAACTAAAGAATCCATAACCAAACATTTTATCAAATACTTGACGGGAGTGTAATACTAGTGTAAAACCATGCAATTCAAGAGAGAAATCATGCAAGAAAATCCAATGTACAACCAAGCAGTACTTGATAATAACATCATGCAATATACATCAAAACCCTTCATCAAATCTAAATATAATCCCACGATTCATAGCTCATAACATGCTTAGAAAGTCACTATTGTGAAACCCCAACATAGTTCATAGCCAAATTCATAGTAAGTATAACCCATAAGTAAATCAACATAGAAATGTGAGATTTAGGTAAGAAGGAAGCTTGGGTACCATGGGTAAAAGGACCCAATGGTTAAAACTCACATACCTTGACTTTGGAGAATTCTTGATGAAGATTGGAAATGGAGACTTGAAGATTGAGAGAAACCCTTAAGATCCGGATGAGTTTTGGGACTTGAAATTTGGGGTGAAATAATTGTCTAGGTATTTGAGCGAGTATTGAGGAATGTATTGTATGATATGAAGGTGAAAAATGGCTAAGTATAGGTGTTTTCTCGCATAGGAAGACTTAGACCCAAGACCCAAAGGCCTTGGACCGAACAACTAAACTATAAACCTTTTAACACTGGTCCGCGCCCCAACCGTATCGCTCCAGGGCCACGGATCAACACTGGATAAGGAAAAGTTTGAATTGCGAAATTATGATTTGTTTGCTCTAAAATTTGGGTTAAACCAACTTTCCACTCAATTTTCCCCCTGATCAAGAATATGAAGTCGAATTTTCAATATCACACATGGATTTTATGATATATGAAAATTATGATTTCGGTCACTTCCGACGCATATTTTCATGCACTTTTTTTAGGGTTGTTTCTTGTCTGAAAATGCAATTTTGGAAATATCACATTCCCTCACTATCAGTTGATGATATCCAGACCTCAAATAAACTTTGGAAAAGTTCTTAGCCCCTTATAATTAACTAATAGGTCATCTATCCTCGAGAGGGGATATTTGTTCTTGGGTGTGACTTCATTGAGTTGGCGACAGTCAATACACATTTGGATTGACCCATTCTTCTTCCTTACAAATGATATGGGCGCACCCCATGTGGATCTACTAGGTCTAATGAATCCTTTCTCTAGAAAACCCTTCAATTGCTCTTTTAGTTCCTTTAACTCCACCGGGGCTATTCTATAAGGAAGGATTGACATTGGTTAGATGTTAGGCAAATGATCTATGCCAAAATCAATCTTCCTTTTGAGTGAGACACTAGGCAACTCTTAGGGAAACACATCGACAAACTCAGTGAATATAGGAATTGACTCAAGAGACAAAACTTTGTATATGACATCTCTATCCCTTACCAAATGGAATACAACCTATAGTATTTCTTTTTTCTATCCTTGAGATACAAAACCAACTGACATTTACATGATGAACTACCATTCTTCCACACAAAAGTAGGCTCATTTGGAAATTGGATCTTGGCAATACGAGTTTGACAATCTATGAAGGCATAGGAATCATGTGAATCCACCCAAAGTACGACATCAAAATCTACCATAGAAAGCTTTATCAAATCATAAGGAAAAACTTTATGCATGATGAACACGGGACAACCTCTATATACTTATTTTGCAACAATGAACTCGCCAATGAGGGTAATAACTTAAAATGTTCGATAAGAGTTTCGAGACATGCATGACATCTATTAGTAAGAAATGATGTGACAAAAGAAAAATTTTACCCTGGATCTAAAAGTTCATCAGCACCAAAATCTCAAACTTTAAATATACCAATAACCACATACGAGACTTCTTCCACCTCTTCACGACCATGAAGAGCATAAAACCTATTAGCTTTTAGGGCTCTTTGTGCTTCTCTACCTAGGCCTTGGGGATTTTCATTTAGACCTCTATATTACTTTGCACGATGACCAGGCTTTCCACATATGAAGCAAGCATTAGAGCCGACTGGACATTTACCCTTATGAAACTTCCTACACTTTGCATAATTTGGGGAAGCATGTGCACCCATACCTCCTTGGGGCTTTGGGTTGAACTCCTTATCTTTGCTGAACTTGAGAGGTGGAGTACTAGATGAACTCTGATTCCCTTACTTGTGGCCAATTTGGAATTTATCATGACCACCACTCCCTTTGTTGAAGAATCCACCACCATCCATCTTATCACTCTTGGACTCCCTAGACTTCACCCTCAATTTCGCATCCTCAATTGGTTTCACATAAGTTATTAAGCAAGATATATCCATTTCTTTGATGAGCATAACCAATTTTTCATTCCTTAGAGATCATATCTGAGATACCGAATATGAATTTCCTCATTCTAGCCCTTGGATCCGATACCATAAATGCAGCATACTTGGAATGTTTTGTGAACTTGAGAGAAGACATTCTCTCACTAATGTGCCTTTGCTTAAGGTTTATAAATTCTTGCACTTTGTCCTCCCTCAGCTACAAAAGAAAGTACCTATCCAAAAATGTTGCTTTGAACTCCTTCTGTTGAACTCGGCCTGCTTCCTCGCCTCTTTCTTCAACCCATTGGTCATACCAACCCTTCATCACTGCTATCAATTAATAGGCCACAAGCTCGGCCTTCTCCTCCGATAGCACACCCATGATGACCACAATTCTATAAGCCTCATCAAGAAACTCAATTGGGTCCTTATTATCTTTTGATCTATGAAACTCGGGTGGGTTCATTCTCATAAAATGATGAACTTTTGCAGCTGGGGTAGGTGCTACAGGAGGAATGACAACCTCTCTGTTAGCTTGGATGGCCAGAGCTTAGGCCAACATAGTGAAGCTGGTCCCAGAATCTGCATGAGATATATTTCTCTTATTGCTTGTGAGGGATTTGATCTTCATCCTTACCCCTTGGCAAAGGTACTCTTCTTGGTGGCATTTTCTAGAAACATCAAAGAGGGTGTCGTTAGTTAGAGGAATCACCTTAGAAACTTCTAATATCCTGACATGAATCATAATGAAATGAAACATTTTCCTAAAATGCATCATATCCTCCTATTCCCAGTTGTGGCGCGCTTCACAACCATGAGCAAGACTTTACTCAACATTATTTGTTGGATTTCTAAGGATCATGTACAAACAAAGTACTCTGATACCAAGCTTGTTACAACCCAAGCCTGAGGCCTAGATGAAACATGGAGAATAAATAACCCAAGGGTAACCCTAAAAAATCCTCTTCGCGTATCTTTTTCACATCTTTGGTTATGGAATATAAAATAAGCATCAACAAATAAGTCTAAGGGAATTGAGGCATTGGACTCACGCTATGGGGATACATAAGGGAAAGGGATTTTCATGATCACTTAATAAGGAAGACTAAGAGGAGGGTAGGTATGATTCAAGCTGTGGGGAAATAGGGACTGAGGAAGATAAATTGCATCTCATCAATGTCAACAATATCAATATAACATCACATAGGGGATAGAATATAAAGGATAAGTCTCCATAAAAGCTCAGCTGTAATGACCCAACCTTGGGGCCCAGTCATCACACTATGAATGAGATACCCGAAGGCACCTCACCCAAGCCATCTTAAATATCTTAACCATTTAAAGGCAATGAAATAAAGAAAAGATAGAAGACTAAGGGAAAACGGGGCTAAAGGCCACATGTTTAAACCATAATGAATTAAAGAATGGGATGTAACCATACATATGTCCAACAATACCTCTAACATAAACTAGGCGGGGGCTAAGACGTTAAAGCTCTATCTCAAATACAATCATAGTAAAACAAATATACAATTGAGAGCAAAAATATACAAATACATTGATATGGAAGGAAAACTAGAATTTCGACCACGAACTAGAGGACCCACCAACTTTTGCTATGACACTCCGATGAAAGCCATGTAGAGAGGTATCAAGAAACACCAGTTCCTAGATGGTTAAATCATGTAAGCATAGAAGTATGTGTTAGTATATTAAATGTACTGGTATGTAGGTATGTATTATATGACATGGAAACAATGATTAAATAATTCATGCCATCTAATATTAAATTCATACATTTACAGGGGCATTACTAGTCATAATCAAGCCAATACCATTTTAAACTTGAGAGACAACTTTTAGAGAGAACCTAGTAGAATGCATAAATAGGCATAGTCATGTGTAAGGAAATCATGTATTGGCGTGTACAATTATAATAGTAGAATTCTTAGGTGAACAATGCATCACTTCCATAGAAGACCATTCTATTATAAAGAAACATTAGTGGTCAAAACGGAGATCACTTTACATGCTTGAATACATAATCAAATACCTTTGGGAGAAGTACAATTTGAACTTGTAAAACCATGAGTCATAGGAACTTTAATACACTTTTTTTGTAGTAGTAAACATCTTTTGATATAATAAGAGGGAACATGAACTTATATGAGATACAATGCAATGATATAGCATAAGCTTCATAAATAAAATGTATAAACATATACAATAGATATAAGCTCAATATGACAAGCATGAGTATGCTTTATTAAAAACTTGCATAAAACAGAGCTTCTTTATATGATATATATATGGGAGAAGACCCTAACCGACATAGACCATGTGAGCTACTACTTCGAATCCAATGAACCCCTTCTATTGGGAAAAATCCATCACACTAAAAGGCCAATGAACTCTTTCCATTGGGAGAAGGGGAATCTACATGCCAAGGTTGATATTAAAACTTTTGTAACTTTGCAATTGCATATTTAAGGAATAGTATGGGTTACGTGGATCCACTAGCCAAAGCATACGCTATAAGGGCTCCTACGGTTCTACATAGTTACTAACACAAAGGGTTGCTACTAGGATTCCCTTACCGAATCCCACCACTCTGCCTCACTCGGTGCTAATTTATTCCCACGGAATAAATTTGAAAGCATATGTATAATCATAATCATCATAAACTTAAAGCATAGATTTAGCATTATATACATATAGGAGTAGCTCATCTTAACATAAGATCTGCATGTAGGGCTTGACCTCTTTCGAAAGGATCTATATTTTATATAACGTTGAGGGATAAAAAAATTCATGAATTTAACTTACATAAACTTTCATAACTTTATAATTGTATGCACATATTTGTAGAATATGTCTCCCCTTCATAACTTTGATATGATGATTGGGTAGATTTCATGCATATGAACTTTAAATCGTGCAACTCAAGAGGACAATGCATTAACATATTAAAAGTCATCAACTTAAACCAATCTCAGACAACCTACCACAATTATACATATCATCTTCCTTCAAATGACATAGAATATATGAAATTCATCTCACAAAATTATCAATTAAATCACGACCCTTAGTAACAGAACTCTCATAGATTGATAAACATAAGATAGCTTCATAAGTGAAAACCCTCTTACATTAAAAACATTCATATTCTTACGTATCATGGATTGATACTTCTCTCCTTTCATAAAACATTCTTCCACATATATTAGGTCCAAAACTTGGGGATTCATGCTCAAGGAGTTGAAATCATGAAAGTCGTATATGCATAAATAAAAATAGAATATAATCATTTAATAATTCAAATCAACCCCACATTATCTTTGTAAGATCCTACTGGGATAAACATGAATTTTAGCTCAATATTAATTATGAACCATAACATGATGCTAATATACTTCACTTGACTAAGAATTCATCATAAACTCTATTATTAAAGTGATTTTCACAAAACCTCACAACATGAACTTTGGAACAAAGTAAAATAGAGATACTTGAGCTTTATATATGGAAAATTACCACAATCAAATGCATACACCTTGACTGAAAATCCATGGAGAAATCACAAACTTTGGAATAACTCAAAATCCTAGCCTTATATTCAATGTAGGACCTTGGGAGACTTGAGAGAATCTAGCGCTTGCGTTGAATGGGATGACTTTTAAGTATATGGGTTGTTAGAGTTGTTATAAACTAATACAGGGCATGTAAGAGGCTAGAACGACATCGCATTCATCCTAGAATACGAGGAAATGATGAAAACACCCTTCATAAAAATTGGTTGGATAGATCTATGAAGGCCCGTTGACGAGTCTTCATACAACTCAGGAGTCGTAGGTCCCGTTTGCCTGATAAGGTATCTCTACCCCTGAAATTGATTCTATAGGACCTAAATCCATGAGACCAAGGGGTCGTTCTCTCTTCTATGGCTCGTGGTTAGACTCGTAGATTCCTTCCATACTTAGCCAAATTTCTCATTTTCTTGGACCTCAACTACGAAAGGATTCTAGGGGTTGTACCTCAACCTATGGTCATGCTATTAATTGTAGACAATCTTCTAAAAACTCCAAATCCCCCTTCATTTGGCACCCCTACTATGACCATGTGCACAGGCCATATAATACTTAAGGACCCGTAAACCTTCTCATACTCCACTTCCAGACTTCCAAAATTTTCTAACACCCAAGGTATGAGACCTTTCTATGATCTGTGAACCAAGATACGAGCCATACTTATGTCTCTTAGTTCAAATCCAGTGGCTAAACTTCCAGCTTTTGCCTTTTCTCAACTTCAGACCTGTAGGGCATTACATCGACATCTCATAGTAGGTATATCACATAAGTATCCAACAATACCTCCAAAACATCAGTAGGACAAGGGCCAAGACAAGTCTCAGGATCACCCTCAAAGTACATAAAAAATAGAATAAAGTCTCAACATAAGGAAGATAGTAATCGGATAACATTTGCGAGATTGAGGATTCACCACTAAATGATCTTCACGAAACAAGATAGCCACGTGGGCTAAGATGGACAGAAGGTCCAGTACCTACATGGTTAGATCATGTGGGCAAAGAGTATGTTTTAGTACTTGAAATATACAAGGATGTGGGATGCAGTGCAACAATACATAATAAGTTTCATAACAAGATACATAATAATGTACAATAGAAATAAGCTCAATATGTCATGCATATGAATGCTTTGGTAAAGTCATGCATGAGAGATAAACATAATATCTTATCATCATACATATATGGGAGATAGACCATAACCAACATATAAGACCAAGCGAGCTACTACTTGGAATCCAACATAACCCATTACGTTGGAGTGGGGAGACTAATTGCAAAGTAGAACTCCATTAATATCGCATATGCATCATCAAATAATAAAATTGCTTATGTGGATCTACTAGCCTAGCCTACAAGGTCTCCTATGGTGGCACATAGTGAATGATACAGAGGGTTGCTGATAGGATTCCCTTACCAATCCCACGTTGATGCCCATGAGGTGCAAAGTCATTCCCATCGAATACATTTGAAATATATGCATTGTATATCTATTCATAATCTTAAAAGCATAAAATCATCATCATTATCACTATATATGAAGAGTAGCTCATCTAAGCATCGAGATCCAACATGTGGGAATGTCCTTATCACATTGGATCTATCATTGATGATAATTGTCCTTTAATTATCTTTAGCATTCATAAGAGGGATTCATAACATCATAAATTTAACTCTCGTAAGTTTGTAATTAAATCCTCATCATTGCAAATCATTCATTATTAGAAAATCCGATATGATAATTAGGTGGACTCATGCAAACAAGCTTTAAATCATGTACTCAAGAGGATAATGCATGAAAATAGTGTATTCCATCAATTTAAATCACTATTAAAGCAACCCACCATAATCATACATATCATTTTGAACTTTAGAGATAAAATCATGCAAATTATCTTATAACATAATAAGTTTCATCATAACTCATGGTAACATAACCATAATATCTTTGAATTTCAAAAATAACTTTATAATAGAATATCATTGAAATCAACTCATGAAATTTCACGTAATTCTCAACATAATTCATGCTTAATAGTAGAATTAGGAAGAACCCGTAAGAGATCGATATTGAAACTTGAAGGAATTTGAAGGATACGTTTTTGGACTCCATGGGTGGGAGAACCCATAGATGAAGAAACACATATACCTTTTGAACCTTGAAACTGGAAGAAGTAGACCTGAAGAACTTTGAGAAATCCCTTAGGAGGATTTGTCTTCTAGGGAGGATGCTTGATCCCCAAGAAATTTGAGAGAACTTGATGGAGTATTTGAAAGAGAGGATTGGAAGGATTTGAGAGTGTTCAGAGGAAAATTTAGGTCTAAGAATAGGAAAAACTTTTTTGAGGATTTACGCATATAAAAGGCTTGGGATAAGTCCCAACTATGTTTCCTAACTTAAAGAAAGTTCAAAAAAAATTTAACAGTAGGGGAGCAAGGGCACGGCGCGCCTTTGTTGCAAACTTTTTTGTTTTACATAATTTTATCAAAAATGATTTTTTGATATGGGTAATCTAAAAATCGAAGGTGATCCTTTCCTGACACAATTTTACCTCCTGAAAAAGAATATGAAATTGGATTTGCAAAAAATAACGCATATATTTTAAGTTATATAATAAATACATCATAGGGTATTTTCAAGTCACATTGAAAGGTGTTACAAAAATATCTCATATCGTAGGAATAGTCCATCTACATAAATTTTATTATCTTTGGGAAGTTTTGCAAAAATATCTCTATATAGTGTAGATATACTCCAAATCTTATTACCATTTCATTAATATTAGGGTCTTAAGTCACACTCATCATTATCATCATTAATCATCCTCCACCATCATCATCATTAAACATACTTTTCATACTTAATATCGCATCCATGAAACATACTTTTCATACTTAATATCATATCCATGAAAATTATAACTTTGTCATAGGAAATTAGGTTCATGTGTGGATTCATAAGAAATTGAGCTCAGACCATATAACTAGATAATAATTATAGAGGAATCATGCAATTGAAACCAATTTGGATCATTAGTAAAGGAACCCACGTCAATTCAACAAGCTCTAATCATCATATACTTGAAATCATTTTAATTCACTTGAAAAACATAATAATAATGTAATTCATTATAATTCATGCATAAATAGGTATAATAATCATGTAGGAATCATAATCCAACCATTTGGAATGTCATCATAAAAATCCATAGAAATTTATGCTCAAACATTAAGAAAAAGGGAGAATTGAGTTAGGCATTATGGATGAATCTATTCTCTAAATGAAGCCATACAGACCTCAAGTGAGAATCCCTAAATCAGAAATCAGAAGAAGAAAATTCTGGAAGTTCTACAGCCAAACCTTTAAACCCTAGCTTCAATTAAGAGAATTACTAGAGAGAGTTTTTGAAAACATTTGAGAGGGTTATGGGAGTGAAATTAATAAGAATGAAATAGGAATAGGTTTTATAGGGATTGGGTTATTTAAGTAATTTAAGACGATCAAAAAATATAATCTAGGACTTAAATGAATTAGAAATGACCAGAAAGCCCTTCACATGAAATCTAGCGGATCATCTACAAAACCACGTCCACTATTCAGAATTCATTTCATGGGTCGTGCTTTCGCTCATACTTGCTAAGGTTCCTATAAGTCCTGAACTGGGAGAAGAAAGAAAAGTGGAAGAAATGAGTTTTAGAAATTTTCTAGGTAACGGCGGTTCCCACAAGGTGTCTACGGGCCCTATATTGAAGTACAAGTCATACATTGTCTCATGGGGTCTAAGTGTACATTTCTAGTAGCTCAAGTTTAGGAGGCCATCGATGTACGAAGGCTCCCACAAGTTATAAGATCTTCCATGGGTCGTAACTCCTTCTCATGAAATGATGGCCCATCATGGTGAAATTTTGTATTTTCAGGTATTTAATGTATGATATACTAGATGGTCCAAAGGTTAACTTACAAGCCATCTGTTCATTCGTAAGTTGAGAATCAGAGAAAAGTTTGTTAGGGTCTAAAATTTTGTTAGACAAAACCCTTACATACAACCTGTAGAATGGACCACGGCCCAGTAAATGGGGTGTCACTTCCCTATCCAACAGACTTTTAAGAAGGAGTAAATTTATGACACATGTTAATTGAATACCGAAAAGGGTGGTATTCCCATAAGGTTATTGAAGTAAGATTATCCAAAAATAGTGGAGTTCCTGTAAGTTATTGATTAAATATTTTTCCGAAATAGGGAGGTTCGCCTGAGGTAAGTGCTTGGTTTACCTTGGAAAAGTAGACCCCTCCTTATTTGGTGTAGAGTGAACATCGAGATTTCAGGTAGTAGCTCACTTGTTCTTATGTATCGATTATGGTCCCTACCCAAAAATGTACGATATGTTACATGACATGATAATTCCTCATGCATATTTCGATTATGGTATTTAGCATACATGGCATATTGAGCTTATATCCTACTATTTACGATAAAGATTGTTTTTTAATCATGTCTTATGTTCTTCATTTCATGACACCTCGCATACTTAGTACATACCAAGCAATAACACATACTTTTTGCCTACATGATCTAATCATGTACGGACAGGAGCTCCTTTCCATATTCCTCCTCTACGAGGCTAGTCGATTCGAGAGAAGATTTGTTATTGGTGGGTCCTCCACTTCTGGGTACAATATCCATTTACTTTCATGCTTTTAAGTAGAAATACATATTGTTTTATACTATTTTTTGATGGTGAGCCAAGGAGATGTCTTGGCTCTCATTCTATTCATGATTAGAGGTATAATTAGATATAATTTTGCAGAAGTACTTATGAGCTTCACTCGCTATGCTTTTCAAATTAGGGAAGACTTTCCTTTGTCCTGTATTCCCCTGCATATGTTAATGACGGCTGTGTTGTTGTGATGAAAGTCCTAAGTCCCTAATGCCCTCATAGCGTGAGTCATACTTACCCATTCCTTAGACTTTATTTGCTATATGATTCATGCTAATCCTCTTCCCAATGACATCCCCATAGTGTGAGTCCAAAGTTTTGTTTCCCCTAGAATTATTTGCTACTTATTTACTATTTATTTATGCTTTCATAAACCAAGGATATATTATGCATGCTTAATAAGGCTTGTTTGGAGTCCCTTCAGGCTCCCCATTCGACGTGTCACATCTAGACCCTAGGCTCGGGTCATGAAATGCTTGGTATCAGAGTACTAGGTTTGTAAATGATCTTCAGAAATCCAACATACTGCATCAAGTGCAGTCTTGTTCATGGTTATAAAGTGCACAACAACTATGAATAAAAGGCTATGAGGCATTTTAGGAAATGGTTCACTTCATCATACTCTATGTCATGATTTTGATTTGAAATAAGGTTTCTTATCTATAATGGGATGTCTTTTTCCATTTTAGATCATGTCACCAAGATGAATGACAAAAAGATCTCCCACTCCGAGGGTGAACCAATCCCTTCGGCCCTATAAGCTCCCTAAGCAAAAAAAAGAAGGAGTCACCCAAGTCGAGTACCAAAATGAGGTCACCCTTTTTGCGAGGGTTGTGGTAAACCAATAGGTTCAAGATCCTCACACACCTACCTCGCTTCAAGGCTGAGGGATTTCACAAGGATGAATTCCCCAGAATTTTATGCATCAAAGTTCGAAGAAAACCCACAAGAATTCATCGATGAAGTGTATAAAGTCTCTGCTATCATAGGGGTAAGATCGGAAGAGAAAGCACAATTAGTGGCCTACTAACTAAAGGGCCTTACTCAAACATGGTACAACCAATGGAAGATGGAGAGGGCGAATGATGAGCCCATCCCTTGGGAGGAACTCAAAGTTGTTTTTCTTGACCGCTTTATCCCGATCGAGCTAAGGGAAGCGAAGATGGTGGAGTTCATGAATCTTAAGCAAGGTTCAACAACTGTTAGGGAGTATTCCTTTAAATTCAATGATCTCTCAAAGTATGTTACTCAATTGGTTGTTGATGCTAGGGCAAGGATTCATAAGATTATTTTGGGTGTGTCTGATCTGATCAATAAAGAGTGTCGTACCACCATGTTTATAGGGGATATGGACATATCTCGGGTTATGACATATGCCGAACAACTTGAAGGGGAAAAGCTTTAAAAGAGGAAGAGCATGGAGTCCAATAGGGCCCGACTTGACAAAGGCTTTCAAGGCATAAAGGGTGGTCACTTCTAACAAGGCCACAAATTCCAAGGCCAAGCGTCCTCTAATGCCCAAGACCAAAGATTTGCTAATGATAGGGCTCCAAACCATAGAGATCAAAGTGGAAATGATGGTCAAATTATTCCTAGGTATGGAAGGTGTGACAAATATCATGGTGGTAAATGCAATAGAGATGTGGGTACTTTCTTTGGATGTGGCAAAATGCATCACAAAAGTATGGAGTGTCCAAACAAAGATAGGAATGGTCGCCCTAAATGATAAGGTGCTCATGGTTATCAATGTGAATAAGGTGGTCAACAAGGAGGTGCTCCACGTCACAACCGGTCATATGCTCTTCGAGGGAGATAAGGGGTTGATGAGGAGCCCGATATTATAATTGGTTTGTTAAAGGTTTATGATTGTGATGTATATGCTTTGTTGGTGTCACACCCAAAGTCCCGTTAGGGCAGACTAGCACCCGTTGCCACTAAAGATTCGAGAGAACCAACCTGTATCCATGCGCTTCCTATATATATTATAAGGAATTTCTATATTTGACAAGCCTTTAAGAAAATAAATAGTGATAACAAGCTAAAAGGAAATGCATATGGCTAGCATATTGGGGCCACGTTGTCTAAAGTACGAGACATAACGACACTTTAATTTACATATTCTACAAAGCCTCTAGGTAAGGAAAAGCATCTGATAAGGGTTGGGACAGGCCTCGCCTCAGCTAACTATACAACATAAAAATATAAGCTCTAGACACACAAAACTCCGAAGCAACCTGGAGCTAGGTAACAGCAGCTGGATATCCTGTACTCCTACTGGGGAGATCTACTGACACCTGTACCTACAGCATAAAAAGCAAGCCGCCCATAAGGGACATCAGTATGATGTAATGTACTGGATATTAAGGCAGAAGACATTGTATATGAAGTAACAACTCAAATGACACTATGCACTGGTGTAGGATAAGAGACCACCCTTAGTTATATTGTGGGATCATGTACTTTGTGTTCTTTTTTTTACTTTACCTTTACTTTATAGTCTGTGCACAACAAGTAATGTAAATGAACAACTGATCAGTGGTAAATCTATATCGGGATCGACCCTGGCTAGGCTTTTCCTTTAACCTCTTGGGCTATCCTTCGTGATAGGATATACCCTGTCTAGGTGATTCTTCCACCCCTCGGGTTACCACCCATCAATAAACGATATGCTTTACCTTTCATTTACCTCTAAGATGATTCTTTTGGTGGTCACAATATTGGATCTGTAGGACTATAGATGTCTATAAATGTAGCACGTGACTTGTAGAAAATCATACAAGACAATATGACAATGAAAAGAGTACGTTACACAAATAATGATCTGCGTATGAGATGAAACAACTCATGAACTTTATTTAGCAACAAGAACCCATGTGACTTGGTATCCACGTATGTATGAATATTTGAAGGTGACTATGTATGGGAGCATATGAACATGTGAAAGAGTGGGGACATGGTTAACAGTTGTGTCGGAGTTGGTAAGTGCCTTAATGTGCCAAGGGGGGATCTATCTTTCATGCCAAATAATATGAACTCAAGTAGCCTTACATACCACGTTGCATGACCTCGATATTACCTCGAGATAACCTTCCCTTCCTCAAAATATTTATCTACAATATAGTAGGTGATAAAACTAGCATTAGCAGCTAATAGATACAACTTGGCAACCCAATTTCATTAAGAAACAACACACGGGTAGCAAGCGTATAATTGTAAACCCGAGCGTATTCTTTCAACCTTTCCGCCTCTAATCATATTTTCTAATACACATTCTCATATACATATTATGTGCAACCAATTTTAGTGCCATAACAGTCTTACAACAGCCCCACAAAGCACAACATATAACAATTCTACGGAACATACAAATAGGCGGTATAACGTTACATCCCTTCATTACATTTCGACGTTGACAGTTCCAAACCTGTTCCAACTTTTACCAAATAGTCCCCACAATGTATACACATAAAACAAGTCCTGAAACTGTTCAAAATCAGTCCTCAAAATAGTTGGACGACGTGAGACGATAATCCTCAATCAATCAGCCAACAAGTTTATATTACGAGCGCAATTACGATATCACACAAGAACTCACTTTCGTGGACTGTAAAAATGGTGCAGAAGCCTTTATACATCATTATAGAACTAACACTCATTAAGAATAGTAGCCTCTCTTCACAATAAATCCAACCAAAAAGAGAAAAGCTTCTAAATAAACAAAAAAAATGTACAACAACTTTTGGAACACATGTTGTCCAATAATTTCAGCAAGCACATCTAGCATATATTTCTTGTTTGTCATGGAATAAGTATAGAAAATACATATATATTTCCACTTAAATTAGCCTTAAGGATTCAGGTTTCCTTCAATAACCCTAGAGGGTTGTATTGGCTGCCTCGTGAAGTGAAGTAAAGAGAGATAAAGAGTCTTTAGGAAAGCTGAAAATTGTTCCAAACTGAAATGAATTAAGGGGATGTTTTTGAGCCCTTTTAATGAGTATTTTTGTCCGACTTCCTCTTGAGCTTTTGATCATATATTAACACATATTAGTAAGGTGGTTATGCAGAAGCTTGGCCCTCACACTTGGGCCTAAATGGGTCTCAAAGTTGATGGGCCTTTGCTGCCCATTTTCTAAATTTCTCTTCACTTAGTTTGGGCCCAAATAGTCAAGTGGGTTGTGATATACTTGGGCCCTTTTTACATTCTTCTTGGGCTGAAAATAAAGTCCATTTATGAAGCTAAAACATGGCCTAAGGTTACACCCTTAACATGGAATTTATTCATAATCGAACTTGGACAAATTCGATGTCAGGCCTCGTCTCCGTTTAGCTAGCAAATTTAAGCTAAGCAAGTAGGTGACTCATCTGCTAGCTTCCTAAGTTCTACAAGCACCTCACTTCTCTCACTTTATCTAGGGTCGTGATCTTCTCAATTTGAAATAAAACATGTATACACTCGACCCTCTTAAGTGTTAGACTCACATATCGCCCTATAATGTGAGACTCAAGAACTTTTTAAAATGGGCACTAATTTGACAAAGACATTTCATTTTCATAGTACAAGTATTGTAAGATGTGGGGTGTTATATCCTCCCCCCTGAACATTCGTCCTTGAATGTTATCATAATTGAAAAGCTTAACCAAGTTTAAACTTTTACTTACACAAACTTTTGACAACACACTAAGTATTCAATCACATGTACCTATTAGTGTCCCAATTCTTCATGTTGAACTCCCTCTTTAGCTTCAAATAAGTAGAGATATTTTGATTTAATCGCGTCCTCAACCTCCCATGTTATTTCTTCCGCTTGCTAGTTTCTCCAAAATACTTTTACTAATGTTATTTCTTTATTTCTTAGCCTCTTAACTTGACGATCTAGAATAGCAATAGGTACCTCTTCATATGCGAGATCTTCTGTAACCTGCAGGTCCTCAATAGGAGTGATACGGGATGGGTCACCTATGTATTTTTGAAGCATTGAGACATGAAAAACTGGATGAACCATTGAATGCTCCTGGGTAGCTCTAGTACATATGCAACCTGCCCGAACCTCTTAATAATCTGATATGGCCCTATGTACCGTGGGCTCAATTTTCCTTTCTTACCAAATCTCATAACCCCTTTCATTGGAGATGCCTTTAAAAATACCCAATCCCTTACTGAGAATTCCAGTCCTCTCCTTCTAGCATCTGCATATGATTTGTATGACTTTGGGCTGTTTCTAGCCATTGCTGTATTACCTTAACTTTTTCCATGGCTCGTTGTATTAGACCTAGCCCAAGCAAGATGGTTTCACCCACTTCAAACCATCCAATTGGCAATCTACATTTCCTTCCATATAAAGCTTCATAAGGTTCCATCTTGATACTTGAGTGGTAGTTATTATTATAGGAAAATTCAATAAGAGGCAAATGGTCCACCGAACTACCTTTAAAGTCCAATGCACAAGCTTGCAACATATCTTCAAGTGTCTGAATGGCGCGTTTTGCTTGACCATCTATTTGAGGGTGAAAAGGTGTACTCAAATTCACTTGTGTCCCTAAACTCCTTTTGAAGGACTTCAAAAACTTTGCAGTGAATTGAGCTCCTCGGTCAAATATAATGGAGATTGGGACTCCATGTAGCCTGACTATCTCTTCTAGGTATAGCTTGGCATACTCTTTAGCTGTATAATCACTTCTGACTGGCAAGAAGTGTGCTGACATTATGAGTCTGTCAGCTATTACCTATATGGAGTCAAACTTCTGAAATATGCGAGGCAACCTGGTAAAAAAATCCACATTGATCATATCCCACTTCCATGTTGGAAGCTTTGTACACTGCATATAACCTCTTGGCTTTTAGTGTTCTACTTTTACTTGTTGGCAATTTGGACATCGAGCCACAAATTCTGCAAGGTCTTTCTTCATGCCTCCCCACTAAAATATTTCCTTCATGTCATGGTACATCTTAGTTGATCCTGGATGGATTTAATATCGGGAATGATGGGCTTCTTCCATTATCCTCTTTCTTAATCCATTAATATCAGGCACATATAATCTATTTTGGCAGTAAAGTACTCTATTTTGTGTAAGGTCAAAGCCCTTTATCATACCCTAACTCACTTTTTCCTTAAGCTGTCGTAGAACAGGATCCTCGAACTGTTTTGTTTTCACCTCCATTACCAATGAAGATGATGCTGCATTATGTACAATAACCCCTTTCTTTGGAGTTTCAAGAAGGCGAACTCCCAAACTGGCTAGTTGATTTAGATCCTTATCCATTCCTTAACTTACAACAGCTTGATCACCAATATTCATGATTGCCTTATGAGTTAGAGCATCGGCTACCACATTTGCTTTCCCTGGGTGGTAAAGTATATCAATGTCATAATCCTTTATTAGCTCTAGCTATCTCCATTGCCTTAAGTTTAGGTCTTTCTGCTTAAAGATGTATTACGGGCTCTTATGATCAGTATATATGTTAATGTGAACCCCATACAAATAGTGGCACCATATTTTCAAAGAAAACACAACCGCTACTAGCTCAAGATCATGTGTTGGATAGTTTTTCTTATGTGGTTGTAGCTGTGTAGATGCATAAGCAATTACCCTACTATGTTGTGTCAGTACACACCCTAAGCCAACTCTTGAAGCATCGCAATACATTGCATACCCCTCAGTTCCTTCTGGAAGTACTAGCACAGGTGCAGAAGTTATCTTACTTTTCAGCTCTTGGAAGCTCCTTTCATAGGCACCATTCCATTGGAACTTGGTTGCCTTATGTGTCAACTTTGTAAGAGGTGCAGAAATAGAAGAAAAACCTTTAATAAAACTCTTGTAATAACCCGCCAAACCTAGGAAGCTTTGGACTTTCGTGGGTGTTATTGGTCTTTCCCAATCTTTTACAGCCTCTATCTTTTATGAATCAACCATTATTCCCTCATCAGACACAATATGACCCAAGAATGCCAATAATTTTAGCCAAAATTTACATTTAGAAAACTTGACATACAACTGTCGATCACAAAGAATATGTAACACTTGTTGTAAGTGATTTCCGTAGTCCTCTTCTAATCTTGAATATATCAAAATGTCATTTATAAACACTATCACAAGAATATCCAAGAATGGCTTGAATACCCTGTTCATCAGCTCCATGAAAACTGTTGGTGCATTCGTTAGCCCAAATGACATAACAATAAATTCGAAGTGACCATAGAATGTTCTGAAAGTAGTCTTAGGTATATCTTTCTCCTTCATTCTCACTTGGGGATAACTCAAATCAATTTTTGAAAAGCATTTGATACCCTGTAACTAATCAAATAAATTGTCAATCCTGGGGAGGGGGTATTTATTCTCAATTGTCACCCTATTCAATTGTCAATAGTCAATATAGATTCTCAAAATTCCATCCTTTTTGCGTACAAATAACACTGGTGCACCCCGAGGGGACATATTAGGTCTTATAAAACCCTTCTCCAAAGTCTTTTAACTGCTTTTTTAATTCATGCAATTCTATCAGGGATATTCTATATGTAGGGATAGAAATAGCTTGAGTGCCTGGAAGTAAGTCAATACCAAAATCTACTTCTCGTTCTGGAGGTAAGCATGGAAGTTCTTCAGGGAACACATCAAAAAATTCATTCACTATGGGAACTGATTGAAGAGTTGGTGATTCTGCCTCTATATCCCTCACTCTAACTAAAATGACATGTATACCCCTTATATATCATCTTTCTGTCCTTAAAATAAGAGATAAACTTACTCTTTGGAGCCCCAACACTGTCTTCCCATTCAAGAACTAGCTCATTTGGAAAGTGGAAGTACACTCTCTTGGTTCGGCAATCCACGGTGGCATAGCAAGAAGCTAACGAATCCATTCCCATTATAATATCAAATTCTACCATTTCTAGCTCAATAATGTCTGCCAATGTGTCACAGTGAGAAACAGTTACTACACAGTCATAATAAACCCTTCTAGCCAGAATAGATTCACTGGTTGGTGTGAACACTTCAAATGGTTTGTTCAATAATTTGGGTGTTCTCTTGAGCTTCCCAGCAACCAGTGTGGTAATGTATGATAGTGTAGAACCAGGGTCAATTAATGTATATACATTATGTGAAAAGATGTATATACCTGTGACCACATCAGGTTAAGCTTTCAAATTTTGCCAACTACCCAGAGCATAAGTGCGATTCTGGACTCCGCTAGAGCTAGTTGCCCCTCTAACACCTCTACCACGACCTATAGGTGTTTGTTGACCCCTACCTAATGGAGTAACTGACGATTAGCTAATCTAGTAGGTTGTGTTATATCACCCATACGTCTTCTCGGGCAATCTCTCATCATATGTCATGGCGCACCACACCAATAACAAGTGTCTGTCCCAGCACGTCATATACCTGAATGACTTCTTGCACACTATTTACAAAGTTGCGTAGAGGTCATCTGCTGGCCTACTGAATATCCCATTGTCTCGGTGCCTTGTCCTTCACTTCTTGGACCAAGCTGATTTATCCTAGGCCTCTAAAATTGTGGTGGAGCACTGGCTGCAGGGTAGGGGAATGATGGCCTAGGCAGTCTATTAGAAAACTGAAGCCTAATCTCACCTTGGGATGTTTTAAACTACCCTGTAGACCTGGCCCTCTTGGCCTGCCCCCTTTCCAACTCTTGTGTCCTTTCCCTTTGCCTATGATCCTCCAATTTCTATGCAAAAGATTGTATTCTCACTATATATATGTCTTTGTTCAAGAAAGTAATGGAATAGTCTTTGACCAGATATGTATCTAATCTATCCACATATCGATGAACTCTATCTGCCATAGTAGCAACTACATTAGGAGCATAGCTGGCCAGGGAATTAAATTAAAGGCTATACTCCTTCACGCTCATATTCCCTTGGACGAGATTCAAGAATTGATCTGCACGGGCCTCTTGAATCTCTAATAGCAATTAATGGTCAAGAAATGTCTTTTTGAACTCTTCCCAGGTAGTTGGGGTGCATCTATACCCTTAGACTTCTTCCAAGCTTCATACCACAATATAGCCACACCTTTCAACCTATATGTTACTAACTCGACAACTTATATAACTCACATGCATAACATCTAAAGTGTGTTGAATCAGATCAATAAAGTCTTGGGGATCTATATTAGGATCTGACCTAGTGAAGGATGGAGGGTTCAAATTAAGGAAATCACGTATCTTTGTGCCAGCTGCCCTATTTGCACCACCTGCACCTATAACTGGACCTTCTTGTCTTTGACCTTGGCCAGAAACTATATGGGACAATAGTTGGACTGCATTTCTAAAATCCTACATGGCAGCATCGATAGGTGGTTTTGGGGAATTTCACTACTCTCGTGGTCATCAGGAGCTGGAGGAGTTGGAGATTTCTGTGACAGAGTCTCATCTTGAGCCTCATTTCGTTGTCTCACCTGCCTGGGTATACCAACCACCACTTCTACTCCCTTCCCTTTACCTTTGTTCTTCCTGGTTTCTAGCATACATGATGTACAAAACAATTTAGGGTTAGACACAATCCACCTATTACACTTAGCTCTATGGCACGATCTAAAGAATGAAAAGAAAGAAACAACTCCTAAATGCCACGTAGTCTCCTGCTTATAAATGTGGTGCACCACATTGATAAACAAGATTCTACATAGACACGACTTTGTAGACTCCCTAGGATGACCCGCTCTAATACCACTTCTGTCATGCCAAAAGTTCTATTAGGAAGGACTGGCACCTGTTGCCGATAAGGCTTGGGAGAACAAACTTGTATCCATTCACTTTCTATATATATTACAAGGGATTTCTATATTTGGCATGCCTTTAAGAAAATAAATAGTGATAACAAGCTAAAAGGAAATGCATATCGCTAGGCCCTTAGGGCCACATTGTCTAAAGTATGAGACATGACCACACTTTAATTTACATAGTCTACAAAGCCTCTCCATAAGGAAAAGTATTTGATAAGGGTCAGGACTTGCCCTGTCTCGGCTAACTATACAACACAAAAACATAAGCTCTAGACACATAAAACTCTGAAGCAACCTGGTGCTTTGTAACAGCAGTTGGATATCCTGTAATCCTACTGGGGAGATCTACTAACACCTATACATGCAGCATGAAATACAGCTCCCCCATAAGGGATGTCAGTACAAGATGATGTACTGGATATGTAAGGTAGGAAACACTATATATGAAGTAATAACTCAAATGAAACTATGCACTGGTGTAGGATAAGAGACCACACTTAGTTATACTGTGGGATCATGTACTTTATGTTCTTTTTATTACTTTACCTTTACTGTATAGTCTGTGCATAGCAAGTAATATAAATGAACAACTGATCAATGGTAAATCTATATTGGGATCGGCCCTAGTTAGGCTTTTCCTTTAACCCCTTGGGCTATCCCTCGTGATAGGATCGACCCTAGCTAGGTGATTCTTCCACACCTCGGTTTACCACCCATCAATAAGCAATATGCTTTACCTTTCAATTACTTTTAAGATGATTCTTTTTGTGGTCAAAATATTAGAGCTGTAGGACTATAGATGTCTATAGATGTAGCATGTGACATATAGATAATCATACGAGAAAGATGACAATGAAAAGTGTACGTTACACAAATAATGAAATGCGTATGAGATGAAACAACTCGTGAACTTTATTTAGCAACAAGAACTCATGTAACTTGGTATCCACGTATGTATGCAAATTTGAAAGTGACTATGTATGGGAGCATATGAACATGTGAAAGAGTTGAGACATGGTTAATAGTTGTATCAAAGTTGGTAAGTGCCTTTATGTGCCAAGGGGGGATCTATGTTTCATGCTAAATAATATGAACTCAAGTAGCCTTACATACCTCGTTGTATGACCTCGGTATTATCTCAAGATAACCTTCCCTTCCTCCAAATATTTATCTACTACATAGTAGGTGATAAAACTAGCATTAGCAACTAATAGATACATCTTGGTAACCCAATTTCATATAAAAATAATATACGGGCAGCAAAAGTATAATTGTAAACCCAAATCTTTCAACCTTTCCGCCTCAAATCATACTTTTTAATACACATTCTCATATACATATCATGTGCAGCCTATTTTAGTGCCATAATAGTCTTACAACAGCCCACAAAGCACAACAAATAACAATTCTATGTGACATACAAATAGGCGGAATAACGCTACATCCCTTCACTACATTTTGACGTTGACAGTTCCAAACCTATTCCAACTTTAACCAAACCGTCCCCACCATGTATACACATAAAACAGTCCTACAATAGTTCAAAAATAGTCCAAAAAAATAGGTGGAGGACGTGAGACCATAATCCTCAACCAATCAGCCCACAAGTTCCTATTACGAGCGCAATTACTATATCACACAAGAACTCACTTTCGTGGACTGTAAAAATGGTGCAGCAACCTTTACACATCATTATAGAATAAATACTCATTAAGAATAGTATCCTCCCTTCATAATCAATCCAATCAAAAAGAGAAAATCTTCCAAATAAACAAGAAAAATGTACAACAACTTTTGGAACACATGTTGTCTAATAATTTTAGCAAGCACAACTAGCATATATTTCATGTTTGTCATGGAATAAGTATAGCAAATGCATGGATATTTCCACTTACCTTAGCCTTTAAGATTTAGTTTTCCTTCAAAAATCCTAGAGGGTTGTATTGGATGCCTTGTGAAGTGAAGTAAAGAGAGAAAAAGAGTCTTTAGTAAAGCTGAAAATTATTCCAAAGTGAAATGACTTAAGGGGCCATTTTTGAGCCCCTTTACAGAGTCTCTTTGGCTGAATTCCTCTTGAGATTTTGAACACATATTAACACATATTAGTAAGTTGGTTATGCAGAAGCTTCGTCCTCACACTTGGGCCCAAGTAGGTCTCAAAGTTGATGGGCCTTGGCTGCCCATTTGTCAAATTTATCTTCACTTAGTTTGGGCCCAAATAGTCAAGTGGGTTGTGATGTACTTGGGCCATATTTACATTCTTCATGGGATGAAAATAAAGTCCATTTATGATGCTAAAACATGAGCTAAAGTTACACCCTTAACACGGATTTTATTCATAATCGGACTTGGACAAATTCAACGTCGGGCCTCGTCTCTGTTTAGCTAGCAAATTTAAGCTAAGCAAGTAGGCGACTCACCTACTAGATCCCTAAGTCCTAAAAAAACTTCACTTCTCTCACTTTGTTTGGGGTCATGATCTACTCAATTTTACACAAAACATGTATACACTCGACCCTCTTAAGCATTAGGCGCACACATCGCCCTGTAACATGAGATTCAAGCACTTTAAAAATGGGCGCTAATTTGACAAAGACATATCATGTTTCATTTGCATAGTACTAGTATTGTAAGATGTGAGATGTTACAGTTGGATCTGGGTGTCACTCCTTCCTTCATTACTCCATTTATTGCTAATGAAACGACCCCAAATAGTGCTTGAAAATGTGCCTCGAAATTTTTGGAATTTTAAATTCCATATATCTCAAAATCCATGAATAATATCAAAAATCTGACTTCATATTCTTGATCTGGGTATCATTTTGTATGGGAGATGGGTCTAGCCCCGATTTTAGAGCAATCAAATCATAATTTCAAATTTTCAAAGTTTTAATTTCCAGAATCGATCTGCGACGGTGCCGCGATGCACAGCTATCATGGACATGTGTTTAGTTAGTCTCCATGACAGGTCCGTGATGCAGACCTGTGTAAATTCTATCCAATTATTTTTCTTGCGATCCAAGACTTTTGAGTCTTGGGCCTAAGTATTCCCAAATGTTTTTTTTTACCTATATTTACTCATATTTCATCCTCATATTATCCTAAATATTTGCCAATACTCATTCAAATACTTAGCCATATTTTTCACTCCTGAATTAAAGTCTCAAAACCCTCATTAGGAACTAAGGATTTCCTTCAAGCTTCAAGCCTCAATTTTCAATCTTCACCAAGAGTTTCTCCAAATCTAAGGTATGTAGGAGCTATTGGGTTCTTCCACCCATGATGTCCTAATCTCATTTTTTCTCAATTTTCATGATCTAAAGATTATTTTACAAATGTGTTTACTAGTATGAGCTATGTTAAAGCTATGTAAAGTTTTGACTGTTTTGCTATGTTTTGAGCTATAAATCTTGGATCTATCGTAAGTTCTGATAAGGGATTTTGATGCATATTACTTGAGAGTGTTGCAAGGTGTTTATTGATAGATTTACAATGGATTTTCTTGCAGGATTTCATCTCTAAATTGCATGGTCTTATACCCCAAATAACCCGTCAAGTGTATGATAAAATATCCGACTATGGTTTCTTGAGGAATTGAAGGTCCAAAGCATGAGATATGATATGAATGATGTTATGATGATAAAATGAGCTTATGTATATGATGAATTTTATATAAAGTGTTGCATTAGACCATGCCTAATCCAGGGGGAACAAGAGCCCGGATAACCTAGATAGGGGTTCGTACTCATCAATCTAGTGAGGGATTTGTACTTCACCACCAAGGTGATGGGGTGCATCATCATCAACCTAGATAGGAATTTGTACACATCAACCTAGTGAGCGGTTTGTACCTCACCACCTAAGTGATGGGATGGCATCATTACAAACCAACCAAGGGGTTTGTACTTTGGAAAGCTAGCTTGGTCTTTTCTATACACATGATATCCTATATGTGAATGAGTTACTTAAGCATGTTTTACTTCTATGTTGATCATACATGCCATATTGTTATATTATGCATATTACCTATTGTTATGTATTTGATTATGATCCCTATCCGTTGTTGCATTACTTCCTACATATTTAGTACATTCAAACGTACTATCGCATACTCTTGCCTACATGATATCACCTTGTAGGCATCGGTGCCCAATGTCTTGTTCGGTACTACTCATGCTAGTTGGTAAGTCCTCTACTTTGGGGACCTTAGTCTATATTGCTCTTACTGTGTATTAAGACATTCTTATTTATTATCTATTTTGATTATAAGGGTGAGCCCGATTGTTTTATCTTGTCCCCCTCTCTTATCTAAGTATCATAGGTGTTTGTTAGACACTTTTGTATCTATAATATGAGGTTTGACTCATGGTCTCTTGATTATGATGTTATGCAAGCTTTTCCCTTATCCCGTTTTCCCCTATTATTACTCTCTATGTCTTTTATATGGTTTTGTGACCAATGGTGTGTAATGATAAGTTAAGAGACTTGTTTGGAGTTCCTTCGGGTTCCCCATTTGCCATGTCACATCTTGGTCTAAAGCTTAGGTAGTGACAAACATGGTATCAGAGCACTAGGTTGATAGATCCTCGAAGTCCAACACACCTCGTCGATTAGAGTCATATTCATGATTGTGAAACGCACTCTAACTATGAATAGGAGGCTATGAGGCATTTTAGGAAATGTTTCTCTTTTTTACATTCTAATCATGCTATAAAGTTATAGTGAGTTTCTCCACATAATGATTGTTCTTTACTATGGTATATCATGCCAAACAATAGAGGAAGAAGGGCCCAAACTCCCGAGGATCAACCTACCAATGGTTAGCACTGGGATGCCCTCACTATGCTTTCCCAAGTTATGGCTAATCAAGTCAATCAAGGGTCCCAAGCCCCTCATGCTACTACCCTGGGAGTTAGGGTAAGGGTCTTCTTAAGGATGAATCCTCTGGTGTTAGATGGGTCAAAGATGGATGAAAATCTACAAGAGTTCATTGATGAGGTCTACAAGATCTTAAATATCATGGGTGTTGGGCCGAATGAGAAGGCGGAGTTGGAATCCTACCAACTCAAAGGGGTAGCCCAAGTATGGTATGATCAATGAAAGGGGGATAAGAAAGTCGGTAATATGGTGTTGTGGGAAAAGTTCAATTTGTCTTTCCTTAATTGCTTTTTCCTTCTTGAGCTTAGGGAAGATAAGTTGGTAGAGTTCATGAACTTGAAACATGGTGCTACAAGTGTAAGGGAGTATACCCTCAAGTTTAATCAACTTTCAAAATATTCTCCTTATTTGGTGGCCGATCCTAGATCTAGGATGAACAAGTTTGTGATGGGGGTCTCAGAGTTGGTCAGTGAAGAATGTCATTCCGCTTTGCTAATTAGTGACATGGAATAGTCTCGGTTGATGGCATATGCGAAGAAAATGGAGGAGGAAAAGTTGAGGAAGAGAAGGGGGCATGAGGCCAAGAAGGCCCATCTTGGGTGTAAGTTCCAAATGGGTGTTCGGTTCCATCAAGGCCAAGTGTCTTCTCATGCTACTTATAGGGGGTTTGACAATAACTTCCTTAGGCCTCAAGGTGTAGGTGTTGTTACTCCCATTGATGTGTGTCCTACATGTGGGAAGACTCATAGGGGCCCATGTTTGAAGGTTTCTAATGCATCTTTGATTGTGGGGAGGTTGGTCACGAAAGGGTGGATTGTCCAAGAAATCGTGGCAAGGGTCGGGGTGCAAATGTGGTTCCATTAGGTAGAGGTGGTTCTCAAGGTGGTGCCCCTAGGCACAATTGGTTTTATGATCTACATGGGAGGCAAGGGGTTGGTGAGGTTCCTGATGTTGTTACTGGTATGTTGAAAATCTTTGACTTTGATGTATATGCTTTGATTGATTCGGGTGCCACTCTTTCTTTTGTTACCCCTTTTGTTGCTCAAAAGTTCCATATTGACCCCGAGTTATTGCATGTATCATATGAAGGGTCTACTCCTATTGGTGCCTCTACTGTGGCTAAGAAGGTTTATGGAAGTTGTCATATTTGCATTTTGCATAAGTTGTTGCCTTGTGATCTTGTTGTATTGGACATAGATGATTTTGATGTCATTTTATGGATGGATTAGTTACATGCCTATATGCTTCTATTTATTGTGGAACCCATAGGGTCAAGTTTCAACTCCCTAATGAACCCATTCTTGAGTGGGAGAGTCAAGATGTGGTGGTCAAGGGTAGATTCTTTCTTGCATTAAAGCCCATAAGTTGATCTCTAAAGAGTGTCTTTACCAACTTGTGAGAATTAGTGATGTGGAGTATAAAGCCCCTTCTATAGAGTCGGTTCCAGTTGTAAATGAGTTCCTTGATGTCTTTCAAAATAAGCTTCCTGGTGTTCCTCTCGAAAGGGAAATAGATTTTTATACAGACCTCCTCCCCAATACTCAACCTCTCTCTATTTCCCCTTATCACATGGCCCCAGCAAAGTCGAAGGAGTTAAAGAAACAATTGGAGGACTTGTTGTAGAAGAGATTTATTAGACCTAGCCAATCACCATAGAGTTCACCGATGTTGTTTGTAAAGAAGAAGGATGTGTCCCTTAGGATGTGTATTGACTACCATGAACTCAATAGGGTCACCATCAAGAATATTATATCCTCTTCCAAGGATTGATGATTTGTTTGACCAAATACAAAGGGCTAGCCATTTCTCTAAGATTGATCTTTGGTCCGAGTATCATCAAGTGAGAGTAAGGGAGTGTGATATTCCCAATACGGCTTTCTGAACTAGGTATGGGCTTTATGATTTTATGGTGATGTCATTTGGGTTGACCAATGCACCATCCATCTTCATGGACCAAATGAATAGGGTCTTCAAACCTTACCTTTACTTCTTTGTTGTGGTCTTCATTGATAATATTTTGATCTATTCACATAGTAGGGAGGAGAATATGGGGCATTTGAGGGTTGTGTTGCAAAGATTGAGGGAGGAAAATTATATGCCAAATAAGTAAAATGTGAATTTTGGTTGAAGGAGGTTGTATTCTTGGGTCATGTGGTGTCGTGGAATGGTATTAAGGTGGATCCCAAGAAGACCGATGTGATTAGAAATTGGCCTAGACCATTGACCCCATGGGATAATTGGAGCTTCTTAGGCCTAGCAGGTTACTATAGAAGGTTTGTGCATGGGTTCTCCTCCATTGCTTCCCTTATGACAAAATTGACTCAAAAGAAAGTTATGTTTGTGTTGACAGATGAGTATCAGAGGAGCTTCTAAACATAGAAAGAAAAGCCTATGTCCGCTCCTATATTGTCACTGCCAGATGGGCTTGAGTGAGTTGTAGTGTATTGTGATGCTTCCTGGGTTGGTTTGGGTTGTGTGTTGATACAAAATGATAAGGTCATAGCTTATGCTTCTAGACAACTCAAGGTACATGAAAGGAACTACCCTAACCATGATCCAGAATTAGCTGCCATTGTGTTTGCATTAAAGGTTTTGCATCGCTACTTTTATTGGGTGCATGTTCATATGTTCACCAATCACAAGAGCCTCCAAAATGTCTTCACTAAAAAAAATCTCTACTTGAGGCAAAGAAGATGGTTAGAACTTCTCATTCGGGTAAGGCAAATGTTGTGGAAGATGCTTTGAGTAGGGTGTCTATGGGTAGCCTAACTCATGTTGATAGTGGTGACAAGGAAATGTTTAGGGAGGTTCATCAATTGGATAGATTGGGGGTTAGGTTGGAAGAGGTTGGTGATGATGGGGTTGTTGTTGTTGATAGGTCTATGTCTTAATTGGTTAATGAGGTGATAGAAAAACAAGATCTTGATTCTTCCTTGCTTGAATTGAAGGCCTTGGTGAAAAAGGGCAAAGTAGAGGTATTCTGCGAAAGGGGAGATGGTGCCGTTAGGTACCAAGGTAGATTGTGTGTGCCTTGTGTTAGGGGTTTAATGGAGAAACTCCATGAAGAGGCCTATAATTCTTCTTGTTCTATCCACCCTGGTTCCAAAATGTATAGAGAGTTGAGGGATGTGTATTGGTGGGGAGGCATGAAGAGGGATATTGCCAAATTCATTTTCAGTTGCCACAGTTGTCAACAAGTCAAAGCCGAACATCAAAGGCCAGGTGGTCTAACCCAAGACATAGAGATTCCTACTTAGATGTGAGAGCTGATTAATATGGATTTTGTGGTTAGGTTTCCCATGTCTAGAAAAAGTTTTAATTCCATTTGGGTTGTGGTTGATAGTATGATGAAATCGGCTCACTTTCTACCGTTAATACCACATATGGGGTTGAAGAGTATGCAAGGTTGTACATCCATGAGTTAGAGGTTACATGGGGTTCCTTTTTTATCATATCGGACTGTGATAGACAATTCACTTCATAATTTTTGAGGTCTTTTCAAAGGGGTCTTGGTACAAAAGTTCACCTTAGCACGGCCTTTCACCCTCAAATGGATAGCCAAGCCGAAAGAACCATTTGAATACTTGAGGATATGCTTAGTGCTTATGTCTTGAAGCTTAAGGGTAGTCGAGATGATCATCTTCCATTGATTGAGTTTGCCTACTACAATAGCTATTATTCTGGCATCGGTATGGCTCCTTTAAAGGTTCTTTTATGGGAGATGTTGGTTAGTTGGTTTGAGGTTGGAGAGGTGGCTTTATTGCGACTAGATATGGTTATGGAGGCTCTTGATAATGGTAGGATGATTAGGTAAAGGTTGAAAACAGCCCAAAGTCGTCAAGAATCCTATACCGATATGAGAAGAAGAGACCTTGAATTCAAAGTGGGTGATTGGGTCTATTTGAAGGTCTCTCCAATGAAAGGTGTGGTTCTTTTTGGTAAAAAGGGGAAGTTGAATCCAAGATATGTTGGTCCTTATGAGGTGATAAAGAGGGTTGGCAAGGTAGCTTATGTCTTGAAGTTGCCTAGTGAAATGAATTTGATTCACCCGGTGTTCTATGTCTCTATGTTGAGAAAATGTGTTGGTCATCCTAATGCTATTGTGCCTCTTGATGTTGTGGGTGTTGTTGCATATAACATGACTTATGAGGAGCTTCAGGTTCAGATTTTGGATCGGCAAGTGAAAAGATTGAGGAACAAGGAGTTGGCATCCGTTAAGGTCCTTTGGAAGAACCCAACAAGTCGAAAGTGCTACATGGGAGGCCGAAGCGGACATGCAAAAGTAGTATCCTTATATTTTTCACTCCACTCAAGCCTAAGGTACTAGTTGTAAGTCCCCTATGTGATTTCAAGTCTTATATTTCAGCTCCTACGTCATTTATATGCATTCATGTTTAAATTGGCCAATTTGAGATGATTTTACGTTTATGTTGAGATTTTGAAAATGATGTTTTAAATATAATGTTGCATTCTTGTTGGGCCTAATTTGTTTATGATCAGGCTTGACTTGTACGTCCGTTTTACGTTCAGGGACGAGTGTTCCTAAGGGGAAGATATTGAGACGACCCCAAAAAGTATCCAAAATGTGCCTCGGATTGCTCAGAATTTTAAATTCCATATATCTAAAAATCCATGCACGATATGAAAAATTCAACTTCATATTCTTGATTAGGGGGTCATTTTGAGTGGGGGATGGGTCTAACCCCGATTTTAGAGTAATCGAATCAGAATTTCAAATTTCCAAAATTTTAATTTCCAAAGTTGGTCCGCTAAGGTGCCGCGAGGCATAACTATCGTGGACATATGTAAACATGGTATCTTCGACAGGTCCACGAACCGCATCTATGTAAATTCTACCCAATTATTTTTCCTGCACACCAAGACTTTTGAGTCTTGGGCCTAAGTGTTCCCAAATGTGTTTTTACCTATACATAACCATATTTCACCCTCATATCATCCTAAACATTCCCCAATACACACTCAAACTCTTAGCCATATTTTTTCCTCCAGAATTCAAGTCTCATAACCCTCATCCGCAACTAAGGATTTCCTTCAAGCTTCAAGCGTCCATTTTCAATCTTTACCAAGAGTTTCTCCAAAGCTATGGTATGTAGGTTTTAGCCATTAGTTCTTCAACCCATGATTCTCTAATCCCCTTTTAGTCAATTTGCATGATTCAAAGTTGATTTTACAAATGGGTTTACTTGTATGAACATGTCTATGAACTATGTTAAAACTATGTAAAGTTGTGATTGTTTTGCTATATTTTGAGCTATAAATCTTGCATCTATTGTAAGGTTTGACGAGGGGTTTTGATGCATATTACTTGAGGGTGTTGCAAGGTATTGATTAATGATCTTACAATGAATTTTCATGTATGATTTCATCTCTAAATTGTATGGTCCTGTACCCCCATTCCACACCCATCAAGTGTTTGATAAAATGTCCAACTATGGTTTCTTGAGGAATTGATGGTCCAAAGCATGAGATAAGATATGAATGATTTTATGATGATGAAACGAGTTTATGTATATGATGAATTCTATATAGATTGTTGCATTGGACGATGCCCAATCCGGGGGGACCAAGAGCCCGGATAACCTAGATGCGGGTACGTACTCATCAACCTACTGAGGGGTTTGTACATCACTACCAAGGTGATGAGGTGTTATCATCATTAACCTAGATGGAAGTTTGTACTTATCAACCTAGTGAAGGGTTTGTACCTCACTACCTAAGTGATGGGGTGTTACCATGACTAACCTACCAAGGGGTTTGTACTTTGTAAAGCTAGTTTAGTCTCTTCTACACATATGATATCCTATATGACCGTAAGTTACTGAAGCATGCTTTACTTATGCATTGATCATACATGTCATATTATTATATTAGTCGTATTGCCTATTTCTATGCATTTGATTACGATGCCTATCCCTTGTTGCATTGCATCTTACATACTTGGTATATTCAAACATATTAACATATACTATTTTTTATATTATATCACCATGTAGGAATCGGTGCCCAAGTTGATCACCCTCCTCCTCCACGTAGCTAGTTCGGTACTACTCAAGCTAGTTGTCTATGTATTGAAACATTCTTCTTTATTATCTATTTTTACTATGAGGGTGAACCCGATTGCTTTGTCTTGTCCCCCGCTCTCATCTAAGTATTAGAGGTATTTGTTGGAAACATTATATATATATATGATATGAGCTTTGACTCTTTATCTCTTGATTATGATGTTATGCAAGCTTTCCCCTTAGCCCCTTTGCCCTTATTCTTACTCTTTATGTCTTTTATATGTTTATGCGACCAATGATGTGTAATGATAAGTTAAGAGGCTTGTTTGGGGTTCCTTCGAGTTACCCATTTGTCGTGTCACGTCTAGGCCCTAGGCTTCGATCGTGAAAACTAATAGGTTTCACATGTGCCCCAAATTGTTATGTGAACCCTTTGAGGTGTCTACCCCCGTCGGTGAGTCCATTCTTGGTAAAAGACACTATAGAGATTATCTCGTGTCCATATTGCATAAATATTTGCCTTCTGATTTTGTTGAACTTGATATGGTAGATTTTTATATCATTCTTAAGATAGATTAGTTATATGCATATCATGTTACTATTGATTGTAGGAATTGTAAGGTTAGATTCCAATTCTGTAATGAACCCGTGCTTGAGTGGGAAAGTCCTGATTTGGTGGTCAAGGGTAATCTTAACTCTTGTATTAAGGCTCAGAAGTTGATTTCAAAATATTGCATTTATCATCGTGTGCGAATTAGGGATGTCAAGTCTAAAGTCCCTTCTATAGAGTTGATTTCGGTGGTCAATGAGTTCCTCGATATCGTTTTTGATGAACTTCTCGGTATTCCTTCCGAAAGGGAAATAGACTTTTGTATAGATCTTCTCTCTGACACTCAATCTATTTTTGGTCCCAGCAGAGTTAAAAGAGTTAAAGGATCAATTAAAAGACTTTTAGGAGAAGGAATTTATATGGCCTAGTAAGTCACCTTGGGTGCACTAGTGGTTTTTTGTAAGGAAGAAAGATGGCTCACTTAGAATGTGCATCGACTATCAGCAACACAATAAGGTCACTATGAAGAATAAGTATCTTTCACCAAGGACAGATGACCTGTTTGATCAACTACATGGGGCTAGCCACTTCTTAAAAATTGACCTTCAGTCGGGATATCATCAACTGAGAATAAGTGAGTGCGATATTCCCAAAATGGCATTTTGGACAAGATATGGGCATTTTTTTAATTTGTGGTAATATCCTTCGTCCTAACCAATACTTCGACAATATTTATGGATTTCGTGAATATGATTTCTGAAACCTACTTTGACGTGTTTATGGTGATATTCATTAACAACATTTTGATTTATTGTCGGAGTGAAGAGGAGCATGCTAAATATCTAAGGGTAGTGTTGCAAACATTCAGAGGAGAAAGGCTATTTGCCAAGTTTTACAAATGAGAATTTTGGACGAAGGAAGTGGCATTCTTAGGGCATGTGAAGTCAAGTGAAGGCATTAAAGTGGATCCAAAAAAGATGGAGGTGATAAGAAATTGACCTAGACTCTTGACTACAAAGGATATTAGGAGTTTCTTTGGCTTGGCGGGTTACTACCAGAGATTCATCAATGGCTTCTCTTCAATTTCTTCTCCCTTCACAAAGTTGGCACAAAAGGGGACTAAATTTGTATGACCAATGAATGTGAAAGAAGTTTCTAAACTTTAATAGATTCACTTACATTTGCTCCTATTTTGACTTTACTAGAATGATTAGAAGGGTTTGTGGTGTATTGTGATGCTTTGAGTGTTTCCTTAGGATGTCCATTGATGCAAAATGGAAAATTCATTGCCTATGCTTCTAGGAAACTAAAGGTGCACAAGCACGATTACCCCACCCATGATCTTGAATTGGCAGTCATGGTATATTCGTTGAAGATATGCCATCATTATTTGTATGGAATTCATGTAGTTGTGTTCATCAACCATAAAGTCTTCAATATGTGTTCACTCAAAGAGATCTAAATTTGAGGCAAAGGAGATGGTTAAAGTTTCTTAATGATTACGACATAAGTGTGCATTACCATCTGAGCAAATCTAACATTATGGTTGATCCCCTGAGTAGGGTGTCCATGGAAATCATGGCTCATCTTGAGGATGGCAAGAAAAAATTGGCAAAGGAGGTCCACCAGCTGCCTAGCTTGGGGGTTAGATTGAATAAATCCAAAAATGGAAGCATGGTGGAACTAGATGGTTTTATGTCTTCCTTGATTGAAGAAGTTAAATCTAAACAAGATCTTGATCCCTCTTTGGTAGAATTAAAGTCATGTGGGATTTCACTGCGTATGTTGTTGTTGTTATTGTTTGGTAAGGGATGGCAAGGTGGAGGATTTCTCCCAAGGGGAGATGGTGTTTTTAGGTACCAAGTTTGGTTATGTGTGCCCAATGTTGACGATTTGAAGGATTTAATCTTGAAAGAGGAACATATTTCATCTTATTCTATTAACCCCGGTTTCATCAAAATGTATAAAGATTTGAGGGAAGTTTATTAGTGGGGTTGTATGAAGAGGGGTACTACCAAATTCGTTGTCAGTTACCATAATTGTCAACAAGTTAAGGCCGAACATCAAAGGTCAGTTGGCCTAGAAAAGATATTGAGATTCATACTTGGAAGTGGGAAGAGATCAACATAGATATTGTTGTTGGCTTGCCTAAGACTAAGAGGCATTTTGATTCCATTTGGGTTATTGTTGACAGAATGACAAAGTCAGTACAATTCCTATAGGTTAAGATGACTTATGGTTCTGAAGATTACGCTTAGTTATATAATCATTAGTTAGTGAGGCTACACGGGGTTCCATTGACTGTAATTTTGGATCATGGTGCTCAACTCACATCTCACTCTTAGAGGTCTTTTCAAAGGGGCCTTGGTACTTAAGTGAAGCTGAACACAACATTCCACCCTCAAATAGATGGTCAATCTGAGAGAACCATTCAAACACTCGAAGATATTCTTAGAGCTTGCATTTTGAATTTTAAGAGTAGTTGGGATGAGCATCATCCACTAATTGAGTTTGCTTATAACAATAGCTATCACTCTAGCATTGGAATGGCTCCGTTTGAAGCTCTCTATGGGAGGCATTGTATATCCCCGGTTGGTTAGTTTGAAGTGGGAGGGAAGGCTTTGTCAGGTCCAGATCTATTATGGAAGTTTTGGAAAAGGTGAGGATGATAAAGGAGATCGAAGGTGGCTCAAAGTTGACAAAAGTCCTATGTTGACACTAGAAGGAGAGACCTTGAGTTTGAAGTTTATGATTAAGTGTACTTGAAGATTTCACCAATGAAGGGTGTGGTTTGTTTTGGCATGAAAGGAAAATTAAGCCCTTGATATGTAGGGCCTTACTGGATCTTGATGCATGTTGGTAAAGTTGTATACGAATTAGAGCTGCCCATGGAAATTAGTATTGTTCATCCACTTTTTGATGTCTCCATGTTGAGAAAGTGTATTAGATACCCTAATTTCATTATGCCCTTGGAAGTGGTGAATGTTGAAAAGAACTTGACATATGTGAAAGTGCCAAAAGAAATATTATATAAGCAAGTCAAGCGGTTGAGGAACAAAGACGTACCCTCCGCCAAGGTCCTTTGGAGAAATCAACAAGTCGAAAGTGCTGCTTGGGAAGTTGAAACAGATATGAAAAAGTGACTCCCCTATCTCGTCCATTCTACTCAAGCTTGAGGTAATATAACTTATTCCAATTAATAACCTCCTTTCCTTACATATCATTTTTCATATATTTATGAATGGTTATGTGATTGGGAGGTTGCATTGTAAATGCTATTTGAAGCATGATTTAAAGATTTTCATAGTGCATATGTTGCATTTGGTATATGTTGTATGTATTCTGATCTTTAGAGCTTGACTTAGCAATATTCAGGGACGAATGTTCCTAAGGGGGAGATATTGTAGGGCCCCACCTGTGGAAGAATGAAATGTGCAAGAAATGAGTTGCCAAAATTTTCTAGGTAATAGGGGTTCCAACATGGTGTCTTACAGGTCATATACTGATGTACGAAAATTTTCTTGTGGGATCTATGTGTAAATTTCTAGTAGCTCAAGTTTGGGAGGCCATCGATGTTTGAAGGCTCCTATGACCTATTAGATTTTCCATATGCCATAACTCCTACTCGTGGAATAATAGCGAGTCATGGTGAAATTTGGGATGTTCAGGGACTTAATGTACCATTTATCAGACAGCCCATAGATTAACTTATGAGTCGTATGTCCGGTCGTAGATTGAGAACAAGAGAAAAGTTTCTGAGGGTCCAAAATGACGTCAGACAAACCCCCTAACCCACGATCAATAAAATTGGCTAGGACCCATAAATAGGGTCTCTTGGTCCTATCCGACAGACATTTAAGAATGGGCAAATATGACCTTTCCTATTATTTAATGCCTATACTATGTCATTTTGACCCTCAGGAGACCCCATATCCACCCTTACAACCCTGATCCATCTCATTCCTCCTCATTCAAAACACTTTTAATCTCAAACTCCTCCCAAGAATACTCCCAAGTCCTCTAAGGCTTTAAGAAGAAGAAGGCAAACTAGGGTTTCAGATTTCCTCAACTCCATTTCTGATTTTCCTCCGCTAAATTACTAGGATCTGTAGGCTTTGATTTTGGAGACCTTTCCTCCACAAGCTCACCGTTGCTCTTTCCTTTATGATGGTCTATCCTTATACATTATTATGAAATGAAGTAGCATGTGAAATGTATGATTTATATGAGCATTTGATGATTCCCTAAACAAGTCTTTAGTACGTTTTGGTTGGTTCTTTGAATAATAAATAGGTGATTCGATTCTGGAACATTCATGGAATTTACTCTTGATTTGCATGGTTTTAAGTTATGTATATGTACCCACCATGGTTTAGATATAAGATCTATACCAAGCTCCTATGATATTTTGGGCCTTATGACAAGATATGTGAATTATGGATGATATGAATTGAAGGGCTATTATTAATGTTATTGGCCATGAAAGTGTTGTGAAGGTCATGAAAGTTGTGAAGCCCTATCTTTGATAAATGAAGCTTTGTCTTTTAATGAGCTTTTCCATAAAAATATTATTATATTATGATGCTTTGCATATTATGGCTGTAAGTATGAATAGAATATTCCTTGGATTGCGACTTAGCACCAAGAGGACCTTGGTAGATAACCATTATTCCTTAACTATGTTTCCACCACTGGTTTATGAATTAGCTAATGCATCCATGTAGCTAGGATTCGATGATTGGGCTAAAAGGGTGGAGTTGTCATATGGCACATGTTATTTGATTATCGAAAAGTGTAGTGTTCTCAAAAGGTTGTTAAATTAGGATGAACCTAAAAGGGTGGAGTTCTCATAATGTATTTATGGAACATTTTTCCCAAAATAGAGAGGTTTCCGTAAGGTAAGTGCTTGGTTTACCTTGGCAAAGTAGGCTACTTTTTGTCCTATATGGAGTGAAGATCAGGATTTCAAGTAGTAGCTTGTTTGATTTTATATGTCAGTTATGGTCCCTTCCCATATATCAACAATATGTTATATGAAATGTTGTTTCCTCAGCCTACTTCGATTATGGTAATTAGCAAACATGGCATATTGAGCTTATATCTGATGATTTACGATTATACATATTGTTTAATCATGGATTATGTTCTTTGTCGCATTGTACCCTGCATACTTAGTATATTTTAAGTACTAATGCATACTTTTATCCTACATGAACTAACGATGTAGGTACCGGAGCTCCTTTCCATCCTCTTCCTCCACGTGGCTAGACAGTTTCAGCAAAGATTTGCTATTGGTGAGTCCTCCACTTTCATGGACAATATCTATTTACTTTCATGATTTCAATTAGACTAATCTATTTTTGGATACTATCTTTTGAGGGTGAGCCCGGGAAATGACGTGGCTCCTAATCTATTCATGATTACAGGTGTTGTTTGATATGGTTTTGGATATGTATTTATGAGCTTGACTTGTTATGCTCTCTTAATTATGGAAGACTTCCTTAGTCCCATGTTCCCCTCTACGTGTTGATGATGGTTGTATTGTTGTAGTGAAACTCCTAATCCACTAATGTCCCAATAGCATGAGTCATACTTACCTGCCCCTTAGACTTTATTTGTTATGTGATTAAGGCAAATCCTCATCTTGATAACATCCCTATAGCGTAAGTCAAAAGTCCAATTTCCCCTAGAATTATTTACTACATGTTTATTATTTTTTAATGCTTCCAAAAATCATGGATGTATTATGGATGCTTAAAAAGGCTTTTTTGGGGCCCCTTCGGGTTCCCCATTTGTCATGTTACATCCAGGCCCTAGGCTTGGATCGTGATAGTCCCAATGTCACGACCTGAACCTAGGGCCTAGACGTGACATCACGAATGGGGAACTCAAAAGGACCAAACAAGCCTCTTAGCATATCATTACACATCCTTGGTCGCGGAAGCAATTATACAGTCATGACCCAAGCTTAGGACCTAGTCGTGACCGGCAAATGGGGAACATGAAGGAACCCTAACAAGCCTCTTAGAATATCATTACACATCCTTCGTTACGGAAGTAATTAAATAGTGTTGAAAGAATAGAAATGAGGGCAAAAGGGCTAAGGGAGAACTTCAATAATATAAAATCAAGAGATAAGAGAGTCAAGGCTCATAGCATAATTACACATCATATCCAACAACACCTCTACTACATAGATACTTAGCGAGGGATAAGACAAGCAACCGGGGTCACCCTCATAGTCAACATACATCATAGAAAGAGAGAGAGTCTTAATACATAGCATAAGATCAAAGAGATTACCGTCGGAATTAAGGACTCACCAACTAGCTTGAATGGATATTACCAGCCATGTGGAGGAGGATAATGACCAAATGGAGTACCATTTTCTACAAGGTAAGATCATATAGGCATATAGTATGTGTCAGGACGTTTAAATGTACTAAGTATGTAGGATGCAATGCAATAAGAGATAGGCAACATAATTGAAATGCAGAATCATGAGCAATCGATAGCATAATAACAATATGACATGTATGAATGATGCTTGAAGTAAAACAAGCTTATATAGAACACAATACATATGTAAGAGGAGACTATCATCATAGACCAAGAAAACTAGTACTTGGAATCAAAGTTTTAGCACCCCCTTGGAGGGTGATCAAGGTATATACCCCTCAATTGGTAGATGGACATCACACCCTCCATCATAGTAGTCAAGGAATTAAACCCCCAATGTGGTTAATGGACTTCACACCCTCCATCATAATGGTCAAGGTATCAACCCCTCAACATTGTTAATGGACATCAGACCCTCCATCATAGTGGTCGAGGTATCTACCCTTCAATATCGTTAATAGACTTCACACCCTCCATCACAGTGGAAGAGGTATCAATCCCTTAATATGATTAATGGACATCACACCCTCTATCATAGTGGTTGAGGTATCAACCCCTCAACATGGTTACTGGACTTCACACCCTCCATCATATTGGTCAAGGCAAGCACCCCCTCAACATGGTATGGTCAACATGCAATAATCATCATAATATTACCTCACTTTCATCATCATAATGTCAGTTAGCTCATATGACATGTATTAGGCCTTCAACAACTCAAGAATCACTAGCCGGACATTTTATCAAATACTTGGTGGGTGTGTAATACTAGTGTAAAACCATGCAATTTAAGAGTGAAGTCATATAAGAAAATCCAATGTAAAACCACCCACCAATACTTGGTAACACCCTCTAGAAATATACATCAAAATCCTTCATGAAATCTCACAATAGATCTTAGATTCATAGCTCAAAACATGCTAAAACAATCACAATTTCATGAAACCCCAACATAGTGTGCAGTGAGATTCATTATAAGTAAGACCCATTAGTAAATCAACTTTAAATCATGCAATTTTGGTAAAAAGGGAGCTTGAGCACCGTGGGTGAAAGGACCCAATGGTTGAAACCCATATAGTTTGACTTTGGAGAATTCCTTGAATAGGATTTGAATGGAGACTTGGAGCTTTGATGAATTTCTTAAGATACAGAAGACGTTTGCACACACTTCTCAGTCTAAGGGTTTGAGAGAGTATTGGGGAATGTCTTGAATAATATGAAGGTGAAACATGGCTAAGTATAGGTATTTTCACGTATATGAAGTCTTAGGCCCAAAACCCAAAAGTCTTGGACCGAACTAATAAAACTTGGCCCAAAATAACGCACTAGCGCGCACTGGCCGCCTCGCGCCCGTGGCGTGCCTGTTCACTATTTTTTGCTCACTTTGAAATTTCGAAATTCACTACGGTTGCTCTAACATCGGGGTTAGACACATATCCCACTTAATTTGACCCTCTGATCAAGCATATGAAGTCGGATTTTCGATATCAGGCACGTATTTTGAGATATATGGAAATTACGATTTTGGGGGCCCTTTCGAGGCACATTTTCGAACACTTTTTGGGGTCATCTCAATATCTCCCCCTTGGGAACATTCGTCCATGAATGTCAAAGAAATATAAACAAGAGGAGTAATTATGAACAAATCAGCCCCAACAAGAATGCAATGATACACTTAAACACCATTTTAAAAATCTCAAGATATGTGTCAAAATCATCATGAACTTGTCAACATAAACGTGAATGCATGCAAATTTCATAGGGGCTAAAACATACGACTTGAAATCATAGAAAAGGAATTGACGTGTTAACATAAACTTGAGTAGAATGAAGGGGGTATGGGTATTGCTTCTGCATGCCTGCTCCAGCTCCCCGAGAGACACTTTCGACTTGATGATTCTTCCAAAGGGCCTTGATGTACACCATATCCTTAATAATCAACTCCTCCATCCTTTTATCTAGTACCTCTACCAGGACCTTCTCATAAGTTAACTTATCCTCCATAACACCCACACCTTCAAATATTTCTATATCACTAGAGTCACCAACACATCCCCTCAACCTAGAAGTATGAAGAACCGGACGAACCATATCCATATCCATAGGCAATTCCCATTCGCATCCAGCCTCATCAATCCTACTCAACACCCTACAAGGACCTACAAATCTTAACCCAATTGTCAACCATAAACACACATAGTCCACTTGGTACCATAAACCACCATCTCCCCCTTGGGAGACAACTTATACTCTACCATCCTTTTACTCAAAACACCCAACTCTATTTAGGTGAAAACAAGGCCTTGTTTAAAATAGACTTCTTCAACCAAAGAAGATTTGGAACCATCACGAACCCACACTACCACTCTGAACTTCCTCCATCCTAACTCCCAATCTAGCCAACAGATAGACCTCTTTAGTTGCCTCTTGCCATCACTATCAACACATGCTAGGCTACCCACTGACATCCTACCTAGAGCATCTATCAGAACATTATCCTTACTGGGGAATAATCCATCCTACCTAGAGCATCTATCAAAACATTATCCTTACCGGGGAATAATCCACACTCATATTATAATCCTTTAGGAGTTCTGACCACCTTCTTGTTATCCTCAATTCACACCTATCACATTTAGCAGCCCACATCTCATCCCCCAAGACTTGCAACACTGCCCCCAAATGATTCAGAAGCCCTAACTAAATCGATGCCCCATAACTAGATGCCACCTTAAACACGTCAACATAGGGTTTTAAGACCTTATTCATGAAACCATAAACATAATCAATGCATAAGTCAACTAAACAACTTCACCAATACTCAAATTCTCACTCTTATTCCAAAAGGACACCCAGGGATATCATCTACACTCATCCTCACTTGGGGACGAATCCCAAACCACAAAAAATCTTAAAGAAGTTACTAGCTGACCATAGTTGACCAAATAAATCATCCTTCCTTAACATCATATTACACTTTTACGGGTCCTACACTCATTGGAAGCATTATATACAAGTAGCCAAGCTACCTCAAGACCTCCAGCCCAGCAAACTAAATTCAACCAAAATTACAAGAAAAGACTTTATGTAATTAGAACATGGAGTAACCCTTATAAGCCACTCTAGCACTAATAGACTCACACAACCAAATCTCACTAGCAACAAAAAGGGATAATGAAAGGAATAGAGACCCCCGAAACCATCAAAGCATGCACATTAAAATAAAGAAGAACCTTCAACTTACCAATAGCATCATCCGGCACCTCGCCCCCTCCTTGCCTTCTTTGAAGAGTGTAGAACTGATTACATCTTGGAGCACCTACTTGATCAATACCACCACCTTTGACGTTGTTACGCCAAAGAGGACAATGTATTATCTTGTGACCCATCTCCTCACAACCATAATAAGCATTGGTCTTCTTCAAGCACGGTTCATCATGGCATCTACCATATTTTGGGCACCTAGCATAAGGTACCACACCACCATGACCTTTGGGACTTTGGAACTTTCTTTCACCATGAGCCCTCTTGGCCTCCTTACCCCTTCTCTTTCTCATCTTTTCCTCCTCCAGTTATTCATCATAAGTCATCAAGCGGGACAAATCAATGTCATTAATCAACATAGCAGACCAGCACTCTTCGTTCAGCAAACCGGATACATCCACTACAAACTTATTTATCCTAGACCTTTGATCGGCCACCAGTTGGGGAGTATAGTTTGAGAGTTGGTTGAACTTGAGGGCATACTCCCTCACACTCATAGATCCTTACTTCAAATTCATGAAATCCATTATCTTGGCCTCCCTAAGCTCAAGAGGAAAGAATCGGTTAAGAAAGGCCACCTTCAACTACTCCCAAAGCACCACATTGTTGCTCCTCTTCTCATCTTTCCATCGAGTAAACCATATTTTTACCACCCCTTCAGATGGTAAGACGCCAACTCTGCCTTGTTTTCCGATCTCACACCTATGATAGCTAACACTTAATAGACCTCATCAATGAAATCTTGAGGGTCTTCATCCATTTTAGAACTATAGAACTCCAGTGGGATCATTATCATGAAGTCCCTTACCCTAGATATCGTAGTAGGAGATTGAGGGGCTTGGGCCCCTTGGTTGATTTAGTTGGTCACCATTTTGGCTAGAATGGTAAGAGCATCCCGTAATTCTTCGTGAACCATTCCTCTATCTTGAGGAGCTTGAGGAACGGGAGGAGTCGGTTGATCCTCAGGTATATGGGCTCTTCTTTCCCTTGTGTTAGGCATGATCTAGCACAGCAAAGAACAATCATTAGGGGGGAAAACCCGACCTCAAGTCTATAGCATGACATTGGCCAAAAAGAAGGGAAATATTTCCTAAAATGCCTCGTAGCCTCTGACTCATAGTTGTAGTGCACAACACAACCATGAATAAGACTCTAATCAACGTCATGTATGGGAAGCCAAGGATCTAATAACCTAGAGCTCTGATACCATCTTTGTCACAACCCAAGCCTAGGGCCTAGTCATGACCAGCAAATGGAGAACTCGAAGGAACCCCAAACAAGCCTCTTAGCATATCATTATACATCCTTGGTCGTGAGAGCAATTAAGTAAAATTGACAAAATAGAAATAAGGGAAAAGGGGCTAAGAGAGAACTTCCATAATATAAAATCAAGAGATAAGAGAATCAAGGCTCATAGCGTAATTACACATCATATCCAACAACACCTATATTACCTAGATACTTAGCGGGGTCTAAGACAAGTAACCAAGATCACCTTCATAGTCAACAGACATCAAAGAAAGAAAGAGTCTTGATACATAGAATAAGATCAATGACATTGCCCTCCGAATGGAGGACTCAACAACTAGCTTAAATGGATATTACTAGCCATGTCGGGGAGGAGAATGACCAAATGGAGCTTTGGTTCCTTCATGGTAACATCATGTAGGCACAGAGTATGCATTAATATGTTTGAATATACTAAGTATGTAGGATGCAATGCAACAAGAGATAGGCAACATAATCGAAATGCATAATCATGAACAATAGATAGCATAATAACAATATGACATGTATGAATGATGCTTGAAGTAAAAAATTCTTATATAGAACATCTTAAATATGTAATAGGATACCACTACCATAGCAAACTAGTGCTTTGAATCCAACTCTTAGCACCCCCTACGAGAGTGATCAAAGTATATACCCCTCAATCGGTAGATGGACATCACACCCTCCATCATAGTGGTCAAGGTATCAACCCCCTAATGTGGTAAATGGAATTCATACCCTTCATCTTAGTTGTCAAGGTATCAACCCCTCAACATAGTTAATGAACTTCACACCCTCCATTATAGTGGTCGAGGTATCAACCCCTCAACATGGTTAATGGACTTCATACCCCCATCATAGTGTTAGAGGTATCAACCCCTCAACATGGTTAATAGGCTTTACACCCTCCATCATAGTGGTCGAGGTATCAACCCCTCAACATGGTTAATGGACTTCACACTCTCCATCATATTGGTCAAGGCTGGCACCCCTTCAATAAGGTATGGTCAATATGCAACCCTAGGGATACTTTTCAAGAAATCACCAAAATATTACCTTAATTTCATCATCATAAAGTCATTTAGCTTATATACCATGGATTAGGCCTTCAACAACTCAAGAATCAATAACTGGATATTTTATCAAATACTTGGTGGGTGTGTAAGGCTAGTGTAAAACCATGCAATTCAAGAGTGGAATCATACAAGAAAATCCAATGTAAATCCACCCACCAATACTTGGTAACACCCTCAAGAAATATACATCAAAATCCTTCATGAAATCTCAGAATAAATCTTAGATTCATAGCTCAAAACATGCTAAAACAATCACAATTTCATGAAACCCCAACATAGTGTGCTGTGAGATTCATAATAAGTAAGAACCATGGGTAAATCAACTTTAAGTTATGCAATTTAGGTAAAAAGGGGAGCTTGGGCACCATGGGGTGAAAGACCCAATGGTTCAAACCCACATAGTTTGACTTTGGAGAACTCCTCGAAGAGAATTTGAATGGAGACTTGAAGGTTGGATGAATTCCTTAAGATCCAAAAGAGGTTTGGACACTTGACTTTTGAGAGAAATATTAGTCTAAGGGTTTCAGAGAGTACTGGAAAATTTCTTGAATGATATGAAGGTGAAATACTAAGTATAGGTATATTCATGTGTGGGAAGGCTTTGGCCTAAGACCCAAAAGCCTTGGACCGAACTTATAAAACTGGGCACAAAATAACACACTGGCATGCCCTGGCTGCGTCACGCTAGGGGCGTGTATGTTCACTATTTTTTGCTCACTTTGAAACATAGAAATTCACTATGGTTTCTCTAAAATCGGGGTTATTCCCATTTCCACACTCAATTTCCCCCTGATTAAGAATATGAAGTTGGATTTTTGATATCACGCACGAATTTTGAGATATATAGAAATTACGACTCTGGACACTTCCGAGGTACATGTTTGGGAACTTTTTGGGATCGTCTCATATATTACAACAATAGATAGAATAAGGGAAAAATGGGGCTAAGTGAAACAACCCCAAAAAGTGTCGAAAAATGTGCCTCGAAAATGCCCATAATGATAATTTCCATATATCTCAAGATTCGTGTGTGATATCGGTAATCCAACTTCATATTCATGATCAGGGGAAAAATTGAGTGGGAGATGGGTCTAACCCTAATTTTAGAGCAACTGTAGAAAATTTCAAATTTCAAAAGTTGGCGAATTCCAGTGAGGGACTGCGCCCATGGTGCGATGCGGCTAGGGCGTGGACTAGTGTGTTTTTGTTCCAGTTGCTTTTTCTAATTTTGCCTAAGGCCTTTTTCTCTTGGTCCTAAGCCTTTCTATCCATAAAAACACCTATACATAGTCATTTTCAATCCCATATAATTCAAGACATTCCCCAAAATCATCTCTAACACTTAGCCAAATATTTCATCCAAATTCAAGTGTGCCAAGCTCATTTCAAATCTCAAAAAATTCAGTAAAGCATCAAGCTCTCATTCAAATCTAATTCAAGCTTATTCATGTCATTAAAGACCATCGTGGGACCCCTACATTAAGCCAAGTTCAAAGGAATAACCATTGGCTAAGTTTTGTACAAGTATTGGTAGAAGGGTCAACTTTAAAGAGTCATATCTCTTAGCACACAAAGAACTGGGTCACCCATAAGCAGCCAAATTAAAAATTACCTTTCCAACACACTTGGTTTCATCTTAATTAGAGTTTGGATGAAGAAGTTATGCCCTTTTTTATAGAACTCGTTTGTGTATGGGTATAGACGAGTTTTTGCCAAATTCCATTTCATTAATAGCACTTCGTAAATTTAGTTATTTCTATTGGTCTTTTGGGGATACATACGCTATCTTAACACTTCCTAAAGACCTAAACTCTATTACTAAAGATCAAATCGACTCCTCCAATTGAAATACACTCTCAAATTCAAGAGCTTCTACCAAACCCCAATAAGATTTCAAGGAAACTCAAGAACAAGTTGTGGATTTCATGGCCCCGTTCCAAGCTTCAAGTATTTCTCAACTCAATTTCAAGAAATTGGAGGTCTAACGTATGTGGGTTTCACTATGTGTTCCTTTCACCCATGAAGCCCAATCTTCCTATTTTATGAAAATTACATGATATCAAGTTGTATTTCTTATGGGTACCTACTATGAAATATGAGCATGAAATATGTTGAGGCTTTGTCAAATATTGTTGATTATGCATGAAAATCTATTTTGAGCTTATACTATGAGCTAATCTTTTTCTATTGAGAATATACATGATTCAAGCTATAAATCTATGAATTATTCTGAAGTTTTCATATGATATACATGTTAATCAAAACCTCAACATATTTCATGCTCATATTTCATAATAATAGGTACCCATAAGTATTGGTATGTTTTCACCCTAAAGATTATTCATTGCTATGCTAGATCATGCCAAAAAATTGAGGTAGAAGGTTCCAAACTCCATAGGATGTTACCAATGGTGAACTCCGGGATACTCTCACTATGAATGCAAAGTTGTGGCCAACCAAGTTAAGCAAGGGGCCCAAGTCCCTCAAGGTACTACCCCAGGAGCTATGGTAAGATAATTCATGAGGATGAATCCTCTACTGTTCTATAGGTCAAAGGTGGATGAATATCCACAAGAGTTCATTGATGATGTCTATAAAATCTTGAATATCATGGGTGTTGGGCCGAATGAAAAGTCTGAGTTGGAGGCGTACCAAATCAAAGGGGTAGCCCAAATATTGTATGATCATTGGAAGGGTGAGAAGGGAATTAGTAATGTTGTGTTTTGGAAGGATTTCAAATTGGCTTTCCTTAATCGGTCTTTCCCTCTTGAGCTTAGGTAAGCTAAGTTAGTAGAGTTCATGAACTTGAAACAAGGTTCTATGAGAGTGAGGAAGTATGCCCTCAAGTTTAATCAACTTTCAAAGTATGCTCCTTATTTGGTGGCCGATCATAGATCTTGGATGAATAGGTTCGTGATGGGGGTCTCCAACTTGGTAAGTGAAGAAAGTCGGTCTTTCATGCTAATTAGTGACATGGATTTGTCTCGGTTAATGACCTATGCCGAGCAAATAGAGGAGGAAAAATTGAGGAAGAGTAGGGGACATAAGCTCAAGAGGGCCCGGTTTGAGGGTAAATTCCAAAAGGATGCTAGATTTCATCTAGGCCAAGGGCCTACTCATGCTATTAATAGGGGGTTTGCAAATAACTTCCCTAAGCCTCAAGGTGTTGGTCGTGTGGCTCCTAGTGATGTGTGTCCTAAATGTGGAGGGGATCGTAAGGGCCCATATTTGAAGGGTTCTAATGCATGCTATGAATGTGGGGAGCTTGGTCAAAAGAAGATACATTGTCCAAGAAACCATGCCAAAGGCCGAGGTGTAAATGAGATCCCATTGGGTAGAGGTGGCCCTCAAGGTGGTGCCCAAAGGCACAATCGATTTTATGCTATTCATGGGAGGAAAGGGGTTAGTGAGGTTCCCAATGTTGTTACTGGTATGTTGAAAATCTTTGACTTTGATGTATATGCTTTGATTAATCTGGGTCGCACTCTTTCCTTTGTTACCCCTTTTGTTGCCTAAAAGTTCCATATTGCCCCTGAGTTGTTGCATGAATTATATCAAGTGTCTACTCCTATTGGTCCTCTATTGTTGCTAGGAAAGTTTATAGAAGTTGTCCTATTTACATTTTGCATAAGTTGATGCCTTGAAATCTTATTGAATTAGACATGGTAGATTTTGATATCATTCTTGGGATTGATTGGTTGCATGCCTACTATGCTTCTATTGATTGTAGAACTTATTTTGTCAAGTTTCAATTCCCTAATGAACTCATCCTTGAGTGGGAAAGTCAATATGTGGTTGTTAAGGGTAGATTCATTCCATGCACTAAATCCCATAAGTTGATCTATAAGGGGTATCTTTATCATCTTATGAGGGTTAAAGATGTAGAGTCTAAAGTCACTTCTATAGAGTCAGTTCCAGTTGAAAATGAGTTCCTTGATGTCTTCCCAAATGACCTTCCCAATGTCCCTCCCGAAAGGAAGATAGATTTTGGTATAGATCTCCTCCCCGATACTCAACCTATCTCCGTTTCCCCTTACCGTATAGCCCCAGCGGAGTTGAAAAAGTTAATGGAGCAATTGAAAGATTTGTTGGAGAAGGAATTTACTAGACCTAGTCAATCCCCTTTGGGTGCTCAGGTGTTGTTTGTTAAGAAGAAAAATGGGTCACTGAGAGTGTGCATTGACTACAGACAAATCAATAGGATCACCAACAAAAATAGTATCCTCTTCCAAGGATTGATGATTTGTTTGACCAATTGCAAGGTGCTAGCTTTTTCTCTAAGATTGATCTTTGATCCGGGTATAATCAAGTGAGGGCGAGAGAGTGTGATATTCCCAAATCGACCTTCAGACTAGATAGGGGCATTATGAGTGAATTGTGATGTTTGGGTTGACTAATGTACCATCCATCTTCTGGAGATAATAAATAGGGTCTTCAAACCTTACCTTGATTCTTTTGTTGTGGTCTTCGTTGATGATATATTGATCTATTCACATAGTAGGGAGGATCATATAGGTCATTCAAGGGTTGTGTTATAAAGATTGAGAGAGGAGAAATTGTATGCCAACTATGACAATTGTGAATTTTGGTTGAAGGAGGTTGCGTTCTAGGGTCATGTGGTGTCGGTGGATGGAGTAAAAGTGGATCCCAAGAAAACCAGTGTTATTAGAAATTGGCCTAGACGGATGGAATAAAAGTAGATCCTAAGAAAACCAATGTTATTAGAAATTGAAACCTAGACCATTACCCCGTCGGATATTAGGAAATTCTTGGGCCTAGCAGGTTATTATAGAAGGTTTCTGAATGGGTTCTCCTTCATTGCCTCCCCTGTGACAAAAATTGACTTAAAAGAAGGTTATTTTTGTGTGGTATAATGAATGTGAAAGAAGCTTCCAGACATTGAAAGACAAGTTTGTGTTCGCTCCTATATTGTCATTACCAGATGGACTTGAGGGATTTTTGGTGTATTGTGATGCTTCTCGGGTTGGTTTGGGTTGCATGTTGATGCAAAATAGTAATGTTATAGCTTATGCTTCTAGATAACTCAAGGTACATGAAAGGAACTATCCTACCCAAGCTTATGAGGGGTTTGTACCTCACACACTAGGGTGATGGGTGTGATCATTACTAACCTTGATGAGGGGTTTGTATCTTACACACTAAGGTGATAGGTGTCATCATCACTAACCTTGATGCGGGGTTTGTACCTCACATACTAGGGTGATGGGTGCTATCATCACTATGTACTTTGGAATAGCTTGGTCTCTTCTACACTTATGATATCCCATATGAGCACCATTTACTTAAGCATGTTTTACTTATGACTTGATCATACATGCGATATTGTTATATTATGCCTATTGCTTATTGTTATGCATTTTGATCAAGGTGCCTATCTTTTGTTGTATTGCATCCTACATACTTAGTATATTCAAATGTACTAATGCATACTCTTGCCTACATGATATCACCATGTAGGAACCGATGCCCAAGTTAGTCATCCTCCTCCTCCACGTGGCTAGTTCGGTACTACTCAATCTAGTTGGTGAGTCCTCCACGAAAGTCCTCCACTTCGTGGACCTTAGTCTATGTTGCTCTTATTATGTATTGAGATACTCTTCTTTATTTTCTATTTTGACTATGAGGGTGAGCTCGGTTGCTTTGTCTTGGCCCCTGATCTTATCTAAGTATTAGAGCTGTTTGTTAGACATGTTATGTACCTATGATATGAGTTTTTGATTCTTGTCTTTTGATTATGATGTTATGCAAGCTTTCCCCTTAGCCTCGTTGCCCTATTCTAACTTTTTTATATCTCTTATATGCTTCCATGACCAATGATGTGTAATGATACATTAAGAGACTTATTTAAGGTTCCTTCAGGTTCCCCATTCGTCGTGTCATGTCTAGGTCCTAGGCTTGGGTAGTGACATGTGAACACCCAACTCAATCAACAAATGAGTGCTCCAGAGATTTCAAGTGGTAAGAGGGAGGAGAGAGGGGCCAAGATGGCCCATTTTGAAGAAAAGTTCCAAAGTCCCAAAGATGGTAGTGGTGTGATGCCCAATGATATGTGCCCAAGGTGTGGTAAGATGCATAGAGGCCCATGTTTGAGGGGCATTAATGCTTTCTTCGGCTGTGGTGAAGAGAGGCATAAGAGGATAGATTGTCCTCGTAAACGCATCAAGGGTAAAGGTGGTCATGTTGATCAAGAGGCTCAAGGAGTGGATATGGCTACTAGTATGTTGAAGTTTCCTTTGACCTTGATATGTATGCATGGGAAGGTTCAGGTGTTCCTATTTTCTTCATTATTCCTTTTGTTGCTAGTGGGCTTCATGTGTATTCCCAATTGTTATGTGAACCTACTGGTGTCTACCCCATTGGTGAGTCTATTGTTGCTACAAAAGTCTATAGAAATTGTTTCGTGGTCATGTTGCACTTATGTCTAGCCTTTAGATTTTGTTGACTTAAATATGTTAGATTTTGATGTTATTCTTGGGATGGATTGGCTACATGCATATTGTGTTCCCATTGAGTGTCGGATGTGTAGAGTTAGATTCCAATTCCCTAATAAACCCATTCTTGGTTGGTAATGAAGAGGTCAGCCCACTTCTTGTATTGATGTACAATTGATCCATAAGGGTGGCATTTATCATCTTGTAAGATTTAGGGTTGTTGAACCTATATTATTTCTATTGAGTTGTTCCGGTGATAGATGAGTTCCTTGATGTCTTTCCTTGTGAGCTTCCTGGTGTAGTGTGTGTATAGGAGAGATGGCTCCCTTAGAAAGTATATTGACTATCAGCAACTTATTAGGGTCACCATAAAGAATAAATACCCTCTCCTATGGATTTTGACCAACTTTAATGGGTTAGTCACATATTTAAGATTGATCTTCGGTTCGGGTTTTGTTTCCAAGTGTGGATGATGGTAGGTGATATCCCTAGATGTCTTTTTGAACTAGGAGTGAGCATCTGAGTCATGGTGAATTTGTTTTGTTGACTTATTTGCACTAGTTATGTCTATAGGTGTCATGAACAGTGTCTTTAAACCCTATCTTGACATGTCATGGTGGCCTCTAGTGATGAAGCATTGATTAATTTAGAGCTTGTGAATCATGCGGGGGTAATGTTGCAAATCTTAGGGGATGAGAGATTGTTTGCTATATAAGACGAGTGTGAATTTGCGATAACAAGAAGGTGGTTAGAGCTCATTAAAGATTATGATATGAGTGGCATTATCACCCTGATAAGGTAAATTTTGTGATCGATGCTCTAGGTAGGATGTGTATAGGTAGCCTACCATGTGTTGATGGTGATGGAAAAAGGTGACTAGAGAGGTCCATCGGTTGGCTAGATTGGAAGTTAGGTTGGAAGAGGTTGCCTATGGTAGTGTAGTGGTGACTTATGGTTCTAGATCTTTCTTGGTTGATGAGATGAAAGCAAAGCAATACTTTGACCACGCCTTGGTAGAGTTGAAGACTTTGGTGAGAGATGATAAAGTGGAGGTTTCTCCCAATGGGGAGATGGCATCATTAGGTACTAAGGTAAGCTATGTGTGCTTGTGTTGATGATTGGGTTCACTTGGAAGTCCCACCCATGAGGAGTGTGGCCTAATTTGGCAAGAAGGGAAATTGAGTCTATGGTTTGTGGGTCCTTATAGATTGTTGAGGAGGATTGGTAAGGTTGCATATGAATTGGAGTTGCCTATGAATATAGATATAGTTCGTTTGGTTCTTCATGCATCTAGGTTGAGGAGATCTGTTGGTGACTCAAGTGCTATAGAAATCTTTAGGATTGTGGGTGTTGTAGAGGATTGTTGGCTTAGGAGAAGGTCCTGTGGATATATTGGATGGATGGGTGGAAAAGTTGATTAATAAGAATGTAGTGCTTGTCAAGGCTCTTTGGAAGAATTGCCAAGTCGAAAATGTCATTCGGGAAGCTGGAGCAGGCATTAAGAAGCAATATCCATACCTTTTTCATTCTATTTAAGGTTATGACAACAAATCAAGTCCTTTTTAAGATTCCAAGTCTTAAGTTTCAGCCCTTATGTCTTTTGCATGCATTCATGTTTAAAATGACAAGTTGATGGTGATTTTGATATTTATGTTGAGATTTTTGAAGTGATGCTTAAGTGTATTGTTGCATTTTTGTATGGGCTAAATTTACCTTGATTACTTCTCTTATATACGTTCCTTTGACATTCGAGGAAAAATATTCCCAAGGGGGAGATATTGAAATGACCCCAAAAAAGTGCCTCAAAATGCTCCTCGAAAATGACTATAATAGTAATTTCCATGTATCTCAAATTTTGTGCCTGATATCGAAAATCCAACTTCACATTCATGATTAGCGGGCAAAATTGAGTGGGAGATAGGTTTAACCCCACTTTTAGAGCAATCGTAGTAAAATTTGAATTTCCAAAGTTGGTGAATTCCAGTGAGGGTCCACGCCCCTAGCGTGACGCAGCCAGGGCACGGACTAGTGTATTATTGTGCTTGTTTTTTTTTTTAATTTTTCCTAAGACCTTGGGGTTTTGGGCCTATGCCTTCCTATGCGTAAAAATACCTATACTTAGTCATTTTTAATCCCATATCATTCAAGACATTCCCCAAAACCCTTTCTAACACTTAGCAAAATATTTCATCCAAATTCAAGTGTCCCAAACTCAATCCAGATCTCAAAAAATTCATTTAAGATTCAAGCTATTATTCAAATCTAAGTCAAGCTTATTCATGTCGTTAAAGACCATTGTGGGCCCCCTATATCAAGTATATTCAAAGGAATTTCCGTTGGCTAAGTTTTGCACATTTATCAGTAGTCGGGTCACATTTAAAGGGTCATATCTATAAGCACACAAAGACTTGGGTGACCCATGACCTACTTAATTAAAGCTTTTTTAATTAGGTTTCCAATGCACTTAGTTTCACTTTATTTAGAGTTCAGTGATGAATTTATGGCCGTTTTGTAGAACTCGTCTGTGCAGAGGTATAAATGGGTTTTTGCCAAATTCCATTTCATTAATGGAATTTCACAAATTTAGTTATTTCTTTGGGCCTTTGGGGGATTCCTATGCTATCTTAACACTTCCTAAAAGACCTAAACCCTATTCCTAAAGATCTAATTCACTCCTCTCCATTGGGATACACTCTCAAATTCTCCCAAAAGCCTTAACCAAAACCCAATAAGAATTAAAGGAAACTCAAGAATAAGTTGTGGATTTCAAGACCCCATTCCAAGCTTCAAGTCTTTCTCAACTCAATTTCAATAAATTCAAGGTCTAAGATGTGTGGGTTTCATTATGGGCTTTCACCCATGAAGTCTAATCTTCTTATTTTGATGAAAATTGTATGATTTCAAATTGTATTTCGTATGGGTACCTATTATTATGAAATATGAGCATGAAATATGTTGGGTTTTGTCAAGTATTATTGATTATACATGAATATCTATTTTGAGCTTATACTATGAGCTGATCTTTTTCTATTGACAATATAAATGATTCAAGCTATGAAATCTATGGACTATTATGAAGTTTTGATATGATTTATAAGTTACCTATGATAGGGTTTTACCATGATATTGGTGGGCTGATTTACATGACTTTAATATGCATTGATTTCAGTGTTTCATGATCTATACTCTTGCATTTTGCATGATTTGAACATGTCTTCGTATGTTCTCACTAAGTGTTTGATGAAAGGCCAAGTTAAATATTCTCATGATATGTACATGTTTTACAAGTCAAGTGACTTCATGATGAATATGGGCTATCAAGTATGTTATGTATTCATGAAATTATCTATGATTATGCAAGTATGAACTTAAGCCCTTTTTCAAAGATTATACCTCTTGTGAGCCTTTTGATGTTATTGCAAGGGTAATGTTTGATGATGATCTACTCTTATGTTTTGAAGTTGGGCTCACCATTAGAGGTCAAGGATGTTTAAGAGCTACTCGTTTCATAATTCTATGTTTCTAATAAGTTATTAAAGTTATGATTATTTCAATTATTCCATGCGATTAGGCTTAACACCAATGGATGGAGGTTCTGCTCTCTTTCATTAAATTATGTGCCACCACAGGACTATGTTATACCCTTGCAATACTAGTGGATCCACTTAGTACACTTTCTCATGAGATTCTTCCCAAAATTGGGTCGTGTCTCGTAAAGTGATGTTCTTAATGAAATCCTTTCTGAAATTAGGACATGTTCCCATATGCAAGGTTACTTCATATGAAATTGGATCATGTTTTTGTAAGTTTGATGTATGTCTTACCTTTGCAAGAAGACCACCTCTTTACCAGTCAGTGGTAATCATCGGGATTCCAAGTTGTAGCTCGTTTGGTCTTATTCTATATCAGTTGAGGTCTCTTCCTACACGTATGTACTTTGTTCTATGCAATTTGAATGATTTATAAGAATGTCTTATTTCAAGCATTGATCATGCATGCCAAATTGATTATGATGTCTATCTATTGTTGCATTGCATCCTACATACTTAGTACATTTAGACGTACTAATGCATACTCTATGCCTGTATGATGTTACCATGTAGGGACTGGAGCTCCATTGACTATCCTCCTCCATGTGGCTAGCTTGACATCTTGAAGATAAGCTTTGGTGAATCCTCTAGTGCGGGGACACAAGCTATGCTACTCTTATTCTTTTGTTATCTCCTTACATTGGATATTTGCTATTATGATGATGAGCCCGGTTGCTTGTCTTGGCCCTTGCTAACTTCTATGTTTAGAGGTGTTGTTGGACAAGTATGTAATGATGCTTTGATTCTTGACACTCTTTCACTCTTTTGATGTTTAATGATATGAAAGATGTCTCTTATCCTTGTGTTCCCTTTTTACTATCTCTTATTATTATTTTATTGCTTCTATGACTAAGGATGTGTAATGATTTATTAAGATTCTTGATTGGGGTCCCTTCGGGTTCCCCATTTGTGGTTTTACGTCTGCGCCCTAGGCTTGGGTCATGACAAACTTATTATCAGAGCACTAGGTTATTAATGGTCCTCAGAGTCCAACACACTGCATCAATTAGAGCTTATTCATGGTTGTAAAGCACGCCATGACTATGATGAGAGGCTATGAGGCGTTTTAGGAAATCTTTCCCTTCTTCTTGATCTATGTCGTACGACAGAGTTAAGTCCCCTAAGGCTTATTTCTTATTTTAATCATTACATTTTAAAATATGTCTTAAGTTACTCAGGACGATAATATATCGAATGTGGAGGTTTGCAATACTCTATGGATATTGGCCAAAGCGCTAAGAAAGTTGACAACTCAACTGAATCAAAAAGTGAATGCCCCGAAGACTTCAAGTGGTAAGAGGGAGGAGAGAGGAGCCAAGAGGGCACGTTTTGAAGGAAAGCTCGAAAGTCCCAAAGGTGGTGGTGATGGTGTGGTGCCCAATGCTATGTGCCCAAGATGTGGTAAGATGCATAGAGGCCCATGTTTGAGGGGCACCAATGCTTGCTTCGATTACGGTGAAAAGGGGCATAAGAGCATAGATTATCCTTGTAAATGCATCAAGGGTAAAGGAGGTCATGTTGATCTAGAGGCTCTACGAGTGGATATGGCTACCAGTATATTGAAGTTTCCTTTAACCTTGATGTGTATGCATGGTAAGGTTCGGGTGTTCCTATTTCCTTCATTATTCCTTTGGTTGCTAGTGGGCTTCATGTGTGTTCCGAATTGTTATATGAACTTATTGGTGTCTACACTATTGGTGAGTCTATTGTTGCTTGAAAGGTCTATAGAAATTATTCCGTGGTCATGTTGCATTTAGGTCTTGCCTTGTCATTTTGTTGAATTAGATGAGGTAGATTTTGAGGTCATTTTTGGGATGGATTGGTTATATGCATATTGTGTTACAAAATAATAAGTATACTATAGTTTCGATGATCTTGACCATACAAGTTATACCCTCTACGGATGCTCAGTTATAGGATGTTTCAGAAAGAGTCTAAATTCTACCCTCATCATTATTGGATATTTGTTATTCTGTGTTTATTTTTATTTGTTCATTATTTTAAAACATAAATTATTTATTTTTAATTATCATTTTAATATATTAAAAAAATATTTATTTTTCCTGATTTTACCCTTTACATTAGTTATTTATTCTTTGAATCATTCTCCAGACTTAAAACAATATTTCTTTCAGTAGTGTGCAAAATGGAAAGTGAATGAGCACAAATGAAGCGAGGAAGTAGCATAAAGAAATGTGGAGTGATGTGTAAATTCCTTTTGGTCCTACCAATTGGACTAAGTTATTTTTGGTACGTCAGCGTCTTTGCAAGATTTTCCTTTGCAACAAAATCATTAATGTCATATTTGTTTGTCAGAGAGACGGCGAAATGCCTTTTAGTCTTTGGGTGCATATGACAAACTAATCTATTCCACTCATCTTTGCATCAAAAAATCCATTCCATCAGAAGTTGAGATGCTCTTGCCAAAAAATGCCAAAGTCAAAAGAAAAAGACATTGATTCTCACCCATATATGAAGAATTAAAATATCTAGAGTTGGCAAAGCATATCCAACATGAAAAAATTTAAAAATTAACTAGTGAAAATTCTAAAGTTTCTTCGGGAAAAAAATATCTCATATGTTATTGATAGCATGTGAAAGTATCGACGTGATTTCATAGGGTTTGAATGCTACACAAAAAATATAAGCCAGATGATTGAATGGAAAAATTGGGGATGTAGAAGATAATAACATATGTAATTTGAGATGACAATTACTGATTCGTACGGAATTTCACGTGCTCCATGCTACTTAGGTCAAAGCGTAAGCTAGTGATGCTTTTGGCTGCTGAACTTATTGCAAGCATAGATCAAATTATACAAATAAATTTTTCTCCGAGAGAGGAAAATATGACCCTTTTTACCTATGTTGGTGTTTAGCTATATTAATTGTTAATTGGATGGCTATTACTTTTCACTAGCACATATTTAGTAATGTTGTCAATCAAAGTCAGACGATGAATGACCCTAAAAATCATCTACTAATATATTTTTCTTATTTTGAAATTTGAGTCATAAATTTTATGATTTTCTCAAACTTGATAAAAAGTCACATCCAAAATGATTTAATTTCACTAAGAAGTGGCAAATTAATTTAAAATGGAATAAAAAGAAAAAAGGAAAAAAGAAAGTCCAATGTCACTTTCCTCGACAAAGGCATGACACAACTCCAATTTGGTGCAATTTTTATCCACGTATTGAGGCGATTGTTGGTATCTACTTGTGACTGAAAGAGACACAAATTATAGATCAAGTGGATATATGTTTGGAATTTGTCTTCTAAATGATGTCATGGGCCTTTTATACAATTCATGCTCAAACCTCAAGCCATGTGTTCTTTTTGCCTTTGCCTTTTTCTTTTCTGTAGATTAATAATATGAGCAAAGAGACAGGAAGGACGTGTTTAGCACTTGCATCATGCACATTCTGAAAAATATAAATGTTCCACCAAATATTTTGGCTTTGACACTTCACTTATTTTCTTTTCTACACTATTAAATTTTTCAAGATCAATTATATGTTTTATTTGGATTTGAATACAAAATTTTTTATTTTTTTTTTAAAAGTGATGTATAATCTACGTATTGCTCTATTCAATTCGTTTGACTAGTGTCTTGCAGGAAAACAGAACGCCTTTAGCTTTTGGAGTAAGACGATTTCTTTTACCTCTCTAGAATAAAATGATGTGATCTCTAACCAGCTCTCCATTTTACTCCCCAAAAATAGAGAAAGGGAATAATCAACTCCAATTAATTTTTTTTTTTTTTACATTTGGAAAATGATTTAAAATATTCTTAAATTATTAGAAATGGTGCAAAAATATCCTTCATCTACCTATAGGGCATAAAAAGCGCTTCTATCCACTTTTAGAGTCAAAAATACTCTTTTCTTTAACAAATTTTTTATTAAATAATTATTTTAAACACATGGCGGCCATCAATTGATTAAAATTTATTTTTTTATAAATATTTATAAATTAAATTTAACCCACCCAAATTACCCAAATCCACCTCATTTTTACCCTGACCCGCCCCATATTTAACCTAGTCTGCCCCATACATGCTCTATCTTCACCATGAATGAAATTTAAAGAAGAAAAAGAGGATTTCCCCAAATTAACCCTTTTCTCCGCCCATTCTTCTCTAGAAAACTTGTTTATGCATTTTATATCTTTAGTTATGCCTCCCCTTTCCCTTTCTGTCCATAGAGAAGCAATTCTATTATTATCATGAAAGAAAAGTATTTTTTTTTCATTGTGGTTGATCGACTTAGCGTTGAGTACACCTTCAATGGATAAGAAGTTGAAACTCTTTCTAAATACCGATGGAGATCCTAAGCCAGATTGCAAAAGTTCTAAGTTTGATAAATAGATGGCCTTACTCTTTCCAATGACCAAAAGATATTAGTGCATTTGTGTTCTTAGGCAAAAAGATGAAAATCAAGATTTAATTACATTGAACCTAAAAATGGTGTACATGGAGAGCAGATGGTGTTTTTAATGACCATTTGACCAAGATTTGGTGTTTCTAATGACCAAAAGATCTATACAACCAATTGACTAACTGTTGTTTGCAAATAAGGGATAACACAGATGCTAGCAATTACTAATCTTCCATACAGAATCAATTAGAGGCAAACGATTTGGGGGAACTGGGAGGGGTCCTATTTTGCTTCTTTAAGTTTCATTGACGGGTGAAGATAGAGCAAACATGGAGCGGATTAGGTTAAATATAGGGCAGGTCACGGTAAATTTGGGGAGTTGTCTAATTTGGGTGGGCCAAATTTAATTTATAAATATTTTAAAAAAATTGAATTTTGACAAGTAGATTACCGCCACATATTTAAAATGATTATTTAAATTATTTAATAAAAAATCTGCTAAAGAAAAAAATACTTTCGGCCTGAAGGTGGATGAGAAGAACATTTTAGGCTCTATAGGTGGATGAATGACATTTTTACACTATTTCTAATACTTCAAGGACATTTTAGGCTCTTTTCCGTTTTACATTTTAAAAAGATTTTTTTTCTCTTTTCTCAATATTATATTATTATTTCTTTTTCATTTTTATTTTAATACTTCATCATATAAATCCATTTTTATTTTTCTAAATACCAAGAAATATTATACACTATACTATACATATTAATGGACAATTCAAATAAAAGTTAATTCATTGCTAAGATTATTTTACATGATAAATATTATATCATCTAAATGTATTTCAAATGGCTACATAAATACTCAATTTTTAACATTACAAATTCTCTAATGTATTATGAAGTGCTGAATGAACATTTTTATCCTTAATTTGTTTTTATGTCTAGCCAAAAATTGTTCAAATCAAAGATTTTTATATACCATCATTTCTTTTGTTAGAGTTGGAGCTTCAGAAAAATTTAAATTGGTGCATTAAGATCACATTCATCCTCAACAATATATTTGTTAATTAAAAAAGTTATTAATTCAAGATTGTAATGATCGTCCAAGTTATTTTTTCGACTTCTTGAACTCTTTAGTGTTTAGAGCTTTTCTATAGCGACTCCAAGTCATTTATGGCATGCTGGCGCTGATAGTTCAATTATCTAGTTGTGTAATGTCTCAAGCGTGTGAATATTGGAATACAATATAATAAGGTAAAATGTCGCAAAAATGGCCTCAGTGGATTTTTCGGACTCATTTTTTGCAAAATAATTTTTTAAAAAATTATAGTAACCAAAAGGATTCGATATAGGACCGCATCGTGGACTTGCTTCACATCAGTTCAATTTTTTCCTAAGTTCAAATCTTTCAAAATCCTATTTCGCTAAAAGTTGAATCAAGATCAACCCACTCCACGTTGTAGAGATAGCTAAGTACTATGGTTCAATTTCAGTTTTAAATGGGGGCACATTGGACTTTTTCCTACCTATTATAGGTAATCTCTCAAGCTCTTTGGTGAGTCCTCCATTCCGGGGACGTTGCATATGATCTCTTGCTATGCATAAGAGTATCTTTCTTTTTTTTATGTATTGGCTATTAGAGTGAGCCCAGTTGCTTGTCGTGCCGCCTGCTCTTACCTATGTAGTAGAGATGTTGTTGGACACGTTATGTATCTATGTTATGATCCTTGACTCTATTGTTCTTGACGTCTAAGATGTGAAAGTATTCCCTTAGTCTTGGTTATCCCTATTTATTTCTCTTGATGCATGTTTTATTGCTTCTGTGACCAAAGATGTATAGTGATGTTCTAAGAGGCTTGCTTGGGGTCCCTTTGGGTTTCTCTTTCTCCTTGTCACGTCTAGGCCTAGGCTTGGGTCGTGACAAATTTGGTATCAAAGCACCAGTTTTTAGCTCGTGACAATTAGAGTCTTGCTAATGGTTGTGTTGTGCACCAGAATTATGAGCTAGAGGCTATGAGGTATTTAGGAAATGTTTCCTTTCTTCTTACTCTATGTTGTGCTATAGATGTTGCATTAAGGGTTTTCCCCCCTAACGATTGTCATTTTCTATGCTAGATCATGCCTAAGTCAAGAGGGAGAAAAGCCTGCACAGCCGAGGGGAAATCGGCTAATGGAAAGCTTTGGGATGTTCTCACTTTGCTTGCACAAGTGGTGGCTAATCAAGACAACCAAGGAGCCCAAGACCCTCATGCTCCTACATTAACATCTTGGGTGAGAGATTTCATGAGGATGAATCCTCTAGAATTCCATGGGTTAAAGGTGAGTGAGGACCCTCAAGAGTTCATTGATGAGGTCTACAAGATTTTGTCTATCATGGGTATAAGGCCGGAGGATAAGGAGAAGTTGGCAGCCTACCAACTTAAAGGGGTTATAGAAATATTGTATAATCAATGGAAGGAGGAAAAGGGATCAACAATGTGGTTCTATAGGAAGAGTTCAAGGCAGCCTTTCTAAATAGATTTTTCCCTCTAGAGCTTAGGGTAGCCAAATTGGTGGAATTTATAAATTTGAGACAAGGGTCTATGAGTGTGAGGGAGTATACCCTCAAGTTCACCCAACTTTCAAAGTTTGATCCTCACTTGGTTGCCGACCCAAGGTCGAGAATGAACAAGTTCTTGATGGGTGTGTCCGACTTAGTGAGTAAAGAATGCCAATCCTCCATGTAGATTAGTGACATGGAATTTTCACGTTCGATGACCTATGCGAACAAATGGAAGAAGAAAAAAAGAGGAAGAGAAGGGGTCATGAGGCCAAGAGGGCCTGTTTTGAGGGTTTGTTCAAAAAGTGTGGCCAGTTTCATCAAGGCCAAAGGTCTACTCATGTACTGAATAGAAGGGGTGAAAATGATTTTTCAAAGGCCTAAGGTGTTAGTGATGTGGGTCCTATTGATGTGTGTCCGAGGCGTGGTAAGGGTTATGGTGGCCTATGCTTAAGGAATACCAGGGCTTGTTATAGTTGTGGGGAAATGGGCCATAAGGCAATAGATTGACCTCAAAATCACAACAATGATAAGGAGGTGCATCCACAAGGTGCTAATGCGGTTCCTTTTGGGAGAGGTGGCCGACAAGACGGTGCCCCAAGGCACAATTGGTTTTATGCTTTTCATGGGAGGCAAGGGGTTAATGAGGCCCCCTATGTTGTTACCGGTATGTTAAAAATCTTTTACTTTTATGTGTATGCATTGATTGATCCAGGTGCCACTCTTTTTTTTGTTGCCCCGTTTGTTGCCGAAAAGTTCAATGTTGACCCCGAATTGTTGTGTGAGTCATATGAGGTGTCTACTCCTATTAGTGCACCTATTGTTGCTAGGAAAGCTTATAGAGATTGTCCCATTTGCTTTTTCCATAGAGTAATTCCTTGCGATCTTTTTGAATTTTACATGGTTGATTTTGATGTCATTCTTGGGATGGATCGCTTGCATGCATACTATGCTTCTGTTAATTGTAGAACCTGTAGGGTCAAATTCCGATTCCCAAATGAACCCGTCTTTGAGTGGGAGAGTCATGATGTGGTGGTCAACAGTAGGTTCATCTCTTGGATTAAGGCCCGTAAGTTGATCTCTAAGGGGTATCTTTACCATCTTCTGAATGTTCGGGATGTGGAGTTCAAAATCTTCCCCATAGAGTCGGTTTTGATTGTAAATAAGTTCCTCGATGTCTTTCCAAATGACCTTCTCGATGTCTCCCTCGAAAGAAAAATAGATTTTGGTATAGGTCTCCTTCCAGATACTCAACTCATCTCTATCCCCCCTTACCGTATGGCCCCGATGGAGTTGAAGGAACAATTGAGGGACTTATTGGAGAAGGGATTTTTTAGACCTAGCCAATCACTTTGGGGTGCAACGATATTGTTTGTGAAAAAGAAGGATGGATCCCTTAGAATGTGTATTAAGTACCAGCAACTTAATAGGGTCACCATCGAGAATAGGTATCCTCTTCCAAGGATTGATAATTTGTTTGATCAATTGCAAGAGGCTAGCCATTTCTCTAAGATTGATCTTCTATTCGGGTATCATCAAGTGAAGGTGAGGAAGTGGATATTCCCAAGACGGCCTTTTGGACTAGGTATGAGCATTATAAGTTTGTTGTAATGTCATTTGGGTTGACCAATCCACCGACCATCTTCGTGGACCTTATGAATAGGGTCTTTAAAACTTACCTTGATGCATTTGATGTGTTATTTATTGATGATATTTTGATCTATTCTCGTGGTGAGATGGAGTATTGGGCTCATTTGAGGGTTGTGTTGCAAAGATTGAGGGCAGAGAAGTTATATGCTAAATATGAAAAGTGTGAATTTTGGTTGAAGGAGGTTGCTTTCCTAGGGCATGTAGTATCAGGGGATGGTATTAAGATGGGTCCTAAAAAGATGGATATAATTAGAAATTGGCCTAGACCATTGACCCCGTCGGATATTAGGAGCTTCTTGGGCTTAGTGGATTATTATCGGAGATTTGTGAACGGGTTTTCTTCTATTGTTTCTCCCATGAATAAATTGACTCAACAGAAGCCCAAGTTTTTGTGGACTGATGGGTGTGAAAGGAGTTTCCAAACATTGAAAGATAAGCTTGTGTCCACTCTCATTTTGTCACTACCATAAGGGATAAAGTGATTTATTGTGTATTGTGATGCTTTTAGAGTTGGTTTGGGTTGTCTTCGAATGCTAAATAGTAAGGTGATAGCCTATGCTTCTGGGCAACTCAAGGTGCATGAAAAGAACTAGCATACCCATGATCTTGAACTAGCTATCGTGGTATTTTGCATTAATGATTTGGCATCATTACTTGAATTGGGTGCATGTTGATGTGTTCGCTGATCACAAAAGCTTCCAATGTGTCTTCACTCAAAAAGATCTTAGCTTGAGGCAAAGGATATGGTTAGAACTTCTTAAGGACTATGATATGAGTGTGCATTATCATTCGAGTAAGGATAATGTGGTGACGGCTACGTTTAGTAGGGTGTCTATTTGTAGCCTAGCTCATGTTGATGGTGGTGATAAGGAGGTGGCTAGGGAGGTCCATCATTTGGCTATATTGGGAGTTAGATTGGGGGAAGTGGATAATGATGGTGGTGTTGCATTTGATGGTTCTAAATCTTCATTTGTTGAGGTGGTGAAAGCTACGCAAGATCTTGATCCCTCCTTGTTGGAGTTGAAGACTTTGGTTGATGATGGGAAAGTGGAGGTTTTCTCCCATGGGAGAGATGGTGCAGTTAGATACTAAGGTAGGTTATGTGTGCCTTGTGTTAATGGCTTGAGAGAGAGAATTCTTGATGAGGCTCACGGTTCTTCCTATTCTATTCACCTCGGTTCTACTAAAATGTATAGGGATTTGAGAGAGGTGTGTTGCTGGGGAGGCATGAAGAAAAATATTGTAAAATTTGTGTCCAGTTGCCATAGTTGTCAACAAGTCAAAGCCAAACATCAAGGGTCGGGTGGCCTAACCCAAGACATAGAGGTATATACTTGGAAGTGGGAAGAGATTAATATGGACTTTGTAGATGGGTTGCCCAAGACTAGGAAGGCTTTTGATTCCATTTGGGTTTAGGTTGATAGGATGACAAAATCGGCTCACTTTCCGTGGGTTAAGACCACATATGGGGCTGAAGAGTATGCTAGGTTGTACATCCATGACTTGGTGAGATTGCATGGGGTTCCTTTATCCATCATATCAGCTCATGGAGATCAATTTACTTCACATTTTTGGAGGTCTTTCCAAAGGGGTCTTAGTATAACGGTAAGCTTAATATGACCTTCCACCCTTTGATGGATGGCCAAGCCGAAAGGACCATCCAAACTCTTGAGGACATGCTTAGGGCTTGTGTATTGGAGCATATTGGAAGTTCGGATGATCATTTTCCATTGATTGAGTTCGCCTACAACAATAACTATCATTCTAGCATCAGTATGCCTACTTTTGAGGCTCTTTATAGTATACATTATTGATCACCAGTTGGATGGTTTGAAACTTGGGAGTGGCTATGTTTGGACTAGATCTGGTTGTGGAGGCTCTTGAGAAGGTTAGGATGATTAGGGAAAGGTTGAAACAGCCCAAAGTCACCAAAAGTCTTATGCCGATATAAGTTGAAGGGATCTTGAATTTAAAGTAGGTGATTGAGTTTATTTGAAGTTATCACCCATGAAGGGTGTCGTTTGCTTTGGTTAGAAGGATAAGTTGAGCCCAAGATATGTGTTCCATTTTAAGGTAATGAGGAGAATTTACAATTAGCTTACGAGTTGGATTTTCTTAGAGAAATGAAATTGATTCATCTAGTATTTCATGTGTTTAGGTTGAGGAAGTGTATGGGTGATCCTAATGCTATTGTGCCCCTTGATGTGGTGGGTGTTGTGGAAGACAACTTGAATTATGAAATTCCGGTTCAGATTTTGGTTAGGTAAGTGAAGAGATTAAGGAACAAGGATGTGACTTCTGTTAAGGTCCCTTGGAGGAATCAATAAGTTGAAAGTGCCACTTGGGAGGCCGAAGCCGACATGAGAAAGTGATACCCTTATCTTTTCCACTCTACTTAAGCCTAAGGTATTGATTTTAGTCCCTATGTAATTTCAAGTCTAAGTTCAGCCCATGACATATACATACATTCATGTTTAAATTGACAACTTCACGATGATTTTACACTTACAATGAGATCTTTGAAAGGATGTTTAAGTGCGTTGTTGTATCCTTATGTGGGATGAAATTTTCATGTTTGTCTATCTAATATACGTTTCTTTGACATTCAGAGATGAATGCTCCTAAGGGGGTGATATTGAAATGACCCCCAAAAGTGCCCAAAAATATGCCTTGGAAGTGCCCAGAATCGTAATTTTCATATATCTCAAAATCGGTGCATGATATCAAAAATTCGACTTCATATGGGATAAAATTGAGTGGAAGATGGGTCTACCCCTGATTTATGAGCAACCGTATCAAAATTTGAAAAGCGCAAAATGCGATTTCTAGAAAGGTTTTCACGCCCATGGCGTGACGCGCCAAGGGCGCGCGTCTGCGCATTTTTTGTCCACTTTTGACTTCGGGCCAAGACTTTTAAGTCTTGGGCCTAAGTGTTCCCAAGAGTGAAAATACTTATTCCATTTTCCACGCTCATATCATTGTAAACATTCCCTAGTACTCATTCAAACACTTAGCCAAATATTTTACTCCAAAACTCAAGTCTACAAACTCATCCAGATTTAAACGTTCTCATTCAAGCTTCAAGTCTCCATCTCCAATCTTCATCAAGTTCATCTCCAAAGCTAAGGTATGTGTATTTCATTCATGGATTACTTTAACTTATGATACCCAAGCTTCCTTTTACTCTAATTTGCATGATTTAGAGTTAATTTACTCATGGGTATTATTTATTATGAAATTCACTGCATACTATGCTGGAGTTTATGAAATTGTGACTGTTTTACTATGTTTTGTGCTATGAATCTAAGATCTAATGTGCGATTTGATGAAGGTTTTTGATGTATATAACTTTAGGGTGTTACCAAGAATCTGTTGATGGTTTTACATTGGATTTTCTTGCATGATAACTCTGAATTGCATGGTTTTACATTAGTACTACACACCCTCTAGTTGTTTGATAAAATGTCTGGTTATGTTTTCTTGAGGAATTGAAGGCCTAATGCATGTCTTATGAGTTGAATGACTATATGATGATGAAATGATGATGGAATGACGATAAAAGTATGAAGAAAAGGAATATATGTATACGATGATGAAAGAAGTGTATATATGATATTATCTCTATTATGTTGGGGATGACCAAGCCTAGCTCGAGGGTTTGTAGGCCTGGGTAACCTCGTTAAGGGGTTGGTACATCAATCGCCTAGCTCGGGGGGTGGTAGACCCGGGTAACCTTGTTGGTGGTCAGTACACATCAACCTTGATGTAGGGTTCTCACTCCATTAAACTTGTTAGGGGGTTTGTACTCCATCAACCTCATGAAGGGGTTTGTACCTCATGTGCCTCTCCAAGGAGGTGGTAGGCCTTAGATTGGACTAAGAATGGTCATTTCTTATACATGTATTACGTTATATATAAGCATGGTTTTACTTCGAGCATCATTCGTACATGTCATCTTGCTATTATGCTATCTATTGAGTATTATTATGCATTTTGCCTATGATGTCTATCTATTGTTGCATTGCATCCGACATACTTAGTACATTCAAACATATTAACCCATACTCTATGCCTATGTGATGTCACCATACGAGAATCAGAGCAATGCTTGATCAACTTCCCCTTCCATTTGGCTTGTACAGTTGTCTCTCAAGCTTATAGGCGAGTCCTCCATTCTAAGGATGTTTCTTATGATCTCTTGCTATGATCTAAGACTATCTTTTTTTTGTTTATGTATTGACTATGAAGGTGAGCCAATTGGTTGTCTTGGCCCTTGCTCTTATCTATGTAGTATAGGTGTTGTTGTACATGTTATGTATCTATGTTACGAGCCTTGACTCAATTATTCTTGACGTCTAAGATATAAATGCATTTCCTTAATCCCGGTTATCCCGATTTATTTCTCTTGATGCTTGTTTTATTGCTTCCGCGATCATGGATGTGTAATGATGTTCTAAGAGGCTTTCTTGGGGTCCCTTTGGTTCCCCTTGCGCCGTGTCATGTCTAGGCCCTAGGCTTGGGTCGTGACAAACTTGGTAGAAGAGCACTAGGTTGTTAGATCCTCGGAGTTCAACAACCACGTCGATTATTGTCTTGATCATGGTTGTGTTGTGCACTATAACTATGAGCTAGAGTCTATGAGGCGTTTGGGAAATGTTTCCCTTCTTCTTACTTTATGTCGTGCTATAGAAGTTGAAGTATCCCCCCTAACGATTGTACTTTGCTATGCTAGATCATGCCTAACACAAGAGGGAGAAGATCCCGCACACCAAAGGTGCAACCGGCTAATTGAGAGCTTTGGGATGTTCTCACTTTGCTGGCACAAGTGGTGGCTAATCAATCTAACCAAGGGGCCTAAGCCCCTCATGCTCCTACACCGGCATCTGTGGTGAGAGATTTCATGAGGATGAATCCCCTGGAATTCCATGGGTCGAAGGTGAGTGAGGACCCTCAAGAGTTTATTGATGAGGTCTATAAGATTTTGTCTATCATGGGTGTGTAGCCAGAGGATAAGGCGGAGTTGACGGCCTATTAACTCAAAAGGGTAGCACATATATGGTACAATCAGTGGAAGTAGGAAAAGGGAGTCAACAATGTGGTTTTATGGGAAGAGTTCAAGGCGACCTTTCTTAATCAGTTTTTCGCTCTTGAGCTTAGGGAAGCCAAATTGGTGGAATTTATGAATTTGATACAAGGGACTATGAGTTTGAGGGAGTATGCCCTTAAGTTCACCCAACTTTCAAGTTTACTCCTTACTTGGTTGCCGACCCAAGGTCGAGAATAAATAAGTTCATGATGTGTGTGTCCGATTTAGTGAGTAAGGTATGTCGGTTCGCCATGTTGATTAGTGATATGGGCTTTTCACGTTTGATGACCTATGCCAAATAAATGGAAGAAGAGAAATTGAGGAAGAGAAGGGGTCATGAGGCTAAGAGGGCCCCTTTTGAGGGTAAGTTCAAAAAGAGTGTCCGGTTTCATCAAGGCCAAAGGTCTACTCATGCATTGAGTAATAGGGTTGCAAATGATTTTCCAATGGCCCAAGCTGTTGGTGGTGTAGGTTATATTGATGTGTGTCCGAGGTATGATAAGAGTCATGGTGGCCCATGCTTGAGGAATACCGGTGCTTGTTATGGTAATGTGGAAATAGGGCATAAGGCAATAGATTGCCCTAGAAATCACAACAAGTGTAAGGAGGTTTGTCCACAAGGCGCTAATGTGGTTCCTTTGGGGAGAGGTGGCCGACAAGATGGTGCCCCAAGGAAAAATTGGTTTTATGCCTTGCAGGGAGGCAAGGGGTTGATGAGGTCCCTGATGTTATTACCGGTATGTTGAAAATCTTTGACTTTGATGTGTATGCATTGATTGATCCAGTCTCCACTCTTTCTTTTGTTACCCCTTTGTTGCCAAAAAGTTCCATGTTGACCCTGAATTGTTGTATGAGTCGTATGAGGTGTCTACTCCTACTGGTGCATTATTGTTGCTAGGAGGGTTTATAGTTGTTGTCCTATTTACATTTCATATATTGTATTGCCTTGTGATCTTGCTGAATTTGACATGGTTGATTTTGATGTCATTCTTGGGATGGATTGGTTGCATGCATACTATGCTTCTATTGATTGTGGAACCTGTAGAGTCAAATTCCAATTCCCAAATGAACCCGTCCTTAAGTGGGAGAGTCATGACATGGTGGTCAAAGGTAGGTTCATCTCTAGCATTAAGGCCCGTAAGTTGATCTCTAGGGGGTGTCTTTACCATCTTGTGAATGTTCGAGATGTGAAGTTCAAAGTCTTCCTCATAGACTTGGTTCCAGTTGTAAATGAGTTCTTTGATGTCTTTCCAAATGACCTTCCTGTTGTTCCTCCCGAAAGGGAAATTGATTTTGGTATAGATCTCCTTTCTGATTTTCAACCCATCTCTATTTCCCCTTATAGTATGGTCCCGACGGAGTTGAATGTAATACCCCACACCTTACCATACTAATACTATACAAATGAAATATGACATGATTTGGTTAAACTAGCGCAAGTTTTCAAAA
>JAABOM020000007.1:14036294-14049634 GCA_011800125.2 Solanum clarkiae
TATTAAAATTTAATAACAAAATTGGAGGATGACCAAAATTGCACTACTGTAGTAAACACTGTTTACTATTAATACTGTAAGCAAAAAAATATGGATGATTTTGAGTCAAAGTCCAAAGATAACAGATTATTTTAGTCTTTCTTATAAACGTTGTGTACTATTAATGTTTCAAATAAAAAAATATGGGTGATTTTGAGTTTAAGTCCAAAGTCAATGGACTATTTTGATCTTTTCCTCCAAAAAAATCAAGTTAACTTTAGATATTTATCGGTGTGGGGAAAATACATATATAGTTTGGTGTGTGAGAGAATTTATTCGCATGTTCAAAAAGCAAAGGGAGCAATGAAACCCCACTCCACTCATACTCCCTTTTCTCTCATTTTATGTTAAATATCATGTTAAAATAAATACTAAAATAAAATAAGCATAACGCTAAAAAAGGAAACATTTTCATCAGAGTAGCCTCTTTCATACATACAGAGAAGAAGAAATGCTTCATCTATGCTCTACCCTCCATTTTTCTATCAGATTCTGGAGTTTCTTCTTCAGTTTATTCATTCTAGCTTTTTTCCTTAAAACTTTCCACCATCGCCCACAAACTTCCCTTTTCTACTTCAACACTTTCCTCTCTTCCGCCAATAACTCCACCATTGCCACCTACCTCCGTCACCTCACCCTCCACCCTCATCTTGCTGGCACAACCCCTTCCCTTCACACTGCTCTTTACGTTAAATCCCATTTTCAATCCTTAAACCTCAAAACCCATGTCACCAACTACACTGTTCTTCTCTCATACCCTTTGTTTTCTTCAGTTACTCTCCATTTTCCTAACGGCTCCCTACTTTCTTTAACCTTGTCTGAACCGGGTTTCGCTTCAGCCGGCGTCGTGACGCCCTATCATGCTTATTCACCATCTGGCTCCGCCTACGGTAAGCCCTGTTTTTTGAATTATGGGAGGGAAAACGATTACATTGCCCTTGCCGCGCATGGGGTGAAGGTTAAGGGGTGTGTTGGGATTGTGAGGAGAGGTGGTGGGTTGTCAAGGAATGAAGTGGTGGAGAAGGCGGCGGCAAGAGGGGTCAAGGCGGTGTTGATGTTTACGGAGGGTGAGTTTGAAGGAGGGGTTGAAAGAGGGACAGTGATGAGTGGTTTAGGGGACCCATTAAGTCCTGGCTGGGCTGGGGTTGAAAATGGTGAGAAATTGAGACTAGATGACCCACTGGTGATGCAAAGGTTTCCTAGTATACATTCATTGCCTATATCTATGAGGTCAGCTGAGATTATATTGAAATCACTTGAGGGACCTGAGATGCCTTATGAATGGAGAAAAAGTATGAGATGTAGTACTAGTGGAAGAGTTGGGCCCGGCCCCATTATGCTCAACTTTACCTACCAGGTTAGTTCACCCCTCTTTGTCATCTTCTTTCCTTCAGCTTCTTGTGTTGGATGTCTTCATTCATTCTGTCGTATAGGTTGATTATGACGACTATGATTTGGCAGTTTCTAGAGTGAATCGGTTATTTTAGTTCATAAAAAGAAACTTTCCTAAATTTCTAGTAAAATGAGATGGATGGAGTTTCATTCTTTTTAAGTGATTTGTGTTACCCAAAATTTATAAGTTGTTAATTTTGGTGAATTTCTTGATAGATGATGGTTAAAGATTACTTCTTTGTTCTCATGTCTGCTTTTGGTAATGAAAGATTGCATTTCCAAATATTGCCTAAGGATCATTTTGGTGAGTAATGAAATGACACTTGACAATAAGAAACATCTTGAATGTGGGGGTGGGTGGTATTGGCATAAACCACTCTTGGTTGTCGGGTGTTCCGTCAGTTTGAGTAGGATAGTTCAATCTCACCTTAAAGCTGGTAGAGAAAGAGGGAGGGATGTTGGAGGATCTGGGATGTCTTGTAATAGCAAGATGAACCTGAATACTTGCGTAGATTGGTTGGCGTAAAGATGATTAACTTTACGCCATGTTTGACTTTTTGAGTTCATACTTAACTTGTAATGAGGCTTCCCTCTGTAAATACTTTTCAGCAGTTTTGCTGCTGTATCGTACAATATCATTTACCAATCAAAAAACAAAAAAAGATGCTTAGCTTTAGCTATGACATTTTGTGGTTGATCGAGCCTTCGAGGTTTTGATCAATTGGGCATGCAGCAGTAAGTATTTCAACTGTGCATTTACAATTAGCAAATAAAGCAAGTCTGCTTCTGCTGATGATTCATAAGGTATGCTCATGATGCTACAAAATAGAAAATCTCACAAACACTACTCCCTCGGTTCCAAAATAAGTGGTGTTTTTAGCTTTTCATTTTGTTTCAAAATAAGGGGTTTTTTTATACAATCAAGAAGGCACTAATAATGTTTTTCCAATTTTACCCTTATTTAAACGAAGGGAATCTTATCTTTGTCAAAAAAAAAAAAGAGAGATGGAAATCTTATGTAACCAAGAAACTTTTAAAGACCTACATCTTTTCAAGGTGCTTATTAAGTTATTTTTTTAAGGGTAATTTAGTAAAAATACATTTTATTTTATAGGAATGAGTAGTTTGGTGCCCAAGCTAAAAACACAACAATTTTGGAACTGAGTATGATAACAATAAAAGACAGCAGAATAAAAAGAAAATTTAAATATGATTCACAATGGTTTGGAGCGAAAAAGAGATCAGATTACATTTTAACATATGGACGCTATCCTGCTTAAATAGGGTCATTCAAAATCGAACCGAAATCGGTTATCCGAGTCGAAAAAAAGTTATTGATTTATTGATATGGGTTATTGGTTTAGCAATTGATATGGGTTATTGGTTTAGCAATTTCAATGACGGTTTAAATTATTTTAATTATTGGATTATCGATTCTTAATGATTTTAGGTTTTTCTTAACGGTTTAGCCGATAGCCCGATAATAAATTAAATAATTAAATTTGTACTATTTGATATGTAAAGTCCTTGACAATTTCATATTTTTATTTTTTACCATCTCGAACTCTCAATTATTCTTCAACGTGACATTGTTTGTTTTTTAGCAAAATGCAATCTGTCTACTCATATATATGGTTCATTTGGTTTCAACTTTTTTTTTTTTTGATTTGCACCGGGTGTTCGAGTCTCTTAGATCCTCGACTAATCCCGGGGGATGCACAGGCCCTCGGCAAAGAGTTTCCCGCAAGTGCAACCATGATTAATTCAGGTTTTACCCAACCCAATGGCCCTCAAAAATTGTTTGCACCCAGTGGGTTTCGATCTTGAGACCTTGAAAGGGAGCAAACCCCAAGCCTCAAGTCTATTACCAACAAACCAACCCCTGACTGTTAGTTCATTTGGTTTCACCTTGTTTCTATGTATTCTTTAATAAAGAAAATTTTATGTCAAATTTTAACGGTTAAACTGATAACCGAGTTGATAACGATCAATAACCGATAAGCCAATATCTTAATGGTTCTATAACGGTTTACCATATCTACAAACCGATAGCCGGTAAGTTGTATTGATGAATTTCACAACCTAACCGAACCGACCAATATGTAGCACTATGTGCAAACATATCTATCAACTTTTTTCTTGGGGTTCTTCTTGTTCAAATTTCCTTTCTTCCATCTTTACAAAAGTAGGATGAAAATTGAGTTGAGCAGTAAAAATACCTGCCAAGTAGCTCTTCACGAATTATTCTTGAGAAGGTGTTATGTAATGCATGCAATTCCTGGGCATTGACCAGCTGCAAGCTGGACTTTATAATTTTCACCGCGTCCTGAATATATACATGGAATTGTACCAGGCCGCCTTGTAATCATACCAATTATATGTCTGGGGTTGATGAGCTTTTGATAGGAGAACGGGGCTAGTTGATAATCAACAAACCAATGTTTGGTTTGCTAGCTACATTAAAAAAGAGGTTTTTTTAAGAGGCCAAACAAAGATACTGTAGATAATTATCTTTCAGTCTTTGCTATGTTTCCTTTTGTCAATAACCAATGATCCAATTAATTAAAATACAAAATGAGAATCATATTCATATGATTTTGCACTTCTCCAAAAATATCATCATTTGGTTGCTCATTGTTGTCAAACATTAGCTGGCTTGTCAGGCTGACCCAAGGTTGACTTTAGAAAACAGAACGTGAATTTCTGGAGTCTGGATCCTTTATGTTGTTTAAAACTAAATGCAAGGTTACTGATATTTTTTAGTAGCTTGATGGTGTTCGTAAACATGATCGCCAATTTTGGCAAATTTTAGCGTCTTAAAATTCTCATCCTAGTTGTACTAGTCACATAATATGTGAGTGATTCATACACATCTCATAATTTATAAAGGGTGAACATGAGCTTGGTATGCATACCTGATTCCGGGCCTGTATTCGTGAAGCAATGATATAATAACTGTGATGTGATCAGGCAGCTTAAGTACATAATGTCTCACTCAACTTAAGAAGTTGAAACATTCAAATCTCAGAGATTTAGATTTCAGAGTTTTGATACCCCAAATCATCAAATATCATATTAAGAATGTAGTCAGTACAAAGAGGATACTTGCATCGAAACCCACTGGGTGCAAACAATTTTTGAGGGCCATCGGACTGGATAAAACCTGAATTAACTGTGGTGCACTTGCGGAAAACTCCTTGCCGAGAGCCTGTGCACCCCCGGGATTAGTCGGGTCTCTAAGAGACTCAGACACCCGGTGCAAATCAAAAAAAAAAAAAGAAGATACTTGCATGAATAACTTAATGCTACACATCCATCTGTGCTAGCTTTTTCGTGTCTTTTGCATTAATTGAAAGGAAGACTGAGCAGAAAGATGTGGGATTTTCTTTATTTGAACATTACATATATTTTTCACCATAAGCCACTAGATTTCCAATTTTTGAGTTGAGTCTTTCATCAAGTTATGAGAGTTGCTTTTAATGAGAGCAGTGTCCTTTGGAGAGCATGGTCCTCTAGATGAGGAATCTACAATTAATGGAAAGAGAGAATGCATAGTTACGCCCTCCAACTATGACACCATCATTAAATAGACACTTTAACTTTGCGGGGTAGTGGTAAGGTCTGCGTACATTCTACCCTCCCCAGACCCCACTTGTGGGATTTTACTGGGTATGTTGTTGTTGTTGTTGTTGTTTAACTTTGCGGGGTCCTAATACCCTTTTGAACTATTTCAAAATGATACAAGTATAACCTTTTTTGTTCAACCTCAGTTATCAGTAGGGGTAAATCACACACCAATGACTGTCAAATTCATTAATTTCATATTTTTATTATGTATTTCTTACTTTTTTCTATTCCTTTTCCTTTTCCCTCTCTCTCTCTCTCTCTCTCTCTCTCTCTCTCCATTTTTTTGCACTTAAATCCCTATACCCTATATTCCTTGTCATTGACTCATCCCTTCAGCTCCGGTCAACCATCGACATAACCATCACTATTTTGTTTGTTCCATCTCTCCTAAATAGCTCTAGCCCACTATTATTAATTGTTTTATTTTTTTTTTTAATTTTAGATAGAAGGATGTGTGGGTTGAAAGATATGATTGAGGCCGTAAATTTTCTTGTATCACCACTGCTATAACCACCCCAGCCACCGTAGTGACTGCCAAATCACAATTAAATTACAAATTAACATTTTGAATATTAGAATCACAATAGTTGTGATGAAGGGAAACGCTATTAAATTGGAGCTTTGTAATTCTCTTAACCAACAAAATGATGGAAAAATAACTTCATAACAAAAGTAAAACAAAAAATAGTTGACAGAGAACTGTTAGGATTGAGAGAATTCGAAGAGTGTGGAATTTAGTCAAATAATGGTATAATGACAATAATAGAGAAAATAGTTAGTTGATAATAGCGGAAGTAAAATAATTAAAAATGACATAAAAATTTAATGTGGTTTGATCAGTGTGACCTAGCACCGGTAGAGAGGAGCATTCACTATATCAACAAGGATGCAAAAGGGAGTGCATAATTTGAGTAAATCTTCTAATCCAAATAACCTCACAAGATCATTCCAAATAAAGGGTTCACTCAAGTGTTTTCCTTTACTCTAAAGGAGAGAGAAAAAAAAAGAAGAGAAATTAAATGTTTTTATGTGCTTTAAGGTGTGTTACAACTAATGGCCAACTTCTCTATTTATAGGGATGAAATACACTTGTTGATGTCATTAGTGATGCCAATAGAAGATACGAACTTCAACATTTTAATGTACATATATCAACTTTTATGATTGTCAAATCTCAACGTTTTATAATTGCCAAATCTCAACATTTATGGCTGTCAAATCTCAACAATTATGGCTGCCAAATCTTTGATAAAAAGAAGGAAAACAACTTTCTTGAATCATGGTGTGAATCCTAGTATCCTACAAAATCTAAGCCAAAATAACAAAGGCCACATTACAAATCTCCACCTTGACTGAATTCGGCGAATATAGTAAATTTTTTCCATCCTCTCTGCAAAAGCTCATATGGGCTAAATTATTCTTCATTAATGGCAATGAAGTTCAAGCATAACTTGAACTTGAACTTGTTGACTAGAAGAGACTTCGTGAACAAGTTAATCTTCTAAACAAAGACTTTCCTTTTAAGTGGTTTTCCTGGATGAAGTGATACCTGATATTAATATGCTTCATTCTCTCATGATACATCTGATGATCCTCTATGATATACCCTAGAAAAGAGTCTTCTGGTACTTGTAACGCAAATAAGGAGCATATTGCTATAGTAATTTGGGAATTTAAAAGTTAGTTAAGTAACTGTTAAATCATAATAACCAGTGTTCTGGAAGTTAGTTGAAATATTGAAGAAAAATGTTATTGACTTATGTATTTACGTTACTACACAGAGACCCTTTTTATAGTCACTATAATATAATCTAAATACAAGTTGGAAACAACAAACTACTCTTGTTCCAATTCTAATTAGGATTATACACTCATATTCCAATTCTAACAAGAAACATGAGGTCTCTTGTGGAGGCAAAAACACTTAGTGGTTTCTTCCTATATGTCCAAGCCTTGGTGGATAGAGTTATCCAATGCTTGTGTCGACGGAAGGTAGCAGGTAACACGTGGAATTAGTCGAGGTGCCCTACAGCTGTCCCTGTATCCATGGTTATCAAAAATAAAAAATTTATTACTGAGTTTAGAATTATGTGATTTCTCAAACATTCTAACATTTCCATGAATGTTATGAGGTGCTTAAAAGTTTAAATATGTTCTTTGGTTTATAGAAAGAAAAAGTTGCTCGTGATAGTTATTTCTCCATTGTCACGCAATGGTTATTTAATTTGGCATTTTTTAGGTTCCCCTAAGACAAACATGCATGAGCCGTATACATATTAGGAAAGAAAAGAACTTTCTCTTATATTGAACATCTCCTTGTCTCAGTTGTTTAATCCCATCTTTGAAGAGATATGCAGTTCATCAATTTAATCAAAGAAACTGTTCTTTTGCAATTTTCACCTGCTAATTCTTTCGAGCAGGTGTTCCACCTGTTCTTTGTTTAATCCCTAATTTTACTGCGTGTGAATTTATGTAACCATTAGCTTTAATTGATTCTTTTCAATTTGACGACTAAAGTTACCCAGAAAAATGGTGTACATATGGATCGCTTAAAAGCAGGTTAGCTCAGAAATTTAATACTGTTTCTATATTATTTCTGATTCCAGGGTGAGAAAAAGATGGCGACAGTTCATAATGTTTTTGCTGTCATACGGGGATCACAAGAGCCTGATCGTTTTGTACTTCTTGGAAACCATAGAGATGCATGGACTTATGGAGCAGTTGACCCCAATAGTGGAACCGCTGCCCTGCTTGACATTGCTCGTAGATATGCCTTCCTCATGCGTTTGGGTTGGAATCCTCGAAGAACAATCATTCTCTGCAGTTGGGATGCAGAAGAGTTTGGGATGGTAGGTAATGTTCTATATCTAGAAGTCACCAGCATTTTCTCCTGTCTGATGGTAGGATCGGGTGCAATATTTAGAATTGACTGGGAGATTATTCTGTCCAATTTTGTCAACCCCTTTTTTGGAAATATATATGCTAATTCAATGAAATAGACTTGTGATTCTCTTTAATCACTTCTTGTTCTGCCATTGAACAAGAATATTATGTGGACGCGACCTGTGAATCTGGCTGGATGTTTAAACAGTAGGACTGACCATAAAGTAAGGAAGTTATTTGAGTGGCTGTAGTCTATAAGCCTTTTTTCATGTTTTGTGGCTGGGACTGGGACACTATTTAACAGAGAGAGAGTGCAGGACGGTCCATCACCGATATTCTAGAACCTGATTCTGGGCTAATGTAATATTAGACTGCTTCCTCAAAGCTACGAGGGTTATTGTAACGATCTTTACTTTTGTTTTGCACTGATCTTGTTCTCTCTTCATGGATTCAGATTGGATCAACTGAGTGGGTTGAGCAAAATCTTGTCAACCTTGGATCTAAATCTGTGGCCTATTTAAATGTGGATTGTGCAGTTCAAGGCCCTGGGTTTTTTCCCAGTACGACTCCTCAGTTCGACAATCTGCTTACCGAAATCACCAAGAAGGTAAGCCTGCTATGTCATCAGTCAGTGGAAGTTTTAGACAGTGATGCTTCTAATCTGATCTTTTAGCTAATTGTATTTGATTTGCTGGATAAGGTTAATGATCCAGACTCAGAGGGCATGACTCTCTATGAAAGATGGACAAATGGTAATAGAAGTATCAAGGTAAGTTTCTCATGCTCTGTTTTTCTTTATTTCTTTACACAATCTTTCATCAAGCAAATTATAGGTATAGCGTATACTGCGTTACATAAGAATTCTTCATGTCTTATCTGTCAAATAGGAATACTAAATACTGAGATTTTGTTGAAAAAGACAATCGATTTACCATAAAAATAGAACTAAGAAGATACTTCCCGATTGATTGGAATTTTATAAATGAAAATGGTCAACATCTTCTTTCCTGCGGGCATGGAAATAAAACTGGAACGAGACCTTCCTTTCTGTCAACATTAATTTCCATTCAATTTCTCTTTCCTCTATATCTAAAAGGGATGTGAATGCAGAATTTTATGCACATATCACTGTATGTTATAATCAAAAGTAGAACTTCTAAGCTAATCAAAGAAAACAGAAAAAAGGAAAATTCATGTTGTTTTGGATATTGCATACAAGTTATTTCATATATATTCTGAGAGTTGTAGCATATGAGACAAAAGTTCCGTAAGTATAATGCGTTGACTCATAAGATCATCATCTCTCGTGTCAGTATTTAGCAAGTCTGAAGCATTTTTTAAATGGCAAGTGACAAATTAGGTTGAGGAAGTGCACCTCATTGCAAGTCTCTACATTTGGAAAGAGTTCTTATCCTCTGTAAAAGCATTTTCTAGGAGACTGAAATGTATGGTACCTATCTTAAATAATAAGATCCCTTCTGTAACCAGTTCTAACTGTTGCTAAAATTCTGTTTCTCGGTTTCTGGCGTGGATAAATGAGGGATTCCCTTGCATCCATTTGATTCCGTGATTTATTGGCCTCGTTATCTTTTCTTCTGTACTCTTCTAAACTGCTTGCAAGTGTGATGGTCTTTGCATTTGCAGGTTCAAAGGCTTAGTGGAGTAGATTCAGACTTTGCCCCGTTTTTGCACCACGCTGGTGTTCCTTCTCTTGATCTGTACTATGGCAGAGGTATAGTGCTTCCGTTCTTAGCTAAACTAGACGAAATGTAAAATCATCCAAACAATGGGATTTCAGTGCGCCCAAGATACATTGTGCCCTGTATATGCTTTAATAATTTAGTCGTTCTCTTGCAGATTTTCCAGTATATCACACAGCATTTGATTCTTACAGCTGGATGGTAAATTTTGGGGATCCATTCTTTCAGAGGCATGTGGCAGGTAGTTACTTATTTTATGTAGCTTTAAATGTTTCTGTATCTTATTTGAAGCTATCGACTTCGTACATATGTTAGATGCATTTTTATAACTTAAAGGTATTTCTTAACATCTAAAATTGCATATGTTTGATTTACATTGATACAAGTTTTTATGGGTTTTATTTTTTATCTTTGGCTTTTGATGTTCATGTTATGGAGATGATAGCCTTTTCTTTGTTTCTCCTCCCTTCCCTTGCAGTGACAGGAGTTTGGGGACTTCTTGCGCTTCGCCTGGCTGAGGATCTGATTTTACCTTTTAACTATCTCCCATATGCTGCTGAGCTGCAGGTAAAGAGAGCTTAAATTTTGAGGGATTCAATTTTGGATGCTTAAGCTATTGTTAATACCTCTGGCCTACCATTAAGATGAATATGTTGGAGTGATTTGTTGCTCCCAAGCGCAAACACACGTGGTCACCAAGTAATAGAGTGACTCCAAAGTCAGATATGGTACCACAATGACTTGCTTTTTCAGTTTATTAGATTAACTTCTATCAATTGATTACACAAGTGATTTCACCACAAGTTGATTTTAATCTATTGCAGAAAATAAACTAAGGTGCTTTTGGTATGGAGGAAAACATTTTCCAAAATTTCATTTGGTTAATCAAAATGTTTGGAAAGCATTTTCTCTAGGAAAACAAGCTCCTTAAAAATGAGGAAAATGACTTTCCCAATGAAAGTAAGGAAAACAAGTTGCATAAGTGAGGTTTCAAGTTTATTGTCTCCTTACCACCCAACCAACCCTCATTCTTTGACCATCCCACCCCTTGCCATCCCTGAATCCCAATCCCCATCCCTTCCTGCCTCCATAAAATTTTGATAGATGACATATAAATGCTCGTGGGATAATATTTTGTACGTACTTACCAAACAATAGAAGATTGGTAAGACACCACTTATATTTTATAGGAAAACATTTTCCTTCCTACCAAACACACCCTAAATTAACTATTTTATCACGTATCAATATCAAGAGTCGAAACATTGGGATTTATTACTATTAAAGATCAGATTCAAGTCTTATGGTCCGCTAACAATCATGTGAGTAATCACTTGAATTGACTGTACAATCTACCCCAACTATGGATTAACGCGGCAATAGTGCAACTAGAATCTTTTGATTTCTTGAACACCAATTTGTATCACCATTCAAGCCTATATGTCTATGCTCATGAATTTTAACACAAACACATTCGTACTCCTATATAAAATCGAAGAAGGTGAACTAAGTATATGCCTATCCTAGATGCAAATCCTCTCCTTGAAGCCTAAGGTTGAGATTTTGTTCTACTCAACCTTTTTACATGCCTTAGATTCCCACTTTAGTGTTCAATCTAAGATTCAAAGATGTGTCTATTGGTCATGAAACAATATAACTATTAATCTCAATGTTAAATAAATAACTCATACCATAGCCAGTGTCGTGAAAGGCAATCGCTTTGTCGCTGATGGTGAGAGGTGAGGCGACCCTTTATCGCCTTTTAGCTTTGTGGCGATGCAATCTTCAAAAGGTGACGCCATAGCGCCAATGACAACAAAGGCTAGAGACGGCAAAGGCATTGCCTTTTGTATTTTCTTAAAAAAGCGACTAATTTGGGGTGTTTTAAAATTAAAAGGCAATTTTAGGGTTTTCTTTCCAAATTTGCACATTTGCACTGTTAGAGTTAGGCTACGGCTCCAACCAAATGACCCGACTAGACTTCTCCAGTGACCAACCAAACTTTTCCGGAGACTCGGAAGTCCAACCAAGGTGCATTTCTTCTTTAGATTTCATCTTCCTGCGTTTCTTTTTTTGTTCAGACTTTAAGGTTACTTCTAGCTTTGTTTTTTCCTCACTATTGACTTTGGTTTTGCTTTTTTCTCATTCAAATTCTAGACTTTTGGTATCCATCGTCTTTTTTCTGTTTTTGAATTGAAATATTTGCTAACATGTTATTGAGATTGAGATTTTGATTATTTATATATGCAATTAAGTATTTTAACTTTTTGGTATTAATTGAGGTTGTACTTCAAAAAGGCAAGCGCGGACCTTGTGGCAAGGCAGACCCTTGTCGCCTTTCACCGTCCAAAACACACTTCATAAGGACAATCATAAGAATGTTGTTATGCGTATAAACATCTTAGAAACAACAACAATATACCAAATGGAATCCCACAGGTGGGGTTTGGGAAGACTAAAATGTACACAGACCTTACCACATACCCAATGGTAATCTATGGCTTAAGTGCAGAACTCTTAGCAAAATGTCCGAACCCCTCCAAAAATGCCCTTGGGGTCTATTTATAGACTAGGAAAAACCTTCAGAAAAAACTTTCCTAGTCAAACTTGGAATCAGCCAGAATTAGACTTTGATCACCTTCCATCGCGGTGTATCACCTATCCCATTGAATTTCACCACAATGGTTGATGCGTTGCACTAACCTTTTGCCATCTCTTGACTTAGAAAAATTCTTGAGCCTCCCATGTTTCACCATGTCACATTGGCCATCTCGATGAAATTTACCACATTTGTCACTACGACTCTGTGCATCACACTGTCTTCTCCTCCTTGAGACTCATTTTCCATTTAGCAAGTAGCCAATACGTGGCCATATATCATAAATAAGTATCGTAATGTATACATATAACTAGAAATTCCACTATCATTAATTACCACTCATTTTCCATTTAGCAAGTAGCCAATACTTGCCTTTCTGTATGTAAAGAAAAATGAACTGGCAAGAAGTGAATATGTATGTATTTTAACAGAACGTGTATCTTGAAATTAAATGAAGTGCTCCTAATGTATTATTATATCAAAGGGATGTTAGGATAACATAAATTAATGCTGCTTACAAAGTAATTGATGCGCTGAACCTTTCCATCACTTCCATGTGAAAGTGAGGGTGCCAAAACCACTAAATTCTTGTCCGCGTACTCGGTATTGCATAGGTTCATGATAAAATACATATATTTTTTAATATATCATAATTAATAGAAAATTATATTGATTAAAGCCTACCATATATATAACGATAATTTCTTGACATAGCAAAACATACTATCTCTGCTAAAATATTACTAATTGATGAAATTTCTTTAAAAATAAACACATATAAATATATTGTAGCTATGAATTTTCCCGTAAATATTTAAGATATTTTTAGGAAGGCAACACATACACATGCACACATATATATGTATTTGTGATTTCGATTGAGATACTGATTTATTAAAATCACGCATGGTGCTATGGTAAAATTCTCAAATTTAGATTCGTAAGCCTTCTATATGAGATAATGGACAACTATGAATACCGTTACATTATCTCCGCCTAAAGTAGGAAAGATCTGCAATCCTAATGTTGAAGTAGGTCTTAGGCCTAACTCACACCCCAAAAGCTAGCTCAAAGGGAGAAGGATTGCCTAAGCCTTATAA
>JAABOM020000007.1:14049734-14066420 GCA_011800125.2 Solanum clarkiae
CACCAATGTGGGACTTTGTGTCTCAACACCCCCCTCACGCCCAGTGCTTAGCATCTGGTGCGTGGACAATTTTTTTTGGGGGGCCCAACATTGGGTGAGACGAGTCCTGCATTGATACCACTTGTAGGGACCGCGCGCACCCTCACCCCAACCCCGCATTAGTATGATATTGTCCGCTTTGGGTCAAGCCCTCACGGATCTGTTTTTGGGCATCTCCCAAAAGGCCTCATACTAATGGGATTGGGTTCAACCAATTTAAGTTGGTCACTATGACCTTTCCAAGCCGATGTGGGAGGGAAGAGATTGCATTGCATCCCAACCTACCTCCCCTCAAACTCTAACCACACAATCTCGTGGCCTTTTTGACACCTCTAGCTTCGAATTCCGAAGGTCTAAAGGATCGTTAGGCCACGCTTTCACGGTTCGTCATTCCTGCCCTCCGAACCTGGGCTCTGATACCATGTCGAAGTAGGTCTTAGGCCTAACTCACACCCCAAAAGCTAGCTCAAAGGGAGGAGGATTGCCTAAGCCTTATAAGGGGAGCACCCATCCCATTAACCACCAATGTGGGACTTTGTGTCTCAACACCTAAGAATAAAAGCTAAATACTGAAAACTGGTGGAGTGACTGACTCCAGACTAAAACATGAACACTGGACTGATTTCATATACGTGCATGCATACTAAGACATGGGAATAATCAAAAGACATGAATCTGAATAGGGTACTAAGGAGGAACTATTATCGCATGCTAGAACTGAATTAAAAAGGAAAAAGGTAGGGGCACTTGGCCATTATATCTACTCCAACATTCCAACTAGCTCCCTCAACTTGTTGATTTCTTCAAAGAAATTTCACTGAAGAAACTTCCTTATTTCTGACCTTACGAACCTAACTACCAAGAATCTCTACGGGACCTCCTGGTAAAGGTGACTAATACTTCCATCCAATACTCTCTAAAGGTACAACTGAGGTCAGATCACCAAAATGCACTTCTTCACTAATGACTCATGCCCAATAGAATGAGGAAGATATTTGGCTAAAGTGAGGGACATGGAGAGTGAGAGGCTAGAACAAGTAGTGTAGACTATTCTTAGCAGAAGTCAAGCGGTGGTGGTCGATTTCGGTTTCATCAAGAGTTTTCAGCTCCCGACAAATCTTTTGCTAGTGCTCTAGTGCCCAAGTTCAGGCTGGAGATCAGGGATAGAGCACCAGGCTTTAAGTCCCATGACAATGTCTCTACAGGTCGTACTTATTCAGTTTGCTAGTAGTGTGGTAAGAACCATCCTGGGGAGTGTATTGCTGGCAATGGTGGTTGTTTTTGATGTGGCAAGCTAGATCACAGATTGAGGGAGTGCCCAATGGCCTTATTGAGGGGCTAGGATGTTTGCTAGAAGATTCAACAACTTCAGCAGGTCGCCTTGCTCAGCATGGCGTACCATCTAGTGCAGGTGGTAGTCAATGCCAGAATAGGTTCTATGCTTTGCAGACTCGAATCGGATTAGGAAGATTCCCCTGATGCAGTCACTGATATGTTCCATGTCTTTCAACTTGATGTTTTTGCATTATTAGATCTAGGGGCCATACCTTCTTAGTGACTCCATATATTGCATTAAATTTTGGTGTTAGTCCTGAAATCTTATCAGAACTTTCTCAGTCTTTACTATTGTTGGTGATTTAGTCTAAGCTAAATGGGTTTAACAGTAACTGCCCAGGCTTAGATTTTAGAAAGTCACCACAGTTGATCTAGTAGAGTTGGATATGCTTGATTTTGATATCATTCTTGGCATGGATGAATTATACTCTCCTATTAAGCCTCAGTGGACTGTAGAACCATGGTCGTTAACTCTCAATTCCTAATGAACCATAGTTTGGAAGGGTAGTACTTCGATGCCCATAGATTGATTTGTCTCTTACCTTAAGGATAAAAATATCATATTTAAGGGTTGTATTTATCATTTAATTTGAGTTACGGATTCCAGGTCTGAAGCCCCAACCCTTTAGTTAGTTCCAGTGGTTAATGAATTTTCGGAAGTGTTCTTTGAAGATCTTCCCGTAGTCCCTCTCGAAAGGGAAATTGACTTTGGAATAAACCTTCTTTATATACCCCGTCGATCTCAATTCCTCCTTACAGAATGGCTCCAACGGATCTAAAAGAGTTGAAGGATCAGCTAAAGGTTTCATTAGACCTAGTATATCCCCATGGTTTGCTTATGTGAGAATATTGGAGAAAAATATTATTGAATTATTGTCTACATTATTACATTGAGACCCTATTTATAGATACTATATTAGACTCCTTTTCCAACTAGGATACTATAATACAATCCTTTTCTAAGTAGGATTCTATATACTATTGTTATTCCTATTCCTATTCTAAGTAGGATTGTATTTACCTATTCCTATTCTAACACTCCCCCTCAAGCTAGTGCATACACGTCATATGTACCTAGCTTGTTACAAATGTAATTATTACGGGATCGATGAAGAGCTTGGTGAGATATCCGCAAGTTGATCACTCGACTTCACAAAATCAACAATCAATCTCAGTGTGCTTAGTCTTCTCATGAAATACTGGATTTGATGCACAATGTCGATAAAACACAATGTGATAAGTTCTTGTATTACAGTGTTGAAATTCTCAAACCAAGCTCAGAAGATTGATTCATGCTACAGAGTGACTTACACAAACGACATACAAGGCTACCAAACAACATTCAAGGCTGCCAAACTCCCCCCGAGCAACAAAATCAGGTGGTTGCTCCGTATAGATTTCCTCGAGATGATCACGGAGAAAAGCATTCTTAATGCTCAACTAATCAAAAGGTCATTGGAGAATGACAATATGGATCATCTCAAAATTGCTCCAAGAAAGTCACTTTAAAACTGGTGGGAACTTCTCATGTGCCGAATTATTAAATTTGATGGCTGAAAGTGGTCATCAATTGAGAAATAAAATTATATGGATAGGGTCGGAATGATGACACAACCCTACTGAGAAAGAGAATTATATGGGTAGAGTCGGAATGACGGCACGACCCTACTAAAATGTAAATTACCTGGGTAGGGTCAGAATGATGGCAAGACTCTACACAAATTAGATTTGATGAGTCACCGAAAAGACGACTTCATAAAAAGCAATCAAAGAGAAGATCGAAGGCATGGAACTACGCAAATTAAATCTAAGTCACCAAAAAGCCACACAATTCTATGCAACTCAGATATGAGAAAGTAGTTCGAAAAATTCATGGTACTACACAAATTGAAGATGAGAAGTAGTCCGGAGAGATGCACGGTGCTACACATGATAAATATGAAAAAGTAGTCACCGGAAAGATGATACGGTGCTTCACAAATTAGATATAAAAAAGTAGTCACCGGAAAGATGGCACGGTGCTACACAAACACTAGCAGATGTGAGGTTGACACAAAACAACCCTAGAAAGTCACTGAAAATTGACGCACAGTGACCTAATCTTTTTTTTTTTTTTGGCTAACATAATCATTGGCCAGACGGGCGACATATATGGGTCATAGCCGCTCGCCGGCAGTGGAAGCTCTTTGATTTTCTACCAGGACCGTAGAAGCTCTGATACCATGTGAGAAGTATAGGAGAAAATTATTATTGAATTGGTGTCTACATTATTACATTGAGACCCTATTTATAGATACTATATTAGACTCCTTTTCCAACTAGGATACTATAATACAATCCTTTTCCAAGTAGGATTCTATATACTATTGTTATTCCTATTCCTATTCTATGTAGGATTATATTTACATATTCCTATTCTAACAGCTTCAATCTTCCTCATGCCTAAGGAAGATGGTTGTCTTAGAATGTGCATAGATTACCGCCAACTGAATAAAGTCACTATCAAAAATAAATATCCTATTCCCAGGAGTGCCGACTTGTTCGATTAGATTCAGGTGCCGGTTTCTTCTTGAATATAGACTCTAGACAAGGCTATCATTAGCTTAGAGTCGGAGAATGTGACATTCCAAAGACAACATTCAGGAATCGGTATGGTCACTATGAATTTGATCTTGTATCTTTTGAACTAACTAATGCCCCTTCAAATTTTATGGGCCTGATGAACTGATTGTTCAAACTATATTTGGATATGTTCGTCATTGTCTTCATAGATGACATTATTATTTATTACAAGCAAGGATGAGCATATAGACCATTTGAAGATTGTCTTGCAGATTCTCAAAGACTGCCAATTGTTTGCTAAGTTCAGCAAATGTGAATTTTGGTTGAAGTCAATCGCATTCCTTGGTCATATTGTCTCTGGTAAATGCGTGCAATTTGACCCTCAAAAGACCGAAGCAGTTAAAAACTGGCATAGATCCTTCTCTCCTTTAGATATTAGGAGATTGGAAGTTACTACAGCCGTTTGTTGAAGGATTCTCCTCTATTGCTTCTCCTTTGTCCAAACCGACTAAGAAGGTCAAATTTTAGTGGTTTAAAGCTTGTGAGAAAGTTTTCAAGAGTTGAAGACTCTACTTACTTCAGCTCCAATTTTGACTCTACTAGAGGGTTCAGATGGATATGTGGTTTATTTTGAAGCTTCTAGAATTGGCTTTGGTTGTGTGTTGATGCAATACGGTAAGATCATAATTTATGCTTCTAGGCAACTCAAAGTTCATGAGAAGAATTACTCGACTCATGATCTTGGTGAAGTGGCTTTAATAAGATCTAAATCAGTTCATGAGGTTTTGGAGAAAGTTCAACTTATTAGAGATAGGTTGAGGACAACTCTAAGTAGACAGAAGTCATATGCAAATATGAGGATAAGAGAGCTCAAGTTTGCTATTGATGATTGGGTATGTTTGAAAATATTACCCATGAAAGGGGTAATGAGGCTCGATAAGAAAGAAAAGCTTAGTCCTTGTTATGTTGGTCCTTAGAAGATCTTATGAGTTTTAGTGACATGGCCTATGAGTTGGATCTACCTGTAGAATTAGCATTAGTGGATCCAGTGTTTCATGTATAGTTATTGAAGAAGTGCATTGGTGATCCAACCTCAGTTGTACCTTTAGAGAGTATTGGAGTGAAGGATAGTCGCTCTTACCAAGAGATTCTGATCGAGATTCTTGACCATCAGGTTTGTAAGTTGAGAAATAAGGAAGTTTCTTCAATGAAATTTCTTTCGAAGAATCAACAAGTTGAGGGAGCTACTCGGAAAACAGAAGTATATAGGATGGCCAAGTACCTCTACATTTTTTTCCTTTCAATTCAGTTTCAGCATGAGCTAATAGTTCCTCCCTAGTACCCTGTTTAGATTCACGTCTTTTAGTTATCCCCATGTCTTATTAATCATGCATGTTCATGAAATCAGTCAAGTTTTTCATGTTTCAGTTGAGAGTTCGTCACTCCAATAGATTTCTATGTTTACCTTTCATTTTTGGGATTGTAGTTCTTTACCTACTCTATTCAGCTTAATTAGACTATTCGAGGATGAATGTTCCCATGAGGGAGAAAATGTAGTACTCAGGTGTTTATGGTTGTCCATGTCTCGTATAAAAGACTTACAAGCCTAAATCTAAGAGTTTTACCGTAGCACGTGTGATTTTAATAACATCATGTTTAATTGATCTCTCTTTCTCTTTCTCTCTCTCACGCGCACGCGTGCACACACACACACTCTCTCTCTATCTCTCTCTCTCACACACACACACATTATACACACACATACATATACATTCATGCTTATATATGTATGTATGTATGCATATATATGTGTCTGTATATATATTTCCTAAACTGGCTTAAATATTTATGAGAAGTTTCTTCCCAGTGATATATTTGTATATGTGTTTATTTTATAAGAGTTCTCTCGATTAGTAATATTTTAATAGAGATTATTTGTCTAATGATGTCAAGAAATTATTATATGTGGTAGGCTTTGTTCATAATAATTTTCTATTAATGATAATATATTCAAAAAATTATACATATTTTATCATGAACCTGCAAGTTGTACAAAGCAATTTTGGGTGTCCACACCTCTACTTCCACATGAAAGTGGAGGGATAGTGCAAGCAAGTAATGATGATGATAGATGTCACAATAGCCATCATTTAGTATTTAAAATATTATTTAGTGGAGGAATAGTGCAATAACGATACTTATAGGTGGTACAAATAGTCCTAATTTAATATTTAAATATTATCTAGTGGAAGGATAATGCAGTAATGACAATTATAGATGGCAGAATAGCCATCATTTAGTGCTTAAATATTATTTAATTTGATGACTCTGAATTAAAGAAAATGTCGGCAAGTTTGTTCAACTTATTAATCAAAGGTGATGTCGGTACAAATGCCTTCTTTGCTTTCATTTTTTTTTTCTTATGGAAATTTGAACAAACTTACCGACATTACCTTTGATTAAAAGTCATCGAATTAAATAATATTTAAATACTAAATTATGGCTATGTGCCATTTATTCTTGTCATTATTGCACTATACCTCCACTAAATAATATTTAAATATTGCGTAAATGATACTTATTGTGCCATCTATTATTATCATTATTGCACTATTCATTCACTAAATAATATTTAGATATTAAATGATGATCATTGAGTCATCTATTATTATCATTACCTGCTTGCACTATCCCTCACTTCCACATGGAAGTGGAGGTGTGGTCACCAAAATCGTTTAATCCCATTATGTATATATTGATATATTGTGTAAGTTCGGGATAAAAATGCATATAATTTTTTTTTTTGAATATATCATAATTCATAGAAAATTATTTTGAATAAAACCTACCACGTATAATGATGATTTATTGACATAGCAAGACATACTATCTCCACTAAAATATTACTAATTGATAACAATCTTATAAAATAAACACATACACAAATATATCGTTACTAAGAATTCTTATCCAAAAATATTTAAGACATTTTAGGAAGACAATATGGGTGAAAATTATTTGCACCCCCAAGCATTGCTTTTCAAATCAAATTTTCCCCTCAACTTTGAACAATAATCAAACTCCCCCTTTGTCCTAATGGAATTATTAAAATGCATATTATACCATTTCCTTATCAATTTTTTTAACTTATGTAAAAGCCATAATATTTTCATTTTTTAAAATTTAATGTAACATACTTTTTGTAAAAGCATAACATTATCTTTTGGACGAAAAAAGTAAGAAAAATTAATTAAGTATACAAGCTAATGATGTTCTATAATGAAGTAAATTAACACAATGAGATAATTAATTTTATTAATGCAACAACAACATACCAGTGAAATCCCACAAGTGGGGTCTGGGGAGGGTAAATTGTACGCAGACCTTACTACTACTTCATAGAGGTAGGGATGTTGTTTCTTGGGATTATTAATTTTATTAAGGTCTAATTTCTAAATATTATATTTAATATTTGAAATCATGTTAAACAATAGTATATATAATACTTCAATCATCAAAACCAGTTTATTTTTATAGTCAATAAATAATTATCCTTTTATATTACGTGACCCTCATTTTAAAAATAGTATCCATGCATGTTCAAGAAATTAGTCTAATCTTCGTGTTTCATTTTGGAGTCGGTCACTCTATCAGTTTCCAGTATTCAGCTTTTAGTTTTGGGATGACAGTTTTTTTCCTATTCTATTCTGTTTAATTAGACTCCTTTTGAGGACGAATGTTCCAAGTGGGGAGATAATGTAACATTACTGGTGTTCATAGTTGTATATTGTCTCATATATAAGGCTTACGATCCTAATAGTACAACACGTGATTTTAATGAAATCGTATTTTAATCGAAATCACAAATATATTTGTTTTTATAAGAGTTCTATCAATTAGTAATATTTTAATGGAGATAGTATATTTTGCTATGTCGAAAAATTATTATTACATACAGTAGGCTTTATTCATAATAATTTTCTCTTAATTATGATATATTAAAAAATTATACGTATTTTGTCATGAAACCTACACAATGCTCGAGTGTGGATAGAATTTAGTGGTTTTGGCACCACCACTTTCACGTGGAAGTGGTGGAACGTGCAAAACATCAGTCACTTCGTAGTGACATTAATTTATGCTTTCCTAGCATTCCTTTCATAAAAGAATATATTAGGAGCACTTCATTTAATTTCAAGATATACATTTTGCTGAAATGCATGCATATTCACTTCTTGATAATTCAATTTTCCTTATTACAGAAAGACACGTATTGGCTACTTGCTAAATGGAAAATGAGTGGCAATTAGTGTTAGTGGATCTCTAATTAATATATGTATACACTATGATACTTATCTATGGTATATGGCCATGTATTGGCCACTTGCTAAATTGAAAACGAGTGGACAACACCTAGTTATTTTAGTAATAATTTATCATGACAACATTATTGGTAATCTTTCCCAGCATCTTTTATAAACATGTATAGAACTTCAAAGTGTTTTTTATTTCCCTACTCATTAATGAAGGTTTTTGCAAAATATTTTCTTTGTTGTGTGGACTCCTCCACGTGTTGGACAACAACTGATTTAGGCTGCCAGATGCCCGCTTTTTAAGATATTACTTTGTGTGTGTGTGTGAAAGTGAGAGAGAGAGAGTGTGTGTGTGTGTGATAAATTGGAACTTTTATAACAAAGTAGAACCCTTTGTGAAGGGCATTGAGATATTAGTTGATCTTATTTCTTGACTTTTATCAGTATCACTTTTTAGTTTTTATATGCTCTATTCATTGAGTGGACATAGGATGAAGACTCACCTGACAATTAGAACTGAGACCTTTAGTAGTAATCCCTAGTCTTAGAACTACGTGCCTCCCTAGATTTTAAGGGTCACCCATCAGATTAGGACGGGCACCTTAGTCATCTTTTGGACATTAGTTTAGTGAATTCATGTCAGACGGTGCTTTTACCCTGGAAGGTACAGATCGCCCTCCTATCTGGGGTACATGTTAGACTCAATTTAGCTCAGATGGAGTTGGTCGGTTAATAGTATCTCCCACAGTTCAGTCTCACATCATTGCATTGACTTCATATACAGTTGTTTCAATTCAGTCTTTATCAGTTGTATGTTTACTACTTGGTCATTGCAGCCTGTTTGGATGAGAACTTATTTTTGTTATTTGTCTTAAAAAGAAGTGATTAAAAGCACTTTTAAATATTATATCCAAACACTATAAAAATGCTTAAAGCTATTTTGACTTAAAAGCACCTAAAATAAGCCAATCCAAATGGGCTCTTTGTCAAAATTCTGAGGGCCTTCCATTTCCTCACTGTATCATGCTGGCCATCACACTGAGTGACATTGTGTTGGGCAGTCGGCGTGGTTAAGTTGCACTTTATCCATGCTTGGCCAGATTTTTTCAGCCTTTTCAATTCTTGTGCATTTCTTTTTTCCAAAAACACCTATATTCTCAAATAAAGCCCAAATTAGTCCATACTTCATAATCAACATAAGTAGGTATAGTCATTACTAATTCATATCAAAACAAGGTAGAAATGAAAATAAAGTAGGGCATAAAGATGTATAAATGCACCCTAAAAATTACTCGGACTCTTCATTTTTGGTGCCGTGCACGTGTTGACACGACATGGGTGTGGGTGTGGGTGTGGGTGTGAGATCCGTGTCCGATTTGGTCAACCGATTTCGGGTAATTTGACCAAAATCGATGGAGAAAGTTTTAATGATTTTTGTAATTAATATAAAAGTTAAGGTGAAATTGAAGAAAATGGAATACACTTTTTATATAGAAATTTGTATGTCACTCCTTTCCTTTTAATCTCCTTCTAGAATTTTCCACAAGTTCTCTACGTAATATCTCATAATTTAGGTTTTATCAATGTATTTTTAGATATTTTAATTATTTTTAGGCAAATACCCCCACCCGTATCCATATATTGATCCATATCCCTGAATCTTAAGAATTAGATTAAGAAGGATCCAACCTCTAGATCTTCACCCGTATCGGACACTCGCACCCGAGTCCGAGCAACTTTGAATACACCTAACATCATGATTGTTCTTTGAAGAAGCATTTATATCCACGCCATACGTTGAATACCTTTTGTATGCATCTGTCGCACATGCTATGTTGTGTTAATTACAATCTGTTCCCTTATAAAAGAAAAAAGGGCATCTCGGCCGATCCTCAATGGTCCACAACATTCTTTTTATGCTTGGCCCTTGAGATTGCTCTCAACTGAACTCACTTGAATGCATTTATTATTTCCTTATAGATGAAGCAAAGGAAGTTTTTCTTTATAATATGTGATTGACCCTAAAAAATGCAAGATTTATGAAGATTAGGAGATGAACACAACCATATTAATGCTTACTTTATTGAAGATCATAATCTACATCCTCTTTTTTCATCATGGATGAACACAACCATATTAATGCTTGCTTTATTGAAGATCATAATCTACATCCTCTTTTTTCATCATGGACTTATCTGCTGTGGTCTTGTTTTCAATGAACACCACACAAGCTCTCTACTCTACTATTGTCTATGAGCTAATGTCTACCAATTTACAGGACTATATCCATATCCTGAGTAAGTTGTTGGAAGGAAGCAACATTTCATTGCGTCCTATTACTGCTGCCACTCAAGAACTTGCAGCTGCAGCTAAAGAAACTCTAGAAGAAGCAAAGGTTAGATATTAAACTCTGTTGCACGATTTTACTTTCTTTCTTCCAAAGTAGTTGTGGTCAGATGCTGAGCATCAGGAAATGATGAAGAAAAATTTATGGATTGGGGTCCCAAATTACATGAAGGTTACCTTTACTGCTTCATTTTCCTCTTCTAATTGTAATTATAATCTTCACAAATATTGCAAGTTTTAACGAGATAGTTGTTGGAGTTCTCCTCTGAACTAGATTCCTATCTCCCTTATACATGGTATATTGCAAGTTAATCAGCAAAGTAATGAGATCAGCTGAGGTACTAAAAGTTAGTTAGGAATTGCTGAGTTGGCAAAATTCTGTTAGCGCTGTTAGGAGTTAGCTGCTACAGCAAGCCAGAGTGCAGTAAGTTACAAAACAGTTGGTCGATTGATTCAATTTAGCTTAAGCTTATATGCCAGTTGTAGATGGAATTGTAATTCATTGTTGTATGAAATAGACTACTCTTTTCTCTTTTCTTAATGCAAATTCTTAACTAATCTTCTCGGACGAAGTCCGTGAACTAGGCATTCATCTTCCTCTAGATTTTATGTCTAGGATTAGTGGAATTCACTATTTGTGTATCAATTGGTATCAGAGCCATCAATCCTTGGCATGGCTATGACGAAACTAAGCAAGAATCAAGAAAGACCAGTAGAAGAAATGGAGGATAGATTTCTGCAGATTCAGGAGCAATTGCAGAAATTGATGGAGGGCATGCCTAGTATTCATGGTCGCAATACTCAAACAGAAAAGGAATTGGGTGAGATCAAGGAGGCAATTGGGTTTATGAGTATGAAGGATAAGGAGAAAGAGCTTGGGAGAGTAGAATCTTTGAATGCAAGAGAGTGTTTGATAGAAGGCCAACTTGAGAATCTACTCGGGGAAATACCATGCTGCTGCTTACAGTTGTGGTAATTCTCTCATTTGTTACTCCAGTTAGAATTTCCTCGATTTTCTAGCTAAGATTAGCGAACTGGGTTGTATAAAGTCGATCAATTCTTCTCTATGGATGAAGTACCCTTCGAACAAAGGGTGAGGGTGGCTGCTATACACCTTGAAGGACAATCTATAGCTTGCATACGTCTTACTTGAGATCTAGAGTGTCAATTTTGAGTCCTGCCTGGACTGAATATGTATGGCATAACAACAACAACATACCCAGTGAATATGTATAGCACTGAATAAAATATTTGGTGAAGGCGTTGAAGCTTCTATGGAAGCCTTGAAAAATTCTGCATCAAACTGGCAGTGTTAGGGAATATCAGACGGAGTTTGATGGACTTTTTGGCAGGAATTAACATATCAAATGAGAATGCTATTAGCTGCTTCTTGTGATGTCTGGTACCAGAATTAGATTAAGCTGTGAGAATTCAGTCACCAAGAACACTAATACAAGCCTCTAAGGTTGCAAAATTACAGGAAGATGTATTGCGGCACAAGCACAATCTTGGGGTCTTAAACCCTAAGACTTAAAGCCTTCCTTTCCAAACTCCGCTGTCCAAACTTACACATTCGATAAACCCTTTGAACCAAACTCCAATAAGCCTAGTAAACTTTTGGCCCAATTTCCCAAATATTCTTGGCAATGTTTTGGTGAGGTTTCACTATGCATTTGGGCCCAAGTTTTTCCAAGAATATTTGACTATTTCAAAAAAAATATGATTTATACCGTAAATTCTAAAAATTATTAAAAATACTTGTTTGTCAGATCATTCTATATGGGCAAGATTAATACTCATAACGTTATAACATAGTTGATAACAATACTCAACAACAAAATAACAATATAAGCAAGATAAATACATTCATCACATTAAAAATTGTTACCTTCTCAAAAAAAAAAAACTTTTTTTTTTCATTCAAACTAGTCTTTTTTGGAGGAGGTAGTAACAGACTATTCTTTTATAAAATTTTCTCACATTCTGCTTACAATGTCTACCCAACAAACTTTCATTTCTAGATTAGATGATCGAGAAGACGAAACAATATTGGTACTCCGAGTCGATTGTTCTTCATTTCATCAGCTATCATATGATCATTTTCATATTCAGTGAATATTCCATCACTGCTTTGATTTAAAATTATGTAATACGACACAAGCAACTACTATTTTCACCTGCATGTCTAAATCATAGTTATTCATGCCTTGTCGTAGTATTGTGAATCTACTTTTTTCACGCGCCAAATGTTCTTTCAGTTACATTACACAAATAGGCATGTCTATAGTTAAATAGCTCTTTGGCATTCTTGGGCTCCCTTTCACTTTCCCTGTAGTCTTGCAAATAAACTCCTTTGTGTGGAGCTAGAAATCCTTTTGTGTTTCGAAAACCAGCATCAAACAACGTAATATTTTCCTACAAAAATTTTAAAAATGCAATTCAGATAATAATTATGCTTCTTCTTGATTTACTCCTTTTTAAAAGACTATCAAAAAATGAAATTACTAATTTACGTACCATGTGGTGGAAAAGGAAAGTTAGCCGATAAGTCAAGAATTGCATTCTCAAGCACTTTACTATCATGGGCAGTACCCTCCCAAGTTGCTACAACAAAGGTGAACCTCATGTAAAAATCACATGCACATAAGACATTTTGTGAAGTATTTCCTTTGCGGTTACTATATGCCTGTTGCCTATTTTTTAGGACCTCTCCTTTAACATATCTTCCATCAATTTGCACCATCCAATCTTATAAAGAGGCAAATACAAATATCATTAATCGTAAAGGAGCCTCCTTAAAGGATATAACTTATAATTATTTTTAGAAGTTAGTTGATAGGAATGTTCAAAAAGTCATTTTACCTTACACCAAGGCCAAAGGCGACTGTTCTTTCAAATATTTGGGTGTACATTTTGAATAAACATATGTTTGCACCAATTGACACAGTGCCACGATGACTCTTCTAATGTGTAGATTTATTGTCTCGTCTGAATGTTGAAAACATTCACTTGCTGATCGTTGACTATAATTACGTGCAATGACAGTTAGAAAAATAGCTACAAACTTCATTAATGGAATATGTGTGATTTCACCCTCATATGACAATGAATTATTGTCTTCTAGCTTCAATAAGTCAATAAAATGTTTCAAGATAAAACACAGATTCATATATACGCATGTGATGTCCATGAAGAAACTCTAAATCCCATGGCAATTAAGGAGATCTTTGAAGGTCTCTGTGCTGGTCTTTATTTGGATCTTTGCCTTAATTTTCTCATCGTCAAACTTATTTCCATTTTCAGTTTTCATCTAAAACTCATTCTTAACTTCTGGCAATCGTGGACCATTGATGGCGTAACCTTTAAATCAAGAATTTCTTGCATCATCTTGCAGGACATTTATGGGGATTGATGTTTCTTCATCCGTCTATTTATCAGCTGTTGAACTACGTGGTTTATTTATTCTTTGACATTTATACAATACAATATTAATATGACAACATATCACATTCATTTTATGAAAGGAGCACGAGCACAATGTGAAGTATATTACTCTATTAATTGAAAAGCTGTAGTCACAAAGTTCTTGTAGGAAATCTCAACACCGGCTTCAGGTATTAGGGGCATTACAAAGCTTAAAAAACAAACTCGAAACATTAGTTGTATCAATTGAATGATAAAATAAAATACCAATAACTAATAACTACTCATCGTTTGATCTAACAACTACTTATGATCAAGGAGATTTTTTATCATTCATAATTTTAAAAGCCTAGACAAAAGAAAAGATTCAAGTACGATCAATATGAAAATATATATATACTCGTACAAATTACCTTCAACTGTGTCTTCATGTAAAGAATCGCCACACAATTTTTACTATTAGTTCTTCAACTAAAAATATTTGGATATGAAGGCTCTGTATCTATGTTTTTTATATGGATAAAAAGATTGAATAAATGGGGTTGGTCGGTGTTATTTAATAGATAAAGATTTTTTAATTAAGGTTGATGGACATATTTTCTTTAGATATAGCAGAGAGATATCTATTAATACATTGGGTTGGTTGGTGTTATTTAATTGATAGAGATGTTCAATACGCTAAGATAATTTTAGTTTATGCAAAATTTAATTGAGTGACATGAACATATAAATACAATCATAATGATTAAAAGAATAAATTTAAGTGGCTTTTTCAGGATAATATGGCACTGATAAACAAGTCCATTAATCAGGATATTACCACTAGCAATATTGCGTCTGAGCCATTATGCCGGTTGATAGAGATATTTATTAATAAATAGGGTTGGTTGGTGTTACTTAACAAATAGAGATGTTTTATTAAATAAGGTTGATGCATATTTTCTTCCCACTTGTGGGATTCCACTGGGTATGTTGTTGATACATATTTTCTTGATAGATATAACAAGATAGAGATATCTAATGGAGTTTGTTGGCGACGTTAATGGAGTAAGTTGATGGATAAATATTAGTTGAAAGTTTAATAAATAGTGGGTCTAAAAAAAATTTGGAGTAATTTTTAAAAATTTGAAACTATCCAAATGCTATCCCAGTTTCCCAAATACTATTTTTTCTAGTATTTGGGTACTTGGGATATTGCAAAAAATATTTGTCAAGTTTTATGGCCAAACACCAGACCCCAACATTTTCCCAAGTTTTTCCCAAAAATATTTGGGGCCAAACAGCACCCTAATAGATTCAAAAATAACAACAGGAGGTTGACAACAGCTGAAATGGATGAGAAAAACCTAGAGAGCTTTGGTTTTTTTGTGATGGGAAATATGTACTAGGGCATAACTATAGAGCTAAGAAACAGTTATACTTAGTAGAACTGTAGAAGTGTTGGAGGAGAAATCAGGGGATCTGAATGCGAAGGGACAGATACAGGAAATGGTAATTGAATCAGATAAATAGATATACCACTGGAAGCATTTAGCGGTGTGACAGGGTATCAAACTATCATAGTCAGGTTATCATGAGAAGAAACCCCTGCAAGAGTTGATTGATACTGGGAGCACCCATAATTTCATTGATCAGGGAGTGGCTAAAAGTTTAGGTTATAAATTTAATCCTATCATTGAGAAGTGTATAAGTGTGGCTGATGGTAGAAGTGTACAGACTAGTTCAGTGTGCTAGAGTTTGCAATGATTGTTACAAGGGACAACTTTTTCTTTAAACTTCCTATTCTTGCCTCTAGGCAATGTTGATATTGTATTGGAGGTGCAGTAATTGAGTACCTTAGGCAGAATCTTGTTTGATTTCTTAGGCTGTAAATCTAGTCCTATCACTGATCACTAAGCAGTCTATAAGTGTGGCTGACGGTAGAAGGGTACATACTAGTTTAGTGTGCAAGAATTTGCACTGGTTGTTGGAAGGGTCAATTTTTTCTTCAGTCTTCCTACTTTTGCCTCTAGGAAATATTGATATAGTATTGGGGATGCAGTAGTTGAGTACCTTGGGCAGAATATTGTTTGATTTCAAATACAGGTATGTTTAATTTGTGTATCTAGGGAAGAGAAGCATGTGCTCAGGGGTTCTGGAACTCAGCTGATGAGCAAGTCCAAGTCATTGATAAGATGGAGGACTAGATGCGTACTTCTTCATGATCTCTGGGGGTGGGGGGGTGGGGGGGGCAGTGCAATACCATACAGGCTACTCAAGGGATTGAAATTTTATCATCTCTATCTAAACTGATAGAACAGTACTCTTGCATAATTGAGATGCCTACTACACTACCACCACATAGGGGGGACATTTGATCACAAAATTCCACTTGAGGAATGCATCTAATCCTGTCAGTAAAAGACCCTACAGGTACCCTGGGTTGAGGATATTATTGAAAAATTAGTACTAGAGTTGTTGGATCAAGGTGTGATACAACATACTCGTCCTTATGCTTAAACCTGTGGCACTGGTGGGAAAGGAGGATGGGACTTGGAGGCTTTGTGTTGATGACATGGACCTCAATCAGATGACCATTAAGGACAAGTTCCAAATTCCCACAATAGAGGATCCGTTAGATGAATTTTGGTGGTGGTGGCTGGGGGGGGGGGGGGGGGGGGGGGGGGGG
>JAABOM020000007.1:14066520-14080756 GCA_011800125.2 Solanum clarkiae
GGTTGCTGAACTGTTTTCTAAAATTGACCTGAGATTAGGGTGTCATCATTTGAGAATGATTGAAGGTGATACTCATAAAACTTCTTTCAAGACTCATGAAGGCCATTATGAGCTTTTAGTATGTCTTTTGGCTTTGACAAATGCACTGTCATCTTTCCAGAGCCTCATGAATGTTGTGTTTAACTTCTCCTAAGGTAGTTAATATTGGTGTTCTTTGATGACATACTGATCTGCAGCAGGAGTATGAATGCTGATCTTGTTCATGTGGAAGCTGTGTTTGAATTAATGAAACAGTTTCAGTTGTATGCTAAGATGTTTAAATGTGCTTGTGGTGTATAGCTTCAGTGGATTACTTAGGGCATTTTATTATTGCTGAAGGGGTCTCAGCTGATCCCAAGAAGATTGAGGCTGTTCAGCAGTGATTTAACATTTAACAGTAGAGAAGATTTCTGGGGTTAGCAGGCTATTATAGAAGGTGTGTCCAAGGTTTTGGTTATATTTGTAGACCATTGCATGATCTGCTCAAGCAGGAGGGATTTGTTTGGTCAAATTGAGTTTACTGCAGCCTTCTACACTCTGAAGCAAGCACTGCTTTTTGCTCCTGTGCTGGCTATTCCAGATTACTCCCAACAATTGTTGGTTGAAACTGATGCAAGTGGCAAAGGTATTGGGGCAGTGTTGATGCAGCAAGGACATCCAATTGCTTATATTAGCCAGTCCTTGGCTCCTAATCACCAGGCTATGTCAGCGTATGATATGGATTTACTAGCGCTTATCTTTGTTGTGACCAAGTGGTCTCATTACCTGCTGGTACTTCATGGCTTTTGACTTTTGATTATAGAAAGAGGTCTGAAAACAAAGGTGTTGATGCTTTATCTTGAAGACCTGATGCTGAACTTTTGGCTATTTCCGTACTCATTTCCAATGAATGCATTACGTTAGAAGATTAAGGCTGCTTGGGTGTCTGATCCGGCATTAGAGGAAACTATTGCTTACAAGTGAATCCCTTCAGGTCTTATTCTTGATGTAATGAAAGTTGAGGTGGAAGGGCAGAATTCTGGTGGTACCCTGAGGAGGATCCTGGCATAGTACCCATCAAGGGGGACAGTCAGGTACGGATGCCACCATCAGGAGATTACTGTCACTATTTGTTATCACTCCTTAGTCCCCCACTGGATAACAATACTACTTGTTACTTTCTATAGTTATTTCTTTCTAGTATTTATTTGCATTTTTCATTCTAGTAATAGTTATTTCTCTGTAATAGTTTGCAGTTTCTCATTCCAGTAATGTTAGGAAGTCATGTCCTAGTTTCTAGGGGTAGTTATCTATAAGTGTTGTATTTAAACTATCTGTTTATCTGAGGAAATCTAAGCAGACAATTATTTAAGTTTTTGAGTACCTTAATTCAAGAGATTGCAGGTTCTCTCTTAACGAACCAGCACCATAGGTTGAAAAAGAAAACCACTTTCCAGACTCCTAATTCACTCTACATAAACTCTGATTTTGTCTTGTGACGTTCCATAACTAGATCAATAACAGGGTACCATAACACTATTCCATTGGAAAAGCCAATGGAAGGAAAGTTATTTTTGTGGTTGTGGACAGACTTAGCAAGTATGAGTACTTCCTCAGCTTACAACATCTTTGCACTGCTCAGTCTGTTGCTCTATGTTTCTTAGACAGTGTGTTTAAGTTGCATGGTGCGGTTGCTCTGACATGTGATAGAAATCCAGTGTTCAGGGGTTTAGTCTGGCAGGAATTATCCACTCTTCAAGGGGTGCAACTTCAGAGACCTGCTTATCATCCACAAACTGATGGTCTGGTAGAAGTGTTGAACCTTGGAGACTTACAGTGCTTTTTGTGCAGATTGTCCCAAGGAGTGGTCTGCTTACTTGTCCTTGCCTGAGTTGTGGTTTAACACTACTTATCATACTCTCATAAAATGTACTCCTTATGAGGTGTTCTGTCACCAAAAACCACCTCTGTGTCTTCCTTATCTGTTTGGTGAGTCTAATGTTGTAGACGTGGTGGGCAGATCTTTCACTGCAAGAGAAGCTATCGTATAGTTTCTCAAATTTCACATAGAGAGGCACAACAGAGAATGAGGGATTTAGCAGACAAACATAGATCAGACATGCAGGTTTACAGGCAGTTAGGCATTATGTGTATCTGAAACTCAAGCCTTACAGGAAGGTTTCGGCAGCATTTTTTTTTTTTTAAAAAGAAGCCACTGCTCCAGCCTTACAGGCAGGAGGTAGTTGTTAGGCCCTTTAATAAGCTTGTAGTTGGTACTTTGGTCCCTATTTTATTGATGCTAAGATTGGTGTTGTGGCCTATAGGCTAATGCCTGCTGATGCTCTACTTCTTCCTATATTCCATTTATCACAGCTTAAGGAATGTCATGAGGTGCCTTTGGTGATTCTTCATCCTCGTATGTTTCAGTGGTGAAGTGATTATTGTCCTACTCCCCAGGCTATTCTAGAGAGGAGATTGGTGGAGAGGGGCAATAGGACTGTTGATAGACTGGTGTGTTTTAGGACCAAGCTACATTGGGACTTTGTCACTGAATTGTAGCACATATTTTTTTCTTTCATCCTTGATGAGGTCGAGGATGTTCTTCAGCAGGGTTTTGTTGCAAGTAAATCAGCAAAGTAATGAGATAAGCTGAGGTGGCAAAAGTCATTTAGGAATTGCTGAGTTGGCAAAATTCTGTTAGCACTGTTAGGAGTTAGTTGCTACAGTATGCTTCAAGTGCAGTTAGTTACGAAACAGTTAGTCGATTGATTCAATTTAGCGCTAGATTATATACCAGTTGTAGATAGAATTTTAGTTCGTTGTTGGATAAATAAATTCCTCTCTTTTCTCTTAATACCAATTCTTAGCTGATCTTCTCGGACTAAGAGCTTGTTTGGATTGACGTATTTTAGGTGCTCTTAAGATAGGTTTTAAGTACAAATAAAAAAGTTCTTATAAGCACTTGTTTTTAAGCCGAAATAACAAAAATGAGTCAAGCTATAAATTAGAAATTTTGCCTTACGACTTTTGGCGTACAAGCCATAAGCTACAGTTAATCCAAACAGGCTCCAAGTCCTTGAACGTGCAATTCATCTTCATTGATATTTAAACTCTTGGAGTAGTCGAATTCACTGTTTGTTCGTCATGGTATTATGTACTACTCCTACACAAGAACCGGATTTGAACTGGTGACACGAGGTGTGCTTTGTGGAACATAGAGAGGAAACACGAGATATCCTCAGAATAAAAACTGAAGGTAAAAAAGAGAGAGACAATACATGATGCTTTTGTTTTCCGTTACCTGCATTGCTGTTAGCATATGTTTATAACATGAGATGACATTTGACATGTTTTCCATTGAAAAAACATTCAGTGGGTGATTTTATTAGAAACAAGGAACAAGGGCCTAGGATTGCTGCCTTTTTCCCACTACTTCTATATGTGGGACGGACATAAAAAATTATTCAACTAAATTTTATGTTTGGTTGCTTCTTATTTTTGGATATTTTCTTTAATTATCACTCATGAATTCATATTCACTTGTTTGTATTCGTAAACCTAGAAACTAAGAGAGGATGAAGGCAAGGATGAACACATGGCACTGAAGCGACGAATATTAAATGACCGGCTCATGTTTGCTGAGAGGGGCTTTTTGGATGCAGAAGGGCTTCAGGGCAGACCATGGTTCAAGCATATGGTAAGATTTTATTCCCCTATTGGTATAGTTTGAGATTTCACAAATCATCATTGGGTTTACAAGATTCATATCACCCTTGGATATGTGTGGAATCCCAAAGGAAATCCTCAATTCACTCTAGGATAGTTATAGAGCCAATGAATAAGTACCAAATACATCCTAGTAGCTAAGAAAGCCAGCTTTGAGTGACTTTGTTTTAGGATGATTTTCATCAAATTGACTTTGCTTACACCCCCTTTGCCATGAACAATGAGCATGTAGAAGAGGACATTCTGTAGCCATTGGCCTTTACTGAGAAAATCTATTATGAGATTGAAACTAATTCCTGCTAAAGAGGGAAAAATATCAAATGGAGATTCCATGAATTGTGAAATACCTGGCATATGTGTTGTATCTGTTTCCTCTCAAGTGTTTTGAGTTTTGGAATGCAGGTTTACGGGCCTCGTAATGATGGGGAAAGTGAGTTAGATTTCTTTCCTGGAATAGCGAATGCAATATCTAGATCCTCAGAGCAGCAGAATGCTGCAATTCAGCATGAGATTTGGAGAACTGCAAGGGCCATACGAAGAGCTGCTTATGCTCTGAAAGGTGAATTAATCACCTGAAAGAGGAAAGCATAAACTCATACTTGTACATAGTATTTTCACCTTTTTATAATTTGGTATTAGAGTATCAGTTTATAGGATTGTCTTAGCTTTTGGATTTTTCCTACTGCTAATGATCCATACAATTCAACATCAGGCAACTAAATTAGCAATACATGAGATATAACCTGGGATTTGTAGGAAGATTTTTTTTTTTTTTTGAAAAAATTAATGCTCTTGAGTGGCTCAACACAACCAAACGAAATCAAACGGCTAAATATATCCTTAAATCGTTCGAAATGAGTCTCAAGTATAATCCTTTTTGGCTGTTAGATTTTGGCTCAAATATGCCCTTCAACTGGCAAATTAGCTCAAATACTCTTATTATTAATGGTTGCTTCAAAACAAGAATGAAAGGTCTAATTTGTTTACTGAACTATTCAAAAATGGAATAAATTTTGTTCTCCATTTAAAGTTTGGGACAAATGCTCTTGATTATAAAGATTTTGGCAAAAATTCATAATGGAGGTTAAAAGGGAAGTGTAATGGTCAGTAAAAGAAGGTATATTAAAGGTATTTTGGTAGTGAGATGTAATGTGGACAGCGGGAGAATAAAAGTATATTTAATCCTTGAAGGCTATATTGATTGCAAAGGATATATAAAGTGAATTTCAATAATACTCTTCTATAAGAATAGTATGTTTATTTAAAGAAAAATCACGTAATTAAATAAATATATCTACGCAAATGATAGGTTACATACACGTCTACCCTAAAATCTGGCAAACTCATTCTTTCTCATTTTCTCTCTCCCACATTCTTCCATCTTCATCAACCTGTGTAGATTGACCAAATATACTTAATTTGAAATTATTTATTCTTCAAAGACTCAATTCAAATTGTTTATTCTTAATAGATTTATGATCCAAACTATTAACCTTCTTATCTCCCTTACCCCTTTTTATTTTACCCTGATAGCATGCTGATATCATATTGATGTCAGCATAAATATTATGAAATATACTCCGGTGGTATATATACAAGATACCAGTATCGTCTAAACATGATATTAACGTAAATACTATGAAATATACTCCGGTGATATATATATATATATATACCATACCAATATCGTATAGAATGATCTAAATCTGTTGTGATACTCTAGTGGTATATTGATACCAAATTGGTATCATATAGCATTATGTGTTTTATTAAGAAATAAATAAGAAACAAATAAAAAAACTATTGAATTCTAAATTAGTAGAAAATATATTCGTTGTAATACTCACTCGATATATTTATACCATATCGATATCCTATAGGAGTAGAAAATTATTACAACAACAACAACAACATACCCAGTATAATCCCATAAGTGAGGTCTGTGGAGGGTAGATTATACGCAGACCTTACCGCTACCTCATAGAAGGACTAGAAAATTATTAAAGTTACAAAATTATTTTTTATACTCTAAATTAGTTGAAAATATATTCTTGTGATACTCCGTCGGTATATTGATATCCTATCGGTATCATATAATTTTGAGCTCTTTTTTAAATAAATAAAATAATTAAGAGAAAATTATAAAACTACAAACTTATTTATTAAATTCTAAATTAGTAGAAAATATATTCTTTGTGATACTTTTTGTCACGCCCAAAGTCCTATTAAGACGGACTGGCACCCATTTCCACTAAGGCCTGGGAGAACCAACCTGTATCTATGCACTTTCTATACATATTATAAGGGAATTCTACATTCAACATGCTTTTAAGAAAGTAAACAGTAATAACAAGCCAAAAGAAAATGCATATGGCTAGGCCGTTGAGGCCACGGTGTCTAAAGTACGAGACATGACCACATTTTAATTTACATAGTCTACAAAGCCTCTAGATAAGGAAAAGTATCTAATAAGGGTCGGGACAGGCCGCGCGTCGGCTAACTATAAAATACAAAAATATAAGCTCTAGACACATAAAAGCTCTGAAGCAACCTGGAGCTTGGTAACAGCAGATGGATATCCCGTACTCCTACTGGAGAGATATACTAGCACTTGTACCTGCAACATGAAATGCAGGTCCCCCGTAAGGGACGTCTGTACGAGATAATGTACTGAATATGTAAGGCACAAAATACTGTATATGAAGTAACAACTCAAATGAAACTACGCATTGGTGTAGGATAAGAGACCACCCTTAGTTATATTGTGGATCACGTACTTTATGTTCTTTTTATTACTTTACCTTTAATGTATAATTTGTGCACAACAAGTAATACAAATGACCAGTTGATCAGTGGTAAATCTATTTCGAGATCGACCCTGTATAGGCTTTTCCTTTCACCCCTTGGGCTACCCCCCATGATAGGATCGACCCTGGGTAGGTGATTCTTTCACCCCTCGGGTTACCACCCATCAATAAGTAATATGCTTTAATTTATCTTTCAATTACTTTTGGGATGATTCTTTTGGTGGTCATAATATTGGAGCTGTAGGACTGTAGATGTAGCATGTGACATGTAAATAATGATACAAGAAAATATGATAATGAAAAGAGTACGTTACATAATTAATGAAATGCCTATGAGATAAAACAACCCGTGAACTTTATTTAGCAACAAGAACCCATGTATCTTGGCATCCAAGTATGTATGCAGATTTGAAGGTGACTATGTATGGGAGCATATGAACATGTGAAAGGGTGGAAACACGATTAATAGTTGTGTCGGAGTTGGTAAGTGCCTTTATGTGCCAAGGAGGGATCTATGTTTCATGCCAAATAACACGAAATCAAGTAGCCTTACATACCTCGCAATACGACCTCACTATTATCTCGAGATAACTTTTCCTTCCTCCAAATATTTATCTACAACACAGTAGGTGATAAAGCTAGCATTAGCAGCCCATAGATACATTTTGGCAGCCCAATCTCATAAAAAAAATAACATACGGGCAGCAAGCGGATATTTATAAACCCGATCGTATTCTTTCAACCTTTCCGCCCCTACTCATATTTCCTAATATACATTCTCGTATACATACCATGTGCAACCTGTTTTAGTGCCATAACATTCTTACAACAGTCCACAAATCACAACACATAACAATTCTACGCAACATACAAAGCGGCATAACATTACATCCCTTCACTACATTTCGACGTTGACAGTTCTAAACCTGTTCCAACTTTAACCAAACAGTACCTACTATAGATACACATAAAACCAATCCTAAAATAGTTCAAAAATAGTCCTCAAAATAGGTGGAGGACGTGAGACCATATTCCTTAATCAATCAGCCCACAAGTTCCTATTATGAGCATAATTACGATATCACATAAGAACTCACTTTCGCGGACTGTAAAAATGGTGCAGCAGCCTTTATACATCATTATAGAACCAATACTCATTAAGAACGGTATCTCCCTTCACAATCAATCCAACCAAAAAGATAAAAGCTTCCAAATAAACAAGAAAAATGTATGACAACTTTTAGAACACGTGCTGTCCAACATTTTCAGCAAAGGTATAATCTGCTTAGCCTCTTGTTTTACATAAGAAAACTATACTAAACACATAAGTATTCTCACTTACCTTTACCCTCAAGGCGTAGGGCTTCTCCAAAAACCCTAAAAGTCTCTTGTGGCTGCTTGTAAAGTCAAGAAAGAGTTGAGAGAGAACTTGAAAAAATAATCTGATTTTTTGTTCAAGTTAAATGACTTGAGTGAGATGCTTATAAGCCCCTTTTAAAGGAGCACTTGGCCGACTTACTTTTCCATTATAAGCCTCATTTTATTAAGAAACTAAAGTACCATTTTTTCCCTTTTACTTGGGCCCTAAAAGGCTCCAAATTGATAGATCTTTGCTGCCCGTTTTTCCCCTTTCTCTTAGTTAGTTTTAGCCCAATTCACCAAGTGAGTTTTGTTGTACTTGGGTCCTTTCTCTATTATTCTTGGGCTGAAAATATAGTCCATTTATGATGCGAAACAATGGGCTAAAGTTACACCCTTGACACGGACTTTACTCATAATTTGACTTGGATAAATTCGACATCGGACCTCGTCTCCGTTTATCTAGCAAATTTAAGCTAAGCAAGTAGGTGAATCACCTGCCAGCTTCCTAAATCCTGCAAGCACCTCACTTCTCTCACTTTTTTTAGGACCGAGATCTCCCCAATTTAACTTAAAACTTATTTACACTCAACCCTCTTCAGCATTAGACATACATGTCGCCCTCTAATTTGAGATTCAAGCACTTTTAAAAATTGGCGCTAATTTGAAAATCCATATCATGTTTCATTTGCATATACTAGTATTGTAAGATATGCAATGTTACATCCTCCTCCTCTTAGGAACATTCATCCTAGAATGTTAGCAGAATTGGATAGCTTAACCAAGTTTAAACCTTTAGTTACACAAACTTTTGACAACACACTAAGTATTCAATCACACATACCAATTAGTGTCCCAATTCCACATGTTGGACTTCCTCTTTAGCTTCAAATAAGTAAGGGTATTTTGATTTCATCATGTCCTCGGCCTCCCATGTTATTTCCTCTGCTTGCTGGTTTCTCCAGAGTACTTTTACTGAAGCTATTTCTTTATTCCTTAACTTCTTAACTTGATGATCCAGGATAGCAATAGGTACCTCTTCATATGTGAGATCTTGTGTAACTTGCACGTCTTCAATAGGAGTGATATGAGATGGGTCACCTATGCATTTTCGAAGCATTGAGACATGAAAAACTGGATAAACCATTGAAAGCTCTTGGGGTAGCTCTAGTTCATATGCAACCTGCCCAAACTTCTTAATAATTTTATATGACTCTATGTAACGTGGGCTCAGTTTTTCTTTCTTAACAAATCTCATAACCCCTTTCATTGGAGACACCCTTAAAAATACTGAATCCCCTACTAAGAATTCCAGTCCTCTCCTTCTAGCATCTGATATGATTTGTGATGACTTTGGGCTGTTTCTAGCCGTTGCTGTATTACCTTAATTTTTTCCATGGCTTGTTGTACTGGATCTGGCCCAAGCAAGGTGGTTTCACTCATTTCAAACCATCCAATTGGCGATCTACATTTCCTTCCATATAAAGCTTCATAAGGTGCCATCTTGATACTTGAGTGGTAGCTATTATTATAGGCAAATTCAATAAGTGGCAAATAGTCCACCCAACTACCTTTAAAGTCCAATGCACAAGCTCGCGACATATCTTTAAGTGTCTGAATTGTCACGCCCAAAGTCCCGTTAGGGCGGACTGGCACCCATTACTGATAAGGCTCGGGAGAACCAACCTGTATCCATGCGCTTTTTATACATATTATAAGGAATTTCTGTATCTTACATGCCTTTAAGAAAATAAATAGTGATAACAAGCTAAAAGGAAATTCATATGGTTAGGCCGTTGAGGTCACGTTGTCTAAAGTATGAGACATGACCACACTTTAATTTACATAGCCTACAAAGCCTCTAGATAAGGAAAAGTATATGATAAGGGTCGAGACAGGCCCCGCCTCGGCTAACTATACAACAAAAAAATATAAGCTCTATACATACAAAACTCCGAAGCAACCGGGAGCTTGGTAACAATAGCTAGATATCCAGTACTCCTACTGGGGAGATCTACTAACACTTGTACTGTAGCATGAAATGCAAGTCCCTCATAAGGGATGTCAGTACGAAATAATGTACTGAATATGTAAGGTAGGAAACACTGTATATGAAGTAACAACTCAAATGCAACTATGCACTGGTGTAGGATAAGAGACCACCCTTAGTTATACTGTTGGATCATGTACTTTATGTTCTTTTTATTACTTTACTGTATAATCTATGCACAACAAATAATACAAATGACCAGCTGATCAGTGGTAAATCTATATCAGGATCAACCCTGGATAGGCTTTTCCTTTAACCCCTTGGGCTACCCCCCGTGATAGCATCGACCCTGGCTAGGTGATTCTTCCATCCCTCGGGTTACCACCCATCAATAAACAATATACTTTACCTTTCAATTACCTTTGAGATGATTCTTTTGGTGGTTACAGTATTGGAACTGTAGGTCTATAGATGTAGTATATGACATGTAGATAATCATACAAGACAAGATGATAATGAAAAGAGTACGTTACACAAATAATGAAATGCATATGAGATAAAACAACTCGTGAACTTTATTTAGCAACAATAACCTATATAACTTGGTATCCACGTATGTATCAGATTTGAAGGTGACTATATATGGGAGCATATGAACATGTGAAAGAGTAGAGAGATGGTTAATAGTTGTGTTGGAGTTGGTAAGTGCCTTTATGTGCCAAGGAGGGATCTATGTTTCATGCCAAATAATATGAACTCAAGTAGCCTTACATACCTCGCTGTACGACCTCGCTATTACCTCAAGATAATCTTTTCTTCCTCCAGATATTTATCTACAACATAGTAGATGGTAAAACTAGCATTAGTAGCCAATAGATACATCTTGGCAACCCAATCTCATAAAAAAACAACATACGGGCAGCAAGCATATAATTATAAACCCGAGCGTATTCTTTCAACCTTTCCACCCCTAATTATATTTTCTCATACACATTCTCATATACATATCATGGGTAGCCTATTTTAATGTCATAACAGCCTTAAAACAACCCACAAAGAAGACCACGTAACAATTCTATACAACATACAAATAGACGACATAACATTACGTCCCTTCGCCATATTTTGACGTCGACAATCCCGAACCTATTTCAACTTTACTCAAACTGTCCTCAACCCATCTATACATATAAACAACCCTAAAACAGTCTTAGAATAGTACCAAAACAGTCATGAAGGATGTGAGAAAATAGCCTTCCATCCATCAGCCCACAAGTTTGTACTAAGAGTACAATTGCGATATCCTATAAGAACTCACTTTTGCAGACTGTAAAAGTGGTGAAGAAACTTAGTTACATCCCTAAAAAACTATACCTTGTTAAGAATATAAGTCTTACTTCATAATTCAGCTAACCAAGAAGAGAAAATCCTCTTGAATAACAAGAAAAGTTCACAACAATTGTTAAGACACATGCTATCCAAATTTTCCATAGTTTCTTGTTTTTCATGAAGAAACTTTACTAAACACACAAATATAATTACTTAACTTTACCTTCAAGGTTGATGGCCTCCTTAAGAACCCTAAAAGATTCTTTTGGTTGCTTTACAAAGTCATGAAAGAAGAACAAAGAAGCTTTGTGAAAGCTGAAATTTTTCAATTCTAAGAATGAATTAAATTTGCTGCTTGTAACCCCTTTTAATGGATTACTTTGGCTGACTTTCTTTTACCTTTTAATCCTTATTTTATTAAGTTGGTAAGGTATCATTTTGCCCCTTTCAGTTGGGCCTTATTGGGTTGCAAACTAAAGGGCCTTGGCTGCCCATTTTTCTCCTTTCTCTTAGTTAGTTTGGGCCTAAATTATTAAAGAAATTGTGATGTCTTTGGGCACTTTTAATATCCTTCTTGGGATGAAAATATAGTCCATTTATGATGGTAAAATATGGGCTAAAGTTACACCCTTAACACAAAGAAGGATGATCGATAGGAGCTCCGGTCCCTGCATGGTAATATCATGTAGGTGATGTGCTGTAAAAATACAGCATATTTGATGCCAACAACAAGGGATTTTGTGTGTTCTCAATACGACTTTTTATGGGTTTTATGTGTTTTTTATTTATTTTTGCAGAAAATACGGGTTGGCCTGATTTTTGAGAAAAGTAGAAGATTTTGTTGAATTTGAAGATCTACGAGACCCACTACGAGTAGTAGCCCAAGCTACGAGTCATAGGGGAAGATCGTAGCAATTAACAATTTCCAAAATCAAAATCTGAGAATTTGAAGTTCAGTCATATGAGCTCAAGGTACGGGTCATAGTCTTCACTACAGCTCGTAGAAGGGAGCCTCGTAGCGATTAACAATGTTGATGAAAAATGGACCAAGAACTACAAGCATGGACAACGAGAAGGTACTATGAGTTGTAGACTAGACTACGACACATAGGTGTGAAACATAGCATCCAAGTCCAAAATGCTAAGTGCTGACAATGAAAGCCTAATTACGGCTCGTAGGTCAGCCAACAAGTCATAGCTACGAGCCGTCGCAGCTGTCGATCTGAATTTTTTAATTATTTTAAGGACCTTTTTGTAAATAATATAGATAGTATAGTTACGATTTTGGATTCAAGATTTTCACAGTTTTTAGAGATTTTTAGAGAGAGAAGCTCCTAGTTCTTAGAATATTGTAGGGTTTTAGAGTAGGAATTTAGGGTTTTCATTTTGAGAATCAAATTGGGAGATTGAAATCACTTGTAATTTAATTTCATTATTCAAGCTTATGAATTCAAATCCAAAGGTGGTATTATTGTTCTTCATTCTTGTTAGGTAATTTCTCAACTATATATATTTTATTCATTGTTTGTTTTCTTTCCCAAGTAATGAGTAGCTAAACCCCCTCAACTTGGGGTTGTGGGAACCATAATAGCTAGCGTAATAACCCAGATTATTTGCACTTCTTGAGTTGGTATTTGCATGTATTATCCATTTTCCTTCATTTTGCTTGCTGTTTAATGGTGGCCAACATTAAACCCCACCTAGTGTCATGATCCCGATTAAGGTAGTGATGAATAGGAAAAGAAAATATGTGATAGAATTCAATTGATGTGTTCGCATCTAATTAACCAAACTCAACCAAGGGGAAGTTAACAGGGACAATAGGTAACGGTTAGTTGGCACACAATGATAACTAGCAAGCACTATACTAAAATTTCACCTTTGCCCAAGGATTGGAAGACCCTAAGTTACCGTCCTACATGCAATGTCCTAATTTAAGTTGTGTTATCTGGGGTGTTTGAGTTAGTGAATCATGGAGAACATAATTTCCCAAGTTGCTCTCCAATTCGATTGTCTCTTCGCTTTGTTAGTATAGTTTTAGTTTCTTACAAATAATTACGAACCCCTCTTTTACTGAGAATAGAGATAATTGATGCTTGAACTGATTGCTGGTGAATCAGTGCGTCAAAATCCCACATTCCCTTGGGATTCGACCCTAACCTATGGTTAGGTTTTATACTTGACAACAGTCTCTTTATCCTTAAAGTGAGAAGTATTGTTTGAGCGTGATCAGTAGTCATAGAGTATGCATGTGCTAGAACTTGGAATATGCTAAATATATGGGGTGCAATGCAACAAAGACATAAGCCATAATAAGCAAGATGCATAATCATAATTGATGGATATATATTCAATATGACATGTATAAGCAATACTTGTAATGAATCATGCATGAAAAACATTCAACTTGCATATATAACATACATATGTGGGAGAATACCTTAACTGATAAAGACCAAGCGAGCTACTACTTGGAATCCAGGGCATGACACCCCCTAGTTAAGGTTTATGAGGCATGACACCCCCTCGATAAGGTGTGGTCTACTTGCCAAGGTAAACCAAAGATGATAATATGAACTAAATGGATCCACTAGTAAAGCTTTTTTAGGGAAATGGTATAATCCTATGGGAGGCACATAGTTTAGAGACTAAAGACTCTATATAAGGACCCATTGAGTCGAGCCCCCACCTTAAGCCTCAATCAGTGCTAAGTCTAATCCCATGGAATACTTGAAATATTCATAAGTTTAATAATAACATGCATAAGTTGTAAGAGATATGAATCATAACATGAGTAGCCCATTCACATGCTTGACCTCTACTAGTGAGCTTAACTTGAACATGAGCGTAAAATAGTAATCTTTCTTGATCCCTCAACTTGACATGAATGGGTCACAAAAGGATAGAATCTTGAAATAGGGCTCAACTTGTCACTTGTAAAATCATAGATACTTTTCATGAATTTAATACATGCTTAGAAGCCCATAATTATCATGAAATCACTTGA
>JAABOM020000007.1:14080856-14094794 GCA_011800125.2 Solanum clarkiae
AAATTAAAAAAATAATTCTCAAAAATTAATAAAAGAAAACACAAAAATTAAATACATAAAATAATTTATCAAGACACCAAAATATGAAAAAGAATAAAAAAAGAATTTTACTCGAGAACCTTAGAGTGTTGCTAGAAATGGAAATGTTCAAATAAAAAAAGAAAAGATTGTTTTTTCATATTTCACATAAAAAATATATTTAAAAAGAAAAGATAAAAAATTCGATGTCACATCATGTAATTACATCCAACTCCTAGCCTCTGCATGGGAATTGAAGAGTGTAATTACACTATTTCAATTACACATAATTTCACTCATATCAAATAATTACTTGGTCTACCAAACAAGCCACAAATACAATTACACTCAATTACACTAGTTCCCTATTACATGGGGACTTTCCAAACAAACACTTAAGAAAATCCAATAGATGAATAATTATAGTTAAATTATGAAAAGCGTAAAATAAATAATTATGTGTTTTGAGGGAAAAGACATTTAGTTACCAATTTAATCATTGCCATCTCTTGTAAGATAGTTTCTTGAATATTTTTTAATACAAAAGATATTTTCACAAAAAAAAAAAAGCCACTATATTCCTATTAAAAAAAACATTTAATTACCAACTTCCAATTTTAAAATGACCATCTTTTTAAAATAACTTATAAGATTTTTTCATCAAATTCTTTTTCTAGGGGAGAATTTTTTTTTTTTTAAAAAGAACTTTTAAAAAAAACCACGTTCCTATAATTTTCATGAACAAACCCTTTTAACGTCGGATTCTTTAAAAAGGGCCACAAAGAAAAATATAAGGAGCCCAAATAGTTAGTTTAATTTAATAAGGAACTGCTTTTATGTTAATAAAATGATGATTGATTTTAAAGTTTAAAATATTAGAATTTTTAAAAATAATTCAAATAAATAAAGATTTACGAAGCAAAAATTTTAGTCAATTTTAACTACTACTAAATATTCTTATTTTATCATGTTTCTTACTCCTTTTTAACCTAATTTTTTGGACGATTATTAAAAAGGATTTTGCTTATTATTTTGGAAGTTTTTGGGGATCAAGTCTATTTTAGTTGGGATAGAATCTCTATAATATGACTTTTATAAATAAATAATTTATCAAAATTATAAGTTGATAATTAAATTATTATTACATCTGTTTTCAAAATATTTGGTATCAATTTTTCTCATCAGAAGAAAAAAGTTGAAACCACATTTCTAAGCATATAGAATATAAATAGATAAATTTATGTGATGCAGGGCGATGTAAAGTGTTGACGAATTGTCTTTTTATATAACACATGACTTTTCGAAGAAAATAAATAATTTTGCTCATCAAGTTGACTATCCAATTAAGAATTTACCTCCAGTATCATGATTGTTATCATTAGTATGCTATCTATAAAATTGTTGTTATACCTGACGGGACTGCGGCATAGCAGTTGTTAAACCTAAAGCTACCACATCACAACTAAAAAGACAACAACATAGCAAAATAAATTTTATTGAGGCCCTGGTTTAAGATAATCTGAAACCCAAGCCAAAATTGCCACCTGATAAATGAGTCGAAGGAAATTTGCAATAATAATAAACCAAAGCCACAATGGTGCCTTCTATCGACTTTCCGATAATCAGGAAGCTATTAGAATTATCAAGAAACAATCATCTAAATCAAACAAAAACACCAGCTGATGTTTTCCAGCTGATGAATGTGAAAATATCAGAGCTCAGCGCTCTATCGCGCTGTTACCTCCAGACAGTATCTAAAAACCAATAGCATATCTTGTTTGGTTATCCCAATAGAGCTTTGATTGCTTCACCATTTCAGCTCGTTCAGAAGCATGTCTTTCTGTCCAATACTGCTTAAATCTGAAAATTATAACCAAAATTTCCTCACTCATCTTAGCAAATGAAACTACCCGTTGATAGCCAAAATATATACCAACACTGACCTCTTCTTCTGAAGCAAATCTAATTCCATCATATGCACTGCATTACCATAAGTTCCAACCTACAACAAGTAGTTAATTCTTATTTCTCTTTTATTTGGAAAGCCAAGGGATAACTACTTCAGCTTCTATAGAACTTTAAAAGACGTTTTTCCATGTAAAAGCTAAATATTACCTAGAAAACCGTTACCATTCAGATAAGAGGAGATAGTAACAGGAATAGAAAGGCTTCTTTTGCCTATACGGGCAGGGTCAGCCCAGTAGTGTCCCGGTACCACTAAGGGAGAGAGGGACCACACTAGACGGTCAACAGTCGGGGCCCGCTGGACTGGCCCTTTAAGGACCGATTTTTGGCAGGTCCACTAGGGAGAGGAGAGGCTGCTGGTACCGATATCTAAAAATTATATATTATTATTTATTATTGTTTGAGATGTTCCCATCATTGCCAACAGATAACAACAGTTGTTTTGGCCCACAAAAACCCCAATCCCGTCAAATTTTATATTTAACTCCTAAATCCATGAAATTACACTTTTAATGCTAATCCTCAACTATAAATACTCCAATCCTTCTTTGTTTTTCCCATCAAATTTAGAATGTGTTTGGTATTGCAGAAAAAATGTTTTCCAATTTTTCAACATATGGTGGCCAAACGAGTTCTTTAAAAAAAGAGAAAAATGACTTCCCTGGTGGAAGTAGGGAAACAAGTTTTATAAGTGACATTGCAGATTTATTGTCTCCTCCCACCCACCTAAATACCTGCAACCCCCACCCCCTTGACCATCCCACCCCCCCACACCCTCACTCCCTACCCCACCACATAGTGTTTTGCTCAATTAGATATAAACATTCTGCATACACCCTCAATCTAAGTGGCTTTGATGTGGTTCTAGGTGTGAATACTCTTAAGACCTTCGGAGCCATGCAATGTGACTTCACAGTCATGTTGATGTCATTCTTCACAAATGGAAACACATGTTATGATGACCGACAAAGATGAAGAATTGAAAATTATTCTGAAAGGTTTTTCTTGCATCTTTCGTGAACGAGTAGGGCTCCCTCCTAGACGTGAGTGTGAACGCAAAACTGTTTTAGAACTCGAGACAAAATATGTTGTGGTTCTGCCACATAGATATCCACATAATCAAAACGATAAAATTGAACGGCAATGTTCAGAGATGTTGAAGCACGGAATAATTCAGTCAAGTCATTCTCCATTCTATTCCTAGATGCTTCTTGTTCCTAAATATGATGGTTCCTAGTGTATGAGCATTGATTATCGTGAGTTGAATGCAAAAACGAATAGCAATGTCAGCTCCACAAGGAAAAAACAATATAATTAGCAGAATAATTAAAGAGCAGTAACAACACAATCATAATAGCACAACTAATTAAAAAGGTACACGTTAGACGAAGATGGCAAGCACACTTTCATAGAGACTTGAACAAAGAATCCCACAGGAACATCATGTTGGGTGCTTTAGAGAACTCCGAGAGTCCAGGGGATTCAGGTTATTGTAGGTGTTATAAGGTTGAGGAGGTCAAAGGTGCTATCTGTAAGATGAGTTAGGGTAAAGCAATCAGACCAGATGGAATTCCCGTAGAGTTTTGGAAGAGCACAGATTGGGAGGGTCTAGAGTGGTGGAATAGTTGATTAATGTCATTTTTTAAGACGTTTAAAATGCTCGATGAATGGAGGTAAAGTACAATGATCCTATTGTACAAGAATAAGTTGATATCTAGAACTGCAACAATTACAAAGGTATTAAGTTGCTAAGCCACACCTTTAAGGTTTGGGAAAGGGTGGGGAAGATGAGGGTGAGGAGGGATGTGTTCATTTTCAAGAACCATTGGATTCATGTTAGGGCGTTCGACGACGGAAGACTTTTGCCTTGTGAGGAGACTGATGGATAGATATAGGGAGAGAAAAAGGAATTTGCACTAGTGTTCATTGATCTTAAAAGACCTACAACAGTCTCAAGAAAAGACTTTGGCAATGTTTGGCGTCCAAAGGTGTACCCCAGGGCGAAAAAGACATGTATGATGAACACAAGGCTCAAGTAAGAACAATCGGAGGAGACTCGACGCACTTTCCAATTGAGGCGGGGTTGCAACAAGTATCACCACTGAGCCCGATTCTATTTGCATGGGTGATAGATAAATTGGTGCGGTATACTCAGGGTCGATGCCTTGATATATGTTATTTGCAGAAGACATTGTCGTGATCAAGGAGACTCACACGGAAGTCAATGATAGATTGGAGGCTAGAGATAGACTTTGGAGTATAAAGAATTCAAGTTGAGCAAGACCAAGACTGAGTATTTCGATCGCAAATTCAATCATGAAATGCAAGAGACAGACGTGGAAGTGAGACTTGATACCGAAGTTATCCCCAAGAGAGAGATTTAAGTATCTAGGGTCTCTTATTTAAGAAAATGGAGAGATCTACGATGCTATCAATTGGTGAGGCATAGATGAAGTGGAGACTTGCATCCGGAGTTTGTGCGACAAGAAGGTACCTCCAAACCTTAGCAATAAGTTTAATAGAGTAGTGGTTAGACCGGCGTTGTTGTATGTGAAGGGAGTGTTTCCCGTCAAGAACTCCCCTATTTAGAAGATGAATGTGTGGGCATACTAGGAGCAATAGGATTAGAAATGAGGATCTCTGAAAAGAAGTAGTTGTGGCCTTCGTGATGGACACGATGAGGTAAGGGAGACTAAAATTGGTTTGGGCATGTGAAGAAGAGATGTGTAGATGCCTCAGGAAGGAGGTGAGAGAGGTTGGATATAATGGGTGCTAGGAGAGGCAAAGGTAGGTCGAAGAAGTACTGAGGAAAGGTGAATAGGCAAGACAAGGTGCATCTAGAGGATATGACATATCTGTAGCTTACCAAGGACCTGACCTTAGATATAAGGGTATGAAGGTCGCGGATAAGGGTAGAAAGCTACGAGGTAGTTGAGCTGTTCTTATTACTAGCATATTCCAGTCTGGGGCTGGGTGGAGCCCCGTGTCGGTCATAGTATTATTAGCATGTTCATGCAGTCTTTTGTTTTGGGTTTTTGATTATGATGTGGTTGATTTTGTTTAGGTGACTGCACCTTGTTAATGTTATGATTTCTTGCATATATGCTCCGCACTACTTGCTATTAGCTGTCATGTTTTTCCTTTAATTTCTACTTTGATTTGCGTGAACTGAGGATCTTTTGGATAAAGTCTCTCTACCTTGGAGAGGTAGTGGTAAGGTCTACATACACTCTATCCTCTCTTAACCCCACTATGTGGGATTTCTCTAGTTTTTTTTTGTTGTTGTATTACTTCGGCTTGTCAATTATTTATTTTTCCTAATTCTGTGTACCATTTGTTTGTAGTAAGAAGGTTATTCCTCCACACACTCTCGTTTCAGTTGTAGGAAGTTATCTCCTTGTTTTCAGATGGGTGGTTAATCCACCAGTGTTGTATTTAGTGTTATTTGAATTCAATGAAAAGATATGAGAAAAGTATCTAGTTTTTGAGTACTTTAACTCAAGAGATGGCAAGTTCTCTCTTAACGAACCAGCACAATAGGTCCAAAAAAGAAACTTCTTTCCAAACTCCTAAATCACTCTACATTAACTCTGATTTTGTCTTGCAACATCCCACAACTAGATATCCATAACAAGGGACCATGACAGCTTCAAAATGAAGACATGCCAGAACCTTGACTAGGCTAAGACAGAAACTCCAAGTGGTATTTGCATTCGATAAATTTGTTACTTGGGTGTTTTTGTTTTAATTTTTTGTACATGCTATACAGGAAAGGCATAGTCATATGACCGATCCAAAGCTTACAAGATTCCAGAGTTCGTTATAAAAGGAGTGCCACATATGCGCAGAGTTGGAGGAGAAGAGTTAAAGAAGATATTTTTTCAGCATGCACTCTAGAATTAAGAAATGATGCTACTGCATAATATATGCTCTCAAAGTAACTGAAGGAAATAAGATTGTGTAACAGTGCTAACCTCTCTGCAAACAGCACATTTTGACACGTCACTTGCAGACTTAATACCTTGGAATATCATCACAGAAGCTGCAGTGCAAGCACAAGATTTGCAGAAAAGATGCCCACAGCCTAAAGCATATGGATTGAAGACCATATCCTAGAAATCATGAACAAGTTGAGTTATTAATATCCTGTCAAGGAAAAGGATTGATATATCATGGATTTAACCAAAAAAGAAAGGTGTACTTGCCAAGCAGATTGGACAAGTCAGATCGTACTCTAATGTCACAGAATCTGGAAACATCAAAGTCATAATAGACCCTGTATCACTGAGACTGCAAGAAAATTGGCTGAAAATCTCATTAGACTTCCCATCATTTGATTCATTGAAATTCAAATACAAAGCCCCCAGTTCTATCAACCATGGTGATTGTAGAATCTCAAGGTGCTCAGAACGCATCTTTGACTTAAAGTTCCTTCCATTCACAGAGCAGTGAACCTACATAAAGATGTACCTACTTAAAAAGAGTACACATAAAACTGCTGCTTAAGAAAAATGTAGTACAGTTGCTTACTTTATCATATTTCTTGAGAATCTTTTGCATAGCAATAGCATTCATCATGGCATATTCAATTAGTATTTGGCACTCTTGCATAATGTCCTTTTGATCACTCTTGAAACATTGACGCAACGTTACCAGGTATTTTTGTATTCCTGGAGCAGTATGAAGTTGGAGAAGTCTTCTCACTCTAGAACTGAAGCAACCAGCTATATCAGAAGCCTCCTTTTTCAATTCAGAGAAGAAGTTTTGATCACACACTAGAAGAATTTAGAAGTGCATAGTTAACAAGTGTCACAAAGGATAATCAAATGAAGCATGTTAAATATAAAGGGTATCCAAAAGTTGAAGTATATAGATAGTGCGAAACTAGCGAACAGAGAAAATATTACCCATCTAAAATGCTAGTTTAAGGTATAACGTATAAACAAAATGAAAGAAAAAGAACATACAGACACTGACTGAGAAAACAAAAATTGGTTCTAAAATACATAATTAGCTGCAGCAAGATCCTGTTTCCGGATATAGCAACAGCGAGAATACTCTTACAAACTTCCCCGTTAAAATGAACAATACCATCTGGTATAACTTGTAGCTGATATTGAAAAATAAATGAAATATAGGCAACATATATAGATAAACTGCTGCATTGCTAGAGCTCTTTCAGAAAAGAACGTTTTCTCAACTTTGACTTCAATTCCTGAAGATACATTTGGTCAGGCCTCAAGAGTGAGCTTTTAGGGTATTCAAATTGACTTGTTTTACCTAATGGTACACTCGCTAAAAATTCTGTGGTGTTTACAATAATATAAACAGAATGTTTCCAAATGCCTTTCACAGAAATGCAGTGACTTATTCTGAACAATGAGGATCCAGGATTTTCACCAAGGGGGTCCAAAAAAAATGTAGCACATAAGATTTGAACTCGGAACCACAAAATGAATTTTAAACCCCCAAACTACTTAGCCATACCTGTAGTCTTATGTTCAGGGACTTCAAAATCTACATAAAAAATAACTTTATGCATACAATGTAATTTTTTACCAAGGGGGTTCGGGTGACCACCCTCCCGCCCCTAGATCCGCCCTGATTCCGAAAACACTTTCTAGAAGCCCTCACTCTCCATGTCTATGTAATGGGATCATCAATAGCATATTAATTCACTGTTTTAATGCTCATATAGTCAGTCTTTGAAAACCGCTCAAAGCCCATGTTTGAAAACATCATGACACTAAGAAACAATAGTGTTCATAAAGACGCTCCAATCATGAGAAAGCGAACTAGATGGCTACATCCATGAAATTGCAAACCGGAAGTAATAATCCTGTGGTCCCCAGCATCCTACAGTCCGCTCTGTCGTCCTCCTGAGCAATCTGCAGCTAAGTACGCCATCAACAAAAGCAATAAAAGAGGCAGAGATGCATAGAATTAGAACCTAGGCTTTTCATTAATCATCACGAGAGAGATATTAGCAGTCCTTCTGCATTGACTACACTTCTTCTGCCTATCACCTTATCCGGAAAGCTTTTTCAACCCCTCTCACGGGCATTTTCGAGGTCCTTTGAATACAACAGTTGATTCATCCTTACTCCTAAGATTCACTATCAACCATGACACATCAGGTTACTGCCTACATAACACGAAATCTGTCTGAACCCAAGGTTGATAGCATCCAAAGACATTGTTTGTACAGAACTGACTTACGCTGAACAAGGCAGATCAAAGTAAAGTTGATACATCATTTCTAACACACTTAACACCATAAATATCCTCAAATAGTCTTTTAAGTGGACCTGGAAATATCCCTATAAGTCTCGAGAAAAGCCGTGACAAAAGCAGCAGAAGTGAAGCATCATATCTCCATACATCTATATATATGTCTTATATTAAAAGAGGGAAGGTCTTAAGCTAAAAGTTAATTACTAAAATATCTTTCTAAATAATTTATATATCCTATTTATAAAAGAAAATGCTACTGCTTCACACCTTGGTCAATAGCCACAAATATTCAACTCACACTAGAACTACCTTGATCAAGACAACCCAGAGATCGAGAATAGCATCTCCAAATTAGTTTTGCTCTTCCTTTTTAACCTGTGAGACAACAACTTACAAAGGCACCATAACATCTTCAGGTAACAAATTGTTAATTATTTATTGTTCATATCCCATATATCATTTGTCATTTTTCCTTACAACAACATACCCAGTGAAATCCCACAAGTGGGGTTTGGGGAGGGTAAAATGTACGCAAACTTTACCACTACCTTAGAGGTAGAGAGGTTGTTCCCAGGAGCCCTCATCTCAAAGACTCCTAAGTAGAATAAACTAGATAGGAAGACAGGGAAGGAAAGAAGGGAAACAGAAAGAGCGACTAATAGCTAAAAACACATGATGGTATGCAAATATGATACAATCAACATATATAAGGCGGATAACGGCACACAAAGGATATAAAGGCACGACTAAACCTACTACCCTACTATACCCCACAGCCAGATATCAACCTGACCCTACTAAACTATTAACCTGTTACTCTAATTCGCGACGTCCACTCCTTCCTATATAAGGTCATGTCCTCGTTGAGATCAAGTTTCACCATATCTTGTCTAATCACCTCCCCCCAATACTTCTTCGGTCTACCTCTACCCTTCCGTGTAACTCCTAAATTCAACCTCTTGCACCTCCTAACAAGAGCATCGATACTTCTTCTCTGTACATGTCCAAACCATCACAAGTCTTGCTTCCCTCATCTTGTAGCCACAACGGCCACCTCTAGCTTCTCCTGAATGGTCTCATTCTTAATCTTATCACTCCTGGTATGTCCACACATCCATCTCAACATCCTCATCTCCACGACCTGCATCTTCTGAACATGTGAGTTTTAAATTGGCCAACACTCCATGCCATACCGCAAAGACGGTTAGACATCTTGTAAAACTTGCCTTTGAGTTTAGGTAGTATTTTCTTATCACACAGTACTCTAGAGGCAAGCCTCCATTTTGTCCATGTTGCCCCAATACGGTGTGTAACGTCATCGTCGATATCGCAACTACTCTGGATAATGGACCCAAGATATTTAAAATTTACTCTCTTGGGAATAAGTTGAGTAGCAAGTCTCACATAGTGTCTGCTTCATCCCCCGATAAACTGAATTTGCACTCCAAGTACTATGTTTTGGTCCTGCTCAATTTGAACCCTTTGGACTCCAAAGCGTGCCTCCAAACCTCCAATCTATTATTAACTTTAGCTTGAGTCTCATCAATCAATACTATGTCATCTGCAAATAGCATACACCATGGAACCTCCTCATGAATAGACTGTGTCACCTCATCCATCACCAAGGAGAACAGAAAAGGGCTCAACACAGATCCTTGATGAAGTCCCATCTCAACAGGAAAATACTTTGAGTCTCCTCCCACTTGTTCTTACCCGAGTTTTAGCTCTATCTTACATGTCCTTTACCACCCTAATATATGCCAGCGGGACACCCATGAGGGGTATTCTCAGTTCGATACATTTAGTTTCTTCAACTTTTCGTTATGTCTGAAGCTGCTCATTAGTAGTGGCATAACTAGGATTTTATCAAAAGGGGGTTCAAAAATAAGAATGTTGTGCTTAAGATACAAACTTGGAACCTCAAAGTGAATTTTTAACCCCTCTAACCACTGGAACACCTCTAATCTAATGTTTAGGAGGTTCAAAATTCAATACATGTACATAAAATTTTTAAGAAAATCTTATAGATACTGAGAAATGTTTTTGCTCGAGGGGGTTCGGGTTAACCCCTCGCTACCCTGTAAATCAACCTTTGCTTATTAGTAGAACTAATTTATTAGTTATTGATGTTACTTCATTTTGTTACAAATATTATAATATTCTCAACTTAAAAAGTGTCCACCCTCGTTCATTTGAGTGAGTAACATACGAAGAAAAGTATTTTACAAATTTTTGTGGAAAAAATACAGTACCTTAAAAAATCATGTTAATGTTATATATAGCCCTAGCTGTCCACCTTTTGTTCATTCTCAAGCTAGATTTTACTAAAGCTTTTGATTTTCTCTATCTCTTAATGGAGACAATAAAAATATAAATATGCATGTAAGGTAGAGGATAGAGCAAATTCTTTTATTACATCTACATTCTAAATAATTTAACAAAAAAATACCTCTTGTATTTTATCATAGAAGTAAAATTTCCTAAACCAAAATATTGAATTACCTAAATATTTTTTTAAAATAATTTAATATCCTACATATAAACATGAATAAAAAATGACAACTAAAAACATCACATTAATATGAAGTATTTTTAGCCAAAAGTTGTGTTCTTTATGGTAAAGAACTAACTTCTTTCAATAAATTGGGGACACCCCTTGGATTAGAGATGAAGACGGTATCATTTAAATGTGATTCCAACAACCAACAACATTTTAACCAAAAAAAAAAAAAGTTCATTCTTCCTATCCCTATACTTATTACTTCACTACCATTCACTACCAAAAGTAAAGAAATATGCGTAAATACATTGTGGGCTTGGGCAGTTATTTGGTCATGTAAAATGTGTTGTCACCGTTGAAAACTAATTAAAAAATTCTAACATTTTTGAATCTTTTGAAACAAACACTTCAAAACGAACTTCCAAAAAATATTACATTTTCTTTGACGTTGGGTTTTTTTCCTAAATAAAGATTGTTCCTTGTTTCAGTCTACTGCTTAATTTTATGTTCTATCAGAAATATTCTCTCGATTTATTTTCTAACAAAATTTTTATGGCCATTTAATGAGTTGAATCTTGATTAAAGATCTTAACTCTTGATTGTTTGAAGATTATAGAGAACCTAAAGCTTATCAACTAATGCGACTTTCAACATTGTCTACTGGAAAAATAATTTTAGAAAGGAAATATATCAAAGTTTAATTGATAGCGTGCTGGTTAAAACGTTGTAAGAGTTGTGCTAGAGTGCTATCTATCGATATTGTATTTTATAACTAAATAAAATATCTTTCTATGAATTAAATATTTTAGATTTATAGATTCAGAAAAATAAGCTGAACTACACGTCACACACGTCTAGAGAGACTGGTGCCTAAAAAAGCACCTACTTTCTCTTCCTTCTCTAAAAGCCTTTAGAGCAGGTTGCAGTTATCCTCAAACATAGAGCTCCACATTGAGTTACCCATGAATAGACTTTGAATGAAGTACTATTATAATTGGACAAGTTCGTGCATAAAAGAAATGGAACAGCTCTCCCTCCTTATCAAGAACCTAGCTCCGCCAAATTAGATGAACAAAGTGTGCACCCGGTGTTTTTCCTCTGAAGTTCTAGTGTTCCGTTATTGGATGTTCTCTATTAACTAATCTATAACATACAACTATATGATTGTCTTCTACTCTTTCTACGGAGGGATCACTCGAAGCATTATCTTGTAAAGAGCTACTACCGAAAATGTTCAACAGGCCACGTAAAGGAAATTTTGGTCAAGCATTGCAATATCATCCCTCAAATTAAAAGTGACTCTCATGTCATATATTAAGCCTATTTAGAGGTCTCAAATGTTTTATTTCTTTAAATATATGCAACATCTTATTTCCCTCATTTGCATTCTCTTTTTCACTATTATACATAACCTCATAAAAAAAATATTGTTTTGTTTACACTTTCCCAACATATAAAAGAAAATGATCAAAGGTGTACCCCACAAAAATCTCCCTAGAGTTCTGTACCGAATAAAGATTCGGTTTCAATTTTGAAATACTCATAAAACATGTCTGAGAGAATGGAGGAGCTATTCCCCAGCAGCAAAAAGGTTAAGCTAACTTCACATTCCAAGTTCAATGTAAACCAGTTCATGAATACGAAATTGTACTCAAACATGTGAGGTTAGCCATCTTCTGACAATAATTATATATAATACTTAATATGAAATCTTCCGCTAGTTACATTAACTGATGAAAATGTCCTTCCATTTTTATTCATGTATTCAATGTCTTTCGGAAACACCTCCGCGTCTTCACAAGGAAGAGTAAGGTTGGCATACACCACCCTCCCCAAAATCCACTTGCTTGTGGGATTACAGTGGGTATGTTCTTGGATTTGCTTATTCACTCTAGGATGCATTTGATCTTAAGAGAAACTACTGGCATGTCTTTTTTCCAAGAAAGATATCAGGGAGATGTAGACATGGAAAAATTTTCCAGGGCTCTACAAGACAATCCCAATCGTTTGGGAAGGCTGCTCTGTTCTAAACCCTAGCTCATCCGTCCATATAGAGTAAGATATTCTGCATCTCGAAATCTCATTCATGGAGAGATAATGCATCCAATAGTGCCTTTGTCAAAGCCGCAGACGGACATTCTTAGAGATCAAATACACAACAAGGAGGTCTAAATCATCCAATTTTCAAGAAATATGCAAGAAACCCTCGAGAAGAATCAAAAAAGGAACAAAATTGTACTCACAAATAATGATCTCTATTTGATTATAGGCTGAGAAAACAAAAATGTTTAATTGTTTGGGTATAATAATACAAGTTCGAATAGAAATTGAATGTAGTAGGTAATATTTGAGATAAAATTAGAAAGAGTAAAAGAAGTAGGTACATTGGCAAGATTCAAACTGGTAAGGTTGATGATGATCCTGTTGTTGTCCATTAGAATTGGAACTGGCAGCCCTGCAAGCCCTGCAACTCTTGAGAACCTTCTTGAGCCTTTTGTATTCGACGTGCGGACAAAATTTGTCGGATCCTTCTTCCGCCTGCAGGTACTCCGTGAAAGTTTCTCCAAACTTCATAATTCCAATTTTTCTTCTCACACAAACCCAACCCAATTATAATAATTCGTCTTCTTCTTATAAATAAAAAAATAGTGGGTGGGTTAAGGGAGATGAGAAATAATCTTTTCTTTCCTTTCTTTCAAATTTTGGTGCTCATTACTTATAACAAGCGGTTTGTTGCATGTCATGCACCTGTCCCTAATTTCTCTACCTTGTGCGATCACAAAAATAGACCTATCATCTACCTTTATTATTTATTTTTTTTAAGATATTCCTAATCAAAAAGCTTAACAACTAGCTATATAAAATACACATATTCATTACCTTTTTGATAAAATAGACTCATAATTTAAAAGTTTCAGTCAAGAAAATAATGTTGGAGACTTGAAAATTGAAATTACTGCACCTCACCTTAAAAAGCTGCGTGGCAAATAGCAAATAGCATCTATTGTTGAAAATATAGGCATCTGTATTCATTTCTTTTTGATTAAAAATAAAATAAAAATTGATAAAGGAGGGATGAACTACAAGTTTTCTAGTTTTATGTACTTTCTTGTTTAACAGGTTTACTAGTTGTAGATACATTTTATAGTAATAATAATAATAATAATAATAATAATAATAATAATAATAATAATAATAATAATAATAATAATAATAATAAT
>JAABOM020000007.1:14094894-14112256 GCA_011800125.2 Solanum clarkiae
AACGAAGTCTGCTCATTTCCTTCCAGTTAGGACTACCTACTCGGCTGAGGATTACGCCAGGTTGTACATTAAGGAGGGGTTAAAATTACAATATCTTATAATAAAAGATCCCCTAAAATTGCGAAAGAATCTTAAAGAATGATACGGCCACCTAAAGTTGGTCGTCTTTCCAAAAATACACTAAAATTATGGGAAAATCTTAAAAAATGATACGGCCACCTGAAGTTGGTCGTCCTTCCATAAATATGTTAAAATTGTGGAAAATCTAAAAGAAATATTTAATCACCTGAAGTTGGTCGTCCTTCCACAAGCACGTCATGATTGGTTAAATCTGAGATAATTGATTTTAAATATATAACTGAATAAAATTCAGCAATATTCAAAATTATATCATAGTTAAATTTATGCGGAGAAGAAATCACTGAATAAGATAAGCTTCCACATTTCCTTCGTAAATATGCTCCTGCAACAGCAATATCACAGTTTGAGATTTACTAAATATTTTGAATTATTTTTTCACCTTCTTATTGTTGAAAGACACAATGAATTATTAATGAAGTATCATGATAGTCGTCTCGTACCGAGACATGATCAACAATTTAAAAGGAAGGAAACAAAAGCTAGAAGCTTTTCCAAAGAAAAACACAAATGTGGAGGTAAAGGGTACATATCAAAGACATGTCGATCATCTAAATGCCTTGTTTAGCTATATCAGATATAATTAAAAAGAGCTGAAAATCCAGAGATAAACTTTATGTCTGAAAATAATATAGAACCTATGCATCTGGATGTAACGGAGTATTTAATTTTATCCAAAGAAATTGTTAATATTGATAGAAATATGGACATTAATAAATCTGATAATATTTAAAATAATTTTATCTGATTATTTCACTTCTATTTTTATGTATAAATTTTTCTTTTTATAACACGTGTAAAATGAATAAATCGCATTTTCCTTAGTATGATGTAAGACTTTTTATTAAAAATGCACGAGGTCTAAAATAAATATTCACGTAATTACTTTTTTCCTTAAAAAGTAATAGGATGCCTTAAATCTTATTTGGATCAATAATCAACCGCGAAAATATTTGTGTAATTGACAGTGGAACAACTCATGCAATTTTTAAAGACGAGAAATATTTTACTACTTTACTTAGAAGAAAGGCAAATATTTCTACAATATATGGTAATGCAAAAATAATTGAACGCTCCGAAAGAACTACTATATTTCTATCTAAGGGGACAAAAATTATTACAGAAAATGTATTGTTCTCTTCTAAATCTCCTAAGAATCTGCTAAGCTTTAAAGATATATGCGGAAATGGATATCATGTTGAGACACTAAATGAAATGAATATTGAATACCTTGGTATAACCAAGAGTGTCCCAGGATAAAAACATAGTCTGAAAAAATTGTCGACTTTATCGTCTGACCTATATTATGCAGAAATTTATGTCAGTGAAGCACATTTGATTGTAAACAGAAGGTTACTGATCCAAATACTTTTGTGTTATGGCATAACCGAGTAGGTCATCCTGGATCAATACTGATGAGATGTATTAATTCAAAAAAATGACTTTAATTTCGAAAATTCAATTTAATATTTAATTAATTTAAGTATAAATCAAAATTTTGAAATTTGAAAGAGTCGCACCTAATTTTAGGGATAATTAGGAAACTAAGATTAAATTTTAAAACCTAACAGAAAAGTTTTAAAATATCTGAGAAACAGGTAAGGGTTCAATTTTCACTTGAGAAGAAATTAATCACTCAAAATGACCGCTAACTTGCGATTGACCGACGATTATGAAGTTAACTAACTTTTAAAAATTTGACTAAATTTAAAAGAATTTGACTAAACTTGAAAGAAATTGACTAAACTTGAAAAAACTTGATTAAATATGAAAGAAGTTGACTAAACTTGAAAGAATTTGACTAAACTTGAAAGAATTTGACTAACCTGACTAAATTTGAAAGAAATTGACTAAATTTGAAAGAATTTAACTAAACTTGAAAAAATTGACTAATTTTAAAAAAAAAATTGACTAAATTTGAAAGAATATGACTAAACTTGAAAGAATTTAACTAAACTTGACTAAATTTGAAAGAATTGACTAAATTTGAAGAAATTTTGACTAAATTTGAAAGAAATGGCTAATTTTGCAAAAGGTTCATTAAGTTTAAAATTTACTAACACTTCAAATCCCCAAAATAAATTACACGAATAATTTCAACACTCAAAAAACATTAATAATGAAAATTAACATAAATGGAGGCAATATTGGGGAAACAATTAGATTAATAATAAATAATAATACAAATAATGTTAGAGTTAGTATCAAATAGTAACAAATATTATAAACAAAAGAATGAACTCAAGGAAGCAATTAAATAGCAATTGGGCTCTGCAGGCCTAATTTTCAACCACCTGTCCTAGTGCCAAATGAAAAAAAAAAAACTTGAGTCTGCCTGGCCCATATTCTCCAAAGGGGTGATTGCTGAAGATTGGGCCTCTTGGCCTCTTTTACAATTGTATATCATTATAGTATATATACTGTATGCCAGTGTATATACAATATTTCAGCAAACTATCTTCCTGGAAATTCGGCCCACAAGGCCTCTTGGGCTACCCTGGTGCTGCTCTTGCTAAATGGGCTTGTGGCACATATCCTGTGATATACACTTAATGTACATCTGCTGCGTATTAGTGTATATCAAGGTATATATGTTGATTTTATGCCCCCGAAACCAGTATATCATCTTCCGTTGGTCTAATAAAGGGGTTTTGGGCCTCCATGGCCTAACAGGATGTAGGAAGGGAGCCCAAGGGACTCGGGGAAGGAGTCACATGCATCACAATAAAAGAAAAAAGACATAAGGATCAATTTACCCAAAATGTAACAAATATCACACCATGTGCGCATGAGTTGTGGCAATGACATTCACAAATTAGCATGTCTTTTACATAACACCAAATGATTAGGAAGAAAGTCTACGAAATCATGGAGAACCCGATTAACATTCTTACAAACACAATTAATCCTTAGAAGTGACTGGCGTATGATACCCAAATAAATCAAAACTTTCACATAGGTGGTCTCAAACATGACTGGTGATGTCTCTATTGTCAATTTAAAGTGGGAATTGTCGAACCCAGTTATACTCAACTGTTAAATGCACAAGAGTCGTAATAGAGGTGAATTTCATAGTAATTACATGACTGCACAAGACAGAAGGGTCCAGGAAGCATGAAACTTGAGTAAAACTTGAGTTAATTGCTAACATTAAAGCACAAGATACACATCTGCATAGCTTTTAAGATTTTTTTAAAAAAAGAAGTTATCAACTATATATCATTATAGAGACTTTAAGTGATTCCAGAACTAAGAAAAAAGGTAGGACATTCATCATTGTATATATCTAGAACATTCAAGATTTTAGCAGGGATATAGAGATATTCCAACAAATTCCAGTTGACAAGATAAAAGGAGTCAGGTGGGCTGAGAAACAGCAAACTAAGTTCAGGTGAAAATAATATAATAAATGGCAAGCTTCAGGTCAGACAAGATAAATTACACACTTTTCGAAACAAAACGACACTAACAGAAGACAGAATCATGGCTTTTCTGCAATTTTACAACTTTTCTGATGTAACAGAGGCACAAAAGGTGAAGAGGGACGGCAAATAAAAAACAGTAAACTGAAGCTCATATAGTAACATGTAACGATTTTAAGCTAATACTCTTCTTGTTTTTCAGTAATATTAAAATGGATTAGCTGCAGCACACGGGACTGTAAACTAGCAGGGATGTCATGGGATCTAGAGTTCAAATCACGACCACGCTTTGAAATCGAAAACAGGAAAGAACAAGTCAAAGAGGAAGGCACTCAAGCCATACAACAGAACATAACAGTGGCGAATTCCATATCATACGAGATAAAGTGGACATGTTTTAAAACCAGAATGAGGATTATAATTGAGGAGTTTAGATTCCTAACAGAAAACACCATTAGATGATGAGATAAAACTAAAACAACTTGAGGCAAAATATACTCATTAACAAACTCTACTTACTAAACAAAAATGATACACTACTGTGACCAAGCCCTGCCTTAGAAAGATTTACAGGAACAAGAGAGGGTTGCTGACTTCCAATTATCTTAATGCAACTACAGTCGAGATTAATCATCATTGTAACAGCCAACACTTTAAATGAGTGAAAAATCATGACAGAAGACTCAGATTAGAAGCTGAAAGATTCATTAATGTTATTCAAACTAAGCGAAACAGATGCTCATTATATAGCATCATGAGACTGGACCAATATTGATGAAAGCCATATGAATGATACCCAAATAAATGATTAGGTAGTGACATTTACAAATAGTACAGAAACAAATAAATACTATACTTAATGCCAGGTGATTCACCAACAACATTCGCGGCTAGAAGAAGACTGAAACGAAATGATGCTCAACAACTCAAACAACAAAGAGACCAACCAGTAGCTAATCTAGATCAGTAGATAACTCATTAAGCGCAAACACAACTAGCAGAAAACTAAATCAGCAACATTCTTAACAGCTTGACAATGACGAACAAGATGCTGATAACATTTAACCCAAACACAATCACCTCAGGATGTATCGACTTGAACATCACTATTCATAACTGCAAGCAACCAGAACCATTTGCACATCATTTATAGAAAAGAGCAGAAAATCTGACGGGGATATTACCTGTATCGGAGCAGCGAAGCTGTGACAATGACCTTTGGATGAACTTCTCACCACAGCAGGATCCCTACGCGAATTCCTTGACTCCGAAACTCAGATGTTTCGGTTTCGAACACTTTGGGGATTGACAGACTTCCTTTCTTTTTCGGAAAAAACTGAGGCCGCGCAACCAGACCCTTTCTTGGATTTTGATTGTTTCTTTTTGGAGTAGAAGTCGATTGTGGTTAGCTAGTATTTTTTTTATTATCAACGGCTGCTCTCGATTTGGAAAAAGGAAATATATATATAGGGGATTTTCTAGAGTTCCAAAACAGCGCCAAAATTAGGGTTTTTCAGATCTCGAATCCGAAATCCCCTAAATTCCATCCTATTTTGGAATCAAGAATATCCTACAAGAGTCTTCAAACTGTTGGGGAAAGGATAGGCGGATGTCTCGATCTTGAGCAAGGACGAAGGAGAGAGGAGATTGGGACACATACGTACGGAGATTTGTAGGGAACGTTGGAAGAATCTTGGATTGTTGGCGTTTTCTGGGGCTGGGTTCGCTAGGTCGCTCCTCTGGTTCACTGTTGTGGGTCGTCGAAGAAGAAGAAGGGAAGGGAGAGTGGGTTTACGCATGAGAGAAGAGGAAAGAATTGAAGAAGAAAGAGAAATAAGAGATTGGAAGCGCATGGACCCCACGCGCGCAGGTGCACTATTGAAAAGGGAAAGGATTGGGTCGGGTGAGGGATTAAAGTGCGCTGGGTTGACTTGATCTGGGCCAGAATTTTGGTCCAAGAGGAAGGATGAAAATGGGCTCCAGAATAGGGGTATTTTGATTTAAAATTTAGCCACTTCGATTGCAAGTTCAACCAATTACGATGAATTAATACAAATTATCTTAAGAGCTTTTAAAATTATCAATTTGAAATAAATAAATTAATTCCGAAACAGCACTTTTAAAAATAAAAGGCATTTATTTAAATAATTTTTCATATTTTGAAAACCACTTATTTCACATTTGTCAAAATTAAAAGCTCCATAATTAATTCGTATTGTGGAGGGTAAAAATTGGGTGTCAACAAGATGAATTATTGAAAATTCCACTGGTCATTCGCTAAAGAACCTGAAGATTCTTGCGAATGATGAATTTTCATGTGCTGCTTGCTATCAAGGCAAATTAATTGCCAGATCATCGACCTTGAAGGTCAGCATCGAATCTCTGAGATTTTTGGAACGTATACATGGGGACATATGTGGACCTATTCACCCACATACTGGAGTGTTTAGATATTTTATGGTCCTAACAGATGCATCATCAAGATGGTCTCATGTATGTCTTTTATCATCCCACAACCTGGCGTTTGCGCGACTACTGGCACAAATAATGAAATTAAGGGTGCCATTCCGAGATTATCCAATTAAATCCATTCGTCTAGATAATGCTGGTGAATTTACATCCCAAGCTTTTGAGGATTACTGCATATCAATTGGGATAAAAATTGCACATCTGGTAGTTTATGTTCATACTCAAATGACCTTGCAGAGTCATTTATTAAGCGTTTACAATTAATAGCAAGACCATTGCTTATAAAATCTAAATTACCCACTATCGTGTGGGGTCATGTTATCTTGCATGCAACAACACTTGTACATCTCACACCGACCAGATATAATAAATATTCTCCGTTACAATTAATATTTGGTCATGAACCAAATATAGCCCATCTACAATTTTTTGGTTGTGTGGTATACATGCATGTAGCACCACCGCAACGTGCTAAGATGGGCCTTCAACGAAGGTTAGGTATATATGTTGGGTTTGACTCACCATCTATAATTTGATACCTTGAACCGTTAACAGGAGATTTTTTTACTACCAGATTTGCAGATTGTCGGTTTGATGAAATAATTTTCCCGCAATTATAGGGAGAGAAAAAGGAACCCTAAGAAGAAATTAAAGAAATTGCGTGAAAAGTCTCATCACTATCTCATTTTGATACACGAACACGCATCTATGAATAGGAGGTCGAGAAGATCATCCACTTGTAAATAATAGCAAATCAAATGCACATACATTTACTGATTTGAAATGAATAACTATGTCACATATCCATGCAGTGAATGTGCCTATCCGGATTGATGTTCGAAAGGGACCATCTGCTAGTATCACAACTTTTGAATCCCAAACACGCCTGAAGCGTGGCAGACCATTGGGTTCAAAGGATAAAAATCCTAGAAAAAGAAGTGTAAAGAATAATAAAGATGACACTATAAAAGAACCTTCTAAAGAAGGTCAAGACTTGAGAAATCCTGATATTCCTGAAGAAATTAGTGAACTCGAGACTCAAGTGAATGAATAACTTTCGATAAGTTCTGTTAGTGATTAGATAAATTTAAATTGATCGAAAGTTATAGTGGATAATGTTTTTGCATATAATGTTGCACTAAACATCATCAAAGAGAGCGAGGATATTGAGCCTAAATTCATCGAAGAATGTCGACGTAGAGATGATTGGCCTAAATGAAAAAAAGCAATTCAATCTGAGTTAAATTCACTCTCTAAACGTGATGTATTTGGACCTGTAATTCAAGCACCTGATGGTATAAAACCAGTTAGCTATAAATGGATTTTTGTGCAAAAGCGAAATGAGAGAAATGAAATTGTAAGATACAAAGCACGCCTTGTTGCACAAGGCTTCTCTCAAAGACCCGGTGTCAACTATGAAGAAAGATATTCACCTGTTATGGATGCAATAACTTTTCGATATCTCATCAGTTTAGCTGTACATGGAAATCTTGAAATACATCTAATGAATGTAGTTACAACTTACCTATATAGTTCACTTGATAATGAAATTTACATGAAAATCCCAGAAGGATTTAAATTGCCTGAAGCATGTAATAAATTTTGAGAAATATTCTCAGTAAAATTGCAAAGATCATTATATGGTCTGAAACAAATAGGGCGTATGTGGTACAATAGCCTTAGTGAGTACTTGATAAATAAAGGATACATAAACAATGTCATTTGTCCATGTGTTTTCATTAAGAAATCAAGATCAGAGTTTGTAATACTCACTGTTTATGTTGATTATATAAATCTCAATAGAACTCTTGAAGAGGTCCAAAAGTCAATTGAATATTTAAAGAAAGAATTTGAGATGAAAAATCTCGGAAAGACAAAACTTTATCTGGGTCTGTAAATTGAACACTTAGCAGATGAAATTTTTGTTCATCAATCTTCTTATATTGAAAAAATCTTAAAAAGATTCTACATGGACAAAGCACATCCGTTAAGTACTCCAATGGTTGTTAGATCGCTTGAAGCGAATAAAGATCCTTTCTGTCCACCGGAAGAGGATGAAGAACTCCTTGGTCCTGAAGTACCATATCTCAGTGCGATTGGAGCACTTCTGTATCTTGCTAATTTAACTAGACCTGATATAACATTTTTTGTTAATTTGCTAGCAAGGTGTAGTTCGCCCCAACATGAAGACATTGGAATGGTATCAAGCATATTTTGCGATACCTGAAAGGTATAATTGATATGGATTTATTTTATACTAACAAAGACTGTGCAGATCTTGTTGGTTATGCAGATGCAGGTTATTTATCAGATCCACATAAAGCTCGATCTCAAACAGGCAGTCTGTTTACATACGGAGGAACTGCTATATCATGACGATCTACAAAACAGTCCATTGTTGCTACTTCTTCAAATCATGCTGAAATAATAACAATTCATGAAGCAAGTAGAGAATGTGTATGGTTGAGATAAATGATACATTCCATCCAAGAGAAGTGGTTGAGACCAATGATACATTCCATCCAAGAGAAGTGTGGACTGAAAAATAACATCAAAGTACCCACAGTTATATTTGAAGACAATGCCGCGTGTATAGCTCAGTTGAAAGGTGGCTTCATAAAGGGAGACAGAACGAAACACATTTTACCAAAAATATTTTTCACACATGATCTTCAGAAGAAAGGTGAAATTGATGTACAAAAGATTCGTTCAAGTGATAATCTTGCAGATTTATTCACTAAGGCATTACAAACGTCAACATTCTAGAAGTTAAGATATAAGATTAGAATGCGCAGTCTCCAAAGTATCAAATGAAGCTTTCATCAGGGAGAGAAAATGCATGTTGTACTATTTTCATTTAGTCAAGGTTTTTCCCACTGAATTTTTCTTGGTAAGATTTTTAACGAGGCAGCTAATGCATATTAAGATAGCATAGAACTTTTATTTTTCATGTACAATTAAGTGGGAGTGTTACAAAAAATAATTGTAGTGGGTTATGGGACCCAACATAGTGAATTAAAAATAAGGGTTGGCCCTACATCTATTGTAATGTTTCCTCCCCTTGGCTATATATAGCCACAATTAGTGTAAGAGAAATGTGAGAGAGAGCAATGCACAGATAACAAAATAATATACTTCCTCAATTCTATTCTACTCTTAGCTTTTTGCTCTTATTATTTCAGCTTTTATTCTATCTTCAAATCAATTTTAGATTTATTTTATAACACACTTTAGTTCCTAACTAACTTAATTTTGCTTAATTTTTAATTAGAAGTTATTACTTTTTTTTAATTTTAAGACTTAAGAAATACTTTTAGCTCAATTTTCATAGTTTTCCTTTTATAGAAAAAAATTTTCTTCCTGCTTTTTGTTTCTTATTCCTTCTATCCCATTTTATATGATTTTTTTTTAGATTGTTTCTGAAAAAAATTAAAAACTATTTAACTTTAAAATTATTATGATTGAAAATAATTTAACTTTAAAGTTTTTCTTTTACAAGTAATTCTCAACTATACAAATATATAAAAAAATTATTTTAGATCATAAATTTTATTTAATACTAATCGAAAGGCCCTAATTGTTTTAGTAGGTGTAGTAGTATTTTTTAGTTTGATAAGGAAGTGTAATTCTTGTTTTGTTTTTTGGTGCGGGTAATTAACTATGTAAGAGTCCATAGAGTTTTCAAGAATTACCTGAAATTTCAAGGATATTATATCTAAGTAGAAGCTCCCGCGTCCGTTAATGGGTTCCGTAAGAATTCAATTTTGTGAAATGGGGTTTCTGATTTCAAGGAGACAAGTGAATAGTTTTTCGAAAACTGTGTGTGGGTTGAGAAATGGAGCAAGAAAACCCATGTGGAGGTCAAGGGTTTTGTCGTCAGAGGCAATACAAGCTGTCCAGTCTCTGAAATTAGCAAAGTCACCCCACAAATTAGAGGAGATACTGAAAAACAAACTTAGTAGGCTATTGAAGGCTGATGTATTAGACACCTTGACTGAATTGCAAAGACAAAACGAAGTTCACTTGGCACTCAAGGTACTTTCAACATCCCTTTCTGTTCAGCTCACAAAAATAAAGTTTTTATTTTCAGTAATGTAGTAGTAGCTAGGAAAACTTTGTCAATTTTTTCTGTCTAGCATGATAGAGATAAACCTTTTATTTTTTGGATTTTAAAGATACTCCCTCCGTCCAACTTTACTTGGCGCTATATTATTTTGAGATGTCCAATAATTTGTCCACTTTATGAAATCAAAAGGACAATTTTAGATTTAGTTCCTAATTTGGTAAAATTATCTCATCATTTACTACTTCTTAATCCTTGGCCAAGTCAATAGGGGTCCAGGTCAATAGGGGCCAAGTAAAGTTGGACATATGGACAAAAGGATCCTGCTTTCTAGTGGTGGTTACTCAGCTCTAATCTAGTTGTTAGCAAATGTTCTCAATTTAGGTTTAACAATACATCCTAACTTGGAGAGTTTGAATATAAGCAGGAAGGATCTTTCAGAATGGCTTCCTCCCATCTTAATACTACTTTTCCTCATTTTTATCTGAAACCTCAGGTGTTCAACTTTGTCAGGAACGAGGATTGGTACGTTCCAGATTTATCTGTGTTCAATAGTATGATAGTGATGTTGGGCAAAAACAAATTCATTGAAATGGCTGAACAACTATTTGTGCACATGATCAAAGAAGGCCTGCAACCAGATAGCAGAACCTGTACTGAGCTGATTGGGGCATACTTTAGAGTACATCTCACAGACAAGGCAATGGAAGTGTATGAACTGATGAAGATATCAGGATTCTGCCCAGATAAGTTGACTATGAGTATTTTGATAAGAAACCTTGAAAAGGCTGAAGAGAAAGAGCTTGTGGTTAGAGTAAAAAAAGAATGCGCTAGCTATATTGACTGTCCAGAAAAAGTTCTAAAAGAAATTGAAAGTACAAATGTAAGTAAATTCCTCACTTTTAAATAGGTTCTCTGCACTGTGAGTCTTGATTTGGCACCAGTCTCCCATGTTTTTCCTTTTAAATTCCTCTTGCTAATTTTTTCTTTAAAAATTCCTATGTCATGTGGCAAATGCTATTTCTGGTAGATGAAACTTCAGATAAGGTCCAAACTAAATTTGAAGTTGACAAGTAACCCTTGAGAGTTCTACTTTCGATTGGGTCGGATGCTATTTACTAAGATATGTAACTAAGAGCCTGTTTGGATGGGCTTAGAAACTGCATTTAAGCAAGTTCTTCTAAGCCAAAAGCAATAAGTTGGGGTTTTAGCTTAGCAACTGTTTGCCCTTGATTAATCTGTTACATTATCTCTACGATCATAAGATCAAATGCAGTGTTCACCCTCTCAATGAAAATTACACAATCGCTATAGACACTGTCCACTCTAACATATTCCCCCATTGGGGTCTAGACATAAATTGGAACATCTAGTATACGAAGATCTTACCCAAGTATAAAGCAAAATATAGCGACAATATGAATATGTGGACCCCCAGGCCTCACTTATGATGTGAGTACATGGGGAATGTTGTATATGAATAAGTAGATCGCGGCCTATTAGTGCGAAAGTATCATGAGAACATATGGAAAGTATACCTGTAATCACTGCATTAGATGCATCCAAATCTTGTTTGACCAATCTAAACACAGGGAGGTTTCCCCTGCCTGAACTTCCTATGTACTAATACATGAGTAGCCCGAGTAAAAGTCCTACTGAACTGGGGTCTGAACAGTAGCGGAAGAACCATGTGGTCTAGTTGATGTCTTAGATGAAGTATCATCCCCTGAGTAATAATATCTAGCATAATGTCCCAACTCATTGCAATAGAATGACTCTCTGCTTCTCATCTTCTTGCATTGGCCATAACGTACCCTGCTACATGACTTGCAAGTGTGAAATGATGAACTACCACTTCTCCAATGCTTGCTATTGCCCCTGATGAGCAAGTGGAGTGCTGAATAAGGAAGTGAAGCTACCTGAACTGGTTTAGAAGAACCTGGACTATGACTTTCCCTGCCCTCATTTAGAGTACTCTTAGGAGATACGAAATGACAGGCCTTCTTCCTATTTTGCTCAGCATCCTCATGAGTCCACATTGTCTTTACTCGTGTGGAAACATCCCCATTCCCCAACATCCAAATATGTACCATCGTGGCTTCTGGTCACCAACATAACTTGAATATGGTAATGAAACCCATCAACAAACCTCAACACCTTGTCCCTATTTGTAGGGATCAAGTGTATAGTGAGTCAAATTAGTTAAAATAGCATCATACTTAACCATAGTCGTAGCTCCCTGTTCTACCCGCTCAAACTAGCGGTGCCTTTCCTCACCTTGAGTCTAGTCAATGAACTTCTCCATGAACAAGACCACAAACTCACTCCGAATCAGCTGTGGAGGTCCAGCTGGCCTGCCTCTCTGATAAGAGGGCTACCAAGACTCAGCTATACCAAATAGTGGAAAGATAGTATGGGCTACTCCATGTGTGTCTCAAATACTCATGGTAAGAAGTACCTTCTCACAATTCTTTATGAACTTCAGAGCCACAATAGTGGTTGGAGTGTTATCAAAATCTGGAGGGAAGAATTTTAGAAAGACTCCATGTCAAGATCTAAGCTAAGACTCTAGGTGTAACACAACAAATGAGATCCCCGAGGGAAACCCCAAACTAGCCTTCTTGGCATATCATAAGTATTCATCAGTTAAAACATAGATCATAGCCAACAGAGGAATAAAAGTTGAGTCACAGATGATAGAACAACAAAACAGAGTCAAGCTATGTACATAGTGTCAAAGTCATCCCTCTACATACTAGACCAAGTAGGTGACAAAGATATAACTCGGGCTCACCCTCAATAAAGATAAAAAACTGAAGTCTCAAAATAGACATAAGCAGTAATATAGGCTAGATATAACATGTTTTCCCCCGAAGGAGAACTCACCAACAAGCTACTAGTAATTAGCTGGAACTAAGCATGGGGCTGTGGAGGGTAATCACCTGTCCCTACATGTGGAAATCATGCAGGAAAAATATGCGTTAGTTAGTGGAATACACCAAGTATGCAGGTTAAGGACAGTAAGAAGCACATGATAGCATAGACAAGTAAGGTGCATAAGCAATCATAATAAAGTACATCGAGGAGTAATGAAAGTCATGCATGAGATACCATGAATGTACATGAGTAAAATAGTCATACATATGTGGGAAGTAACCATATTCGACAATAATACAATGCGAGCTGTAACATGGAATCCCGATGTTGCCTCTACACCAGAGAAAGAGGAGTCTACTTGCCAAGGTAGAATGCTACCCTACTTTGTGGGTCATGAATCATAACACTGTATAGCTAAAACATAACTCTACGGTGGCACATAGTTATGAGACAAAAAACTTTATATACGGACCCTTAGGGATAGTCCCCCACCTCATGTCTCATTGGTGTTAAGTCAAGTCCCATGGAATATATATATACATGTCGTGAAGTAAAAGTATACTTAAGTTCATAACTTTAATTATAGTTTCGAATGCATACTTGCATGCTTAGGATTAGCTCATTTCGTGACTTATGTAAAGGGAAGGTTTGTACCTGTCCTCATCAATACACAATAGCGTACTCGTAATTGTGTAAATACATCCTTGTTTGATCATATTCATGCCATAATCGCATTCATACTTGAGAGCTTGACTTGCATAATCATTTTCATACTTAGGATCTTGTACTAACATAGTCATACTTGAGTGAACTTGATGCATGATTATGGGTTCATGAAATGTAAGCTTAAAACTATGTAATTGAAGTAGATTCAAACTAAATTTCAATGGTTTAAGATCATTCGAACACAAATCGAAAGTACCCATGCATAGATTTCATAAATCCAATAAGCTTGAAGATGTTGTATCATGAAGTTCATGCAATTTCATGTAATTGAAGCTTAAACATTCATATATAGGCATAATTATACTATTTAGAAGATAAGTTAAGCAATGGAAGTTCATGCATGAAAGCCCATAAAATTCATGTTTTGAAATTGAGTAGAAGAGATGAAATTAGTTTGGTTTCATGGGTGAAATTGACCCATGAATCAACCACCGACATTGCTTCAACCGGTGCCAATACAATGATTAGCAAGAGACTGTCCGAAGAAGAAGAAATGTCTTTGCCATTTACCACTATTAGGAAAATATACAATGATGAGCAAGAGATTGTTTGATGTGGGTTAACATGTCGATCGAAATTTAGGCCAACATTTCTCATATGTAATTTTAAAATGAAAAAGGTGATAGTGGGAAGATTTAGTTTTTTCCTCACTCGAGATGTCAAACAGTACATATTATTATTTTTCATGTAAAAAGAATTGGTGAAAAATATGGACAATGATAGTGAAAGTTGGAGGAATAAAATGGAGTTAAATGGTAGAGAAAATCAGTCAAAGGAGACAAAGAGAACATAAGTAATTGTACATGGAAATGATTCAAACGGTATTAAAGGTTGTAAGTGGAAGCAAAAACGAATAGGTGCCTATTAATTTAAATAGTGTCTTAAAGATACAGAGGTGCCTGTTAGTTTAAAGAGTAAAAGACACACCGCAATGCACTGGCTGCATAAGATATTTTTTGGTTATAAGTACCAAGGAATATGTAGTGGCTTAAATATGAGTTAAAAAAAATCATAGAACACAAATTTTATCACATATTTAATAAAGAGTGTCCTAAAAAATTGTGAAAAAAGTGATCAAACTCGATTAGAGAAATATGAAGGGATTGATATTATAGTTTATTAGAGAAAAAGTCATATGTGTCTTATAAAACTCATAGGGATCGACAAAATTGCTTTAACTCACACCATTGGGCTTGATAGATGTTATGAAACTTTTGAAGCTTGAAAGAACAGAAAACACCATCAACCAACTATATTGCTTCAACCGGCACCAATACAATGATTAGCAAGAGACTATCCAAAGAAGAAGAAATGTCTTTGCCATTTACCTCTATTAGAAAAATATACAATGATACGCAAGAGATTGTTGGATGTGGGTTAATATGTCGATCGAAATTTTAGCCAACATTACTCATACAATTCTTCTTTTAGATAAGGTGAAAGAGCAGTCCTTTAAGGTGTAAATTTTGTTGTTCAAAGTGATTTGTCATAGAATCCATCAGTTTGAATTGATGATAACTTCTAATGTGTCTAGGTCATATTTGGCAGTACTATTAGTTTCTCAATTCTAGTTTAACTATACAGAATGGACCAAAAAATATATTCTAGTTTAACAATACTGAATGTACCTCTATTTTTTAATCTGAAAAATATTGTAACTTGATAGTTCAGTAGTCTTTAGAGGGACCCCCACAATTCCTTTTTATGATACTGCTAAATCACATTATGCCAACCAAGTGCTAGTATATTCCCGCTTTACCCTGTAAGTTTGTTTCCCTTTAGAAGTAGTTTTCTAACCATATGCACTCTCCTCCCCTAACTTGACATGTGTCAGCTCTCTTTCAGCCTCTTCTCGGCGAGGAGGTTTGGAATTTCAAAAACATAGAGGACCATTTAGTTTTGTTAAACTAGATAGAAATTCCTTGTTTTCTCATTGATGTGCCTTCCCTGAAGTTTGAGAAGTCTGAAATAACGGTAAATGGAAATAAAGACCAGGTTGAGCACTCTCACTACAAATGTGAAAGACTAATAAGTGTGCTGCTTCATCAATCCAGTAACTTGAAATTGAAATTTTCCTTTCAATGTTGTTACTTTATTTGATTGTAGCTGACTTTACTTTGTTTTTTCTGTCTGTAGTTCAAGTGCAGGTTGCTCGACCTTGTCTGAATTCTTGAAATAATATACAAAAGTTTATCTTTGGACTTTGTGGCATTAAATGTACTGGAAAGCAAGAGCACAATAGGCCATTATTGTTCATCCGCATGTATTCACTACTTTTTAAAGGTACATGCAGGCATAAGACTGTTTTTTGATTATAGCATTTCCAACTCCTGTTAGTTTTAAGTATTAACTAATGTACCTTGTGGGGAGTTGCTTGGTACAGTGATGAGAAAATCCGTTGGTAGTATAACATGTGGAATAAGTAATATATATAGGTATATGTGGATTATATATCTTGTAATGTTTGATTGCTCTTACCATCTGGATTCTGTATAGAATACAACATGTTATTTCTTTCATAAAAGAAGTGCCGGTTCGGGGGCCCAGTATTTGTGAAGTAGTAAACAAACCACCTTTTAATGCTTAAGATACATACGAAAATACCTCAAATTAAAAACAAATATGTTAGTTTGAAGTTGAGTATATTATTTGAGTTTGAACTTGTGAATTGTGATCATGTGTTAATTATATTTCAACTCTAGTCCTGGAGTTGCTAAGTAGAAAGAGACAAGGCAATTGTTGGTCGAGTGGCTTTGGGGTGAGGCAGTGATGAAACAGGAGATAAACTTCTTTATGAGACAAGCATTGTTGGGTAACCTTAATATTGCTCATTTGAAATTTCCTTTGGTAAAAAGTTCCCCACACCACTTAAACTCTAGCTAAATTTCATTTACTTTCAAATAGCACTAGTTAAAAATGACTATTTGTGATTCTTTTGTTTTGAGAATTGCCTTCAAATGTCACTTTTATTTCATTTAGGGTAATTAGTTTTGCTATTTCATGCTTGTCAATTAAAAAAAATATTTAAGATGATATAAATAATATTAGAATGTGTACGGTAAATCACACAAAATCTGGGAAAAACATTTAGCACAAAGTGATGAATCATAAATTTCTTATCATGATAATTTCTTCATGGTGTAAGATCAACATGCATGGGCAATTATTTATTTTTTAAGAGTTTCTGGTTTAATGCTAGCTCCATGGCTGAAATAAGCTTCCGCGCTCTAAAAATAAATTTATATCAGTGCATATTGAGAAGCCCCGTGGACCTTCTCTACTCTAATTCTTGACGGTCCCAACTGGCTTGAGTTAACATTGAATTGGCTCAACTTTTTAATATAATAACACTTCGGGGTTGTTTAGCATAAAGATGAATAACACAAGGATTATTTTATTATCACATCTTGTGCTTGATTTATGCCTCTACAAAAAGCTCCTTTGCGATAATATTCTTGAATTATTATGGGATTTTCTATTTCATATAATTCGGACAGAGTGGATTTTTCTTAGGCTAATAACTAGTTAGGAGAACAACAGTTTTATCGCCATGTTTGTTCTCACTTGAATTATGAACGAGCCCTTAGGGTTGTGAAGAAGTTAGGGATTTTGGGGAAGAATTTTTATTAATTGGTAAAGTGTGTTTTTTGTACAGCACATGTGTGTA
>JAABOM020000007.1:14112356-14130595 GCA_011800125.2 Solanum clarkiae
TCCATCCCAAGAATGACATCAAAATCCACCATATCTAACTCAACAAAATCACAAGGCAAGATTTTATGCAATATGAACACGGAAAAATTTTTACAGGCTCTTTTAGCAACAATGGACTCACCAACGGGGTTAGACACTTCATAAGGTTCACACAACAATTCGAGACTAACATAAAGCTTTTTGTCAACAAAAGGAGTAATAAAAGAAAGAGTGGCACCCGGATCTATCAAATCATACACATTAAAATCAAAAACCTTTAACATACTGGTGACGACATCGGGCACCTCATCCACCACTTGTCTCCCTTGACGAGCATAAAATCTATTTTTCCTTCGAGCACCCCCTTGTTGGCCTCCTCTTCCCTTTTGACCCGCATTTGTACCTTGGCCTTGTAGACGACCATCTCTACCTTTGTTTTGAGCACGAGGACAATCAATCACCTTATGACCCACTTCATCACAACCATAGCAAGCATTAGAGTTTTTCAAACATAGGTCATTATGGTTCCTACCGCACCTTTATCACATCGGGTTAAGGACCCCACTACCACCACCTTGGAATCTTGGATTGTCATTTGCAAACCTCCTATTAGGAGCATTGGAAGACCCTTTGTCTTGGAACTTGTGACCTTGAGGAAACCAACCACCGTTGGAACCTTGGAATGCACCTTCAAAACGATCCCTCTTGGACACACCACTTCTTCTTTTTCTAAGTTTTCCCCCTCTAGTTGCTCGGCATATGTTATGAGGCGGGACAAATCCACATAGCATAGTAATGCGACACTCCTTATTAACTAAGTCGGACACTCCTAACACAAATTTGTTCATCCTTGATCTAGGCTCGGCAACCAATTGTGGGACATACTTGGAGAGTTGGCTGAACTTTAGAGCATACTCCATCACACTCATGGAACCTTGCTTAAGGTTCATAAACTCCATCATTTTAGCCTCCCTTAGCTCGATAGGAAAGAACCGATAGAGGAATATGGCTCTGAACTCCTCCCAAGGAATAGCATCATCATCTTTCCTCTCCAATTTCCATTGGGTGAACCAAATTTGGGCTACACTTTTGAGTTGGTAGGCCGCCACCTCCGCTTTCTCCATCGAATTGACCCCCATAATAAATAGCTCTTTATACACCTCATTGATAAACTCTTGGGGATCCTCATCCGTCTTGGACCCATGGAACTCCGGTGGGTTCATTCTAGTGAAATCCCTTACCCTAGAAGCTGGAATGGGAGCATGAGAGGCTTGGACCCCTTGGTGAATTTGGTTGGTCATAGCATAGGCGAACATTGTAATAGCATCCCAAAATTCAACTTGAGATACCCCTCCACCTTGAGGAGCTGGAGGAGCTGGAGGAGCGGGAGGGGCCGATTGTTCCTCGGGTGTACGGGCTCTCGTTAGTCTCCCTCTTGGGATCGGCATGATCTAGAATAGCAAAGAGTATTCGTTAGGGGAAAAAGTCTTACACTTACATCTAAAGCACGATATAGACCATGAAGAAGTGAAACATTTCTTAAAATGCCTTATAGCCTACTATTCATAGTTGTGGCGCGCTTTACAACCATGAATAAGACTCTAATCGACGTAGTGTGTTGGATTCCGAGGACCATTATCAACCTAGTGCTCTGATACCAAGTTTTTCATGACCCAAGCCTAAGGCCTAGACGTGACATGACGAATAAGGACCCGAAGGGATCCCAAACAAGCCTCTTAGCATATCATTCACACATCCTTGGTCGCGGAAGCAAAATAAACAACACAAAAGATATAAATAAGGAAATTTTGATATTCATAAAAGTATAAAAGAGTCAAGTTCATAACATAAGTGCATCAATTATCTAACAACACCTCTAACATGGAATGGAGCGGGGGTCAAGACACTCTCCGAGCTCACCTCATAGTATCAAGTGTTCAACATAAGGTAATATCAAATAGCAAGAGTAGCATATATACTGTCCTCGGACTTGAGGGCTCACCAAAGCTTATCTTCCGAAATACCAAACTAGACACGTGGAGGATGATCGAGAGGTGCTCATCCCTACATGGTAATATCATATAGGCATAGAGTATGTGTTAGTACATTTGAATGTACTAAGTATGTAGGATGCAATGCAACAAGACATAAGCCAATATAGTCAAAATGCATAATCATAAGCAATGGATAAGTATAATATCAATATGGCATGCATGATCAATGCTTGAAATAAAACATGCTTGTAAATCAGACAACTTGCATAGTGCATATCACATGTGTAGGACAAGAACAATAACCGACATAGACCAAGCGAACTACTACTTGGAATCCAAGGCATTTCACCCTCTTGAAGGTAATTAAGGTACTCACCCCTCAATAAGGTGATTGGGCATGTCACCACCACCACCACCACCCCAAACAAGATGATTGAGGTACTCACCCTTCAACAAGGTGATTGGGTATGTCACCCCTACCCCCAACAAGGTGATCGAGGTACTCACCCCTCAACAAGGTGATTGGGCATATCAACCTAACAAGGTGGTTGAGGTATGTCACCCCTCAACATAGTGATTGGGCATGTCATCCCCCAATAAGGTGTGGTCTACTTGCAATATTATAGATACTTTTCATACATACTTGAAAGCCCTTAATCATGATATAGTCACTTGACTTGTAAATGATGTAAATAACTTGAGAATCCTTGTCAAGACATTTTATAAAACATTTGGTGGGTACATAATGCTTGTTCAAAATCATGCAATTCAAGAGTGAAATAATATGAGCGAAACCCAATGCAAATCAACTCACCAACATATAGTAAAACATTCATGTAGGGTACTTTGAAATCCACCATCAAACCTCATAATAAATCATAGTTTCATAGCTCAAAACATGTATAGACTCAACAAACAAAACCAATTCATGGTATAAGCTTGAAATAGATAGACATGCATAATCAATCAACATTTCATAAAATCCCAACACAATTTATAATCATAATCCATGATAAGAGATACCCATAGAAGATACAACTTGAAAAGATACAATTTTCATGGAAAAAGAAGATTGGGCTCCATGGGTGAAAGGACCCAATGGATGAAACCCACATACCTAAATTTGGGGATTCCTTGATGTAAACTTGGAAGAAGGCTTGAGGCTTGGATTGAGTTCTTGAGGTCCAATATGAGCTTGAAATCCTTGAATTTGGATGAAAATTTTGATAAAGTATTGGAGAGGTTTTGGAGAGGGTTTTTGAGTTATAGAGTTAAAGAATAGCTAAGTATGGGAGATTTCACGTGTAAATGGGCATGGGGCCATGACCCCAATGCCCTTAGGCCGAAATAGAAAATTAAGAAAAAATCAAAACTGGTTCGTGATGGATCCGCGTCGCGGACAAAACGCATACAGATACTGATTTTTAAAAAATTAGGCGATTTTCGCTACGGGTCCTCTAAAATCCGAATTATACCCATTTCCAATTCAATTTTACCCCCTGATCAAGAATATGAAGTCGAATTTTCGATATCACGCATGAATTTTGAGATATATGAAAATTACGATTATGGGCATTTCCGAAGCACAATTTGAGGCGTTTCACACAAGTCCAACAGTCTATATTCACATCAATTTTATACAACAAATACACTAACATCAGCCAATATTGTTGTTGTTCCACCAATGAGTATTTTTTTAAAAAGTTTAAACATATCGTATATTGTAAAGGTGTTATACCAATTTCATATAAAATGCTTTCACAAAAATATACCAGTGTCACATCAAACAATCTATACTCACACCAATTTTATACAAAAGCTACACTAATAACAACCAATGTTGTTATATCAATTTCATATAAAATGCATTCACAAAAATATATCAATATCAAGTCAAATAATCTAGATCATACTAACTCTATATAAGAAAAATATTGTAACAACAACTCTATATGCATATCAAACTTATAGCAAAGATACACTAAAAGGCATGCTAGGCTCATATAAACTGCATTCTAAAAAAAATATACCAAACACAAGTCCAACAGTTTATATTCACACCGTTTTTATGCAACAAATACATTAACAGCAACCAACTACTGTTGTTACTGCACCAGTGTGTTATTACAAAGTTGATGCAAAGTTTAAATATATCATATATTGTAAAGTATTATATCAATTTCATATAAAATGCATTCACAAAAAATATATCAGTGTCAAATCAACTAATCACACCAAGTTTATACAAAAAAAATACACTAATAGCAATCAATATTGTTGTTGTTATACCAATCTGATATAAAATGCATTCACAAAAATATATCAGTGTCAAGTCAAACAGTCTAGATTCATACCAAATTAATATCAAAAAATACAGTAATAGTAGTATTATGATTGTTTTATATAAAACCAAACACATGTCAACTAATTCAGATTCATACAAGGTTTTATATAAAAATAATTAAATACACTAAAAATTGCTAATATTATGACTATTGAGTCAATGTAAAATTTTACACAAATTTGATACAAGAAATATACACTAAAAATGTATATATTTGCATATCAGAATTGTGTTAAATTATACCAATAATAACACAGAGAGAGTCATTTACCATCAAACTTTGTAATTCAAATTAGTATGAAATCAGTTTGTCATTAGTATTCAAACAAAACAAACATTCGTTTCTGGAGACTCAAATGCACAATAAAAAATTATAAAAAAAAAAGTGCAATCGCGCAATACAACATGAAAAAAAAATCTTTATATTGTATACATAAGAATTATTAAAATTATGTTTGAAAAAGAAAATAATGCCATAAAAATAACTTAATATCCGGTTTAACCTTCTTTTGCTTAGGAATTTTTGGATCTTCTTTGAGTGTTCCACAAGCTCTTTTCTTTGTAGATTTGGAGGACTCTCTCAAATTAGTCTTTTTTTTTTTGAAATATTCGACTGGACAAAATTTGAGTTCGAATCAGATTCAACAACTAAATCAGGATGCACTATCAAATAAGAATCCACACTTTTCTCCTTTCTTGTTTGTCCGTTTCTAGCAGATGAAGTTATTGGACCTCTTTTCTTGACAGAGGCGCTCTTCTTGGCAACGGTTTGAGTTGGACCTCTTTTCTCCTATGTTGCATTGTTCTTCACCGGCGTTTGAGTTAAGATGTTAAAACTTGATGGCTTTATTTCGACTTGCATTTCCTGCCAAGTCAGCCTAGGGCTTTTTCTACGTGTAGATGACGTCTTTTGATTTTTTTTCATGATTTTGAAAAAAAAAAACTACAACAGCAATGAAATGGACACAATGATGATAAACTCAACAATGAAGATTGTCTATTCAAGTTTGAAAGTTGTGTGAAAGGAAAAAAAAAGAGGAAGAGACGTGGGAAGGTGAAGAGCCACCTTAGTAAAAGAAAAAGTAAACCCCTAAAAATGAGTAATTGATTTGTATAAATCTCAATAGTCACTTTTTTCTCTTTCTAATAATAAGTATTTAATTTAAAAATAAATATAAAAATGATAAAAAGGTTTTAAATCAAATCAGAATTGTTATAACATGTAATTAATTTTTTAAAACTAGTAACTATAACATCGTATATTTAAAATCCGTAATATGTACTTTTAAAAAGAGTACAGGGGGTGATTTTTCCTATGATAAATACATACAAAACTAATACCATTTTACTATTTATTAATTCTTTGTCAGATTTATCTTTTTGGTCTCATTTACTTCTTTTTTTTAATTAAAAAAAAAACTGACAAACATAAGTATACAACTTGTCAATCAAATTATTATACTTGGAGAAACCATTCATTGCACAAAATAAGTCAAAAACCTTTGATTTCTAATTGAGATGTTAAATAAGATCACTTGAAAGATTAACTGTGACAACACTGATTCTTCCGATACCAAGTGGCTAGTTAAAACATTATGCGATTCTGTTTAAATCAAATACCCAGAGGCTAAGCACAAAGCAACTTGCTATAACGCAATTGCTTGTGGATAACAAGCGGTAACCTCCATTTGTAGGGATATCCAAATTTGGTTGCATCTTTCCTGCCTAGCCCTTATGCGACTCAAAAATGTCTCTACCCACGGTTCATTCATTCCCTCCAAGCTCAACTCATATGGCACTGAGAAACTGATACATAAAAAGTCTAGCACTGTAAGAAAACAAAAGCTAACACCAAGATCAAAAGAAGGAGTTAATCAATTCTAAATCTTCAATGTATGAAATGTAATCAACAGTGTGAAGAGTAGAAACTACATTCGATTGATACTCGGAAGAAAACAATGATCTGCTTACCACTTCTGACAATCTTCAAAAAAAACATCTAAAGCAACAATGCAGGTATGAAGATAGAAAGTTAAAAAGGTGAAATAGGCCAAGAGCAGGAAATCTCTAGTCAAACATAAACATTATGTTATGTAGTAGGAAGAGAGTGACAAATAACGCAAGAGGGAAGTCTCTATCCAAACATAAACTCTTAGAAGTATATCTGAAAGAAACTTGGCTTCATTATTCACTATCTAAATGAAACATACGCTTAAACCAGGTGTAAACTGGTAAGGTCAGAAACCGATCTTTTATAACTAGGAAGATGCAAAAGGTCATATTTTAGGCGGTATTTAGGATATTGAGAGGTCACTTCATTCCATTTAATGAATATGTGAGGTATCCAGATGATTCAAGTTATCCTTTAATGACTGCATCACTGGTCAAAAGTTGCACATTGCATAAAATCAAGAAGAGAAGGAAAAGCAGCAGTAACGTCACTTTTGTTTTTGCAGTCGACACATAGCATCTCATTACAGCTACCATTTGATATTGGGCCTAAAACTGAAAGAAACAAAATGAGGTCCAAAAATGCAGATTTAGAACATAAACCCCACCTCACTCCTCCAAAAGAGGAATAATTAAAAAAGAAAAAAGAAAAATAGACAGTTACTAAAAGGAGTGTATCATACTATGATACAGTTAGTATAGAATGCCTTTAGACAGCTTAGACATAAGATGATTCAGATAACAAATGCTGAACTGTATCCGTATGCACCTTCAGAAAACTATAAGGCCGCCTTTTAAAAAAAAACAAAAATATTTATCTAAAATGAAGGTGGCCTTCATTTTGTCTTAACCATGCCAAAAAGAGAAACATGCTCCTGTATTATTACATTATTGCTGCAATCTGAGAAGTCCTTTTCCCAAGAACAATCGAAAAATAAAAAGAAAAAAGAGGGCAAAATAAGTTTTTGGTAAGTTCTCAAGAACACAAAACTGAGAAAAAGAAGGAAACTTCAAGATGGACACTTGCATCAAAGGAAGAGTTATAGAAGATGGAAACAAAGAGAATGTTTTCTAGCATCACATGGAAACAAAGAGAATGTTTTCTAGCATCACACAATTGGGAACTCTACCTCATTAGTTCCTCCGTTTGAGCTTGAGATCCTCTATTGCATCTGGCACTCCTATAAATTTTGAAGTTGAAAATCAGAAGACTGCTAACCCTTTCTAAATCTAATGAAAACTAAATCATCATAAATTTTTTTTTTTTTGAGAAAAGGTAACTTGTAAATAATCATAAGTATTCAAAAGACCAAAGGTTTGACACTGATGTTGCCAAATCGATGCAAGAAATATGGCCAGAGGGGTCATAACTAAGTTGCTCAGACTCGGTGGGTGACCGATATGGCTGCGGATCTAGAGGTCGGATCCTTCATGATCTAATTTTTAAGATTAGGGGATATGAATCCATGATATGTGTGTGGTGATTCGCTCAAAAATAATAAAAATAGAGTTACAAAACTTACGTTATGAGATATTTATGTGAAGAGCTTGAGGAGAATCCTAGAAGGAGATTAAAGGAAAGGAGTGGCATCGAAATTTCTATATAGAAGGTATTCCATTTTCTTCAATCTCGCCTTAGCTTTTGTATTGATTACAGAAATCATTAAAACTGTCCAAACTTTGTCCATCGATTTTGGTCGAAGTATATAAAATCGGTTGACCAAATTAGACACGGATCCCACACCCACGTTGTGTCAACACGGGTGCGACACCAAAAGTAATGAGTCCGAGCAACTTAGGTCATAAAAATTAACAAATCAATTCTTTCAGGTCATTTAAAAAATAAAATGAATCCCTCCATAAACAAGTTGCAGTTACTAATTTCAATCAACTTAGCCACAATCTCAAACTTGCTGCGATTGGTGATAGGATCCTCTACAATACTGGTTTAAACAGATAAAATTTGATAATGAGAATTATCATGAAATGTGGATAAAGAACTCAGCAAACCTGCAAACTAGGACTTGGAAAAGATGCAGAGACTTGGTAGAGAGATTGTATATGGCATTTTCAATATGAGCCATCCCAAATAGGTAAACTATAGGATAACCAAGCAGCCATCTGCAGCAAGATTGTAATTGAACACATGAAAATCATTAGATGATGGCACATGGTTCTTAGGAAAATAATTAAAAATTACTACCAGTTATTCAGAAGGTTTGCATGCTAGACACTCAACTTTAAACATCCAAAAGAAAATTGCCCAATTTAGGAACAGGACATGTTGCATCTAATAGGCTAATTACAAAACATTTATGTTGCTCGAACCCTTCAAAAATGTCAACGCGTACGTGTCGGATTCTCCAGAAGTAGAGTATTGTTGGAGAATCTGACACGGGTGCAGCATCGAAAGGGAAGAGTCTGCGCAGCTTAGCAAAACACATTATTCTTTCTTTATAACTGACAAATCGTCGAAGCCACGCACGGTTTGGAACTCAAATGGATAATGGGCTCATCCCCCCACCATTATCCACTTCAATATCAAGTTTTTTTTATAGTATGATTCAAACCCTGATATGTGCCTAACCCGACATACCACGCATTGCACTCTTACCACTAGATCAAAGCCTTAGAGGCTGAAGAAAAGCATTACTTATCAAGTCAATTTAGATACTTGATTAGTTGGGTGCATGTCCCATAGGCCATATTTACCAGTCATAAGCTGGCAAAGAGTTAAGAACTCACATTCAGACCTTCAAAATTACAGCCTTTCAGGTGAAAAACATCTTCTTTAGATCAAGAACCATTTTGCACATATCTGGTATGATGGAACCTCCTGAGACAATCTTCGACAGAGTTCCCTCTATTTCCAAATTGAACAAGTATCACAATTTTGTTACCAGCTTAGAATTTTGTAGAGAAACAATTCTCCTTCACATTATTCTCACTGCAGTATAATTTGTTTAGTGAAATACTCGAGGGTTTCACTATTATTTTTTAAGTATTCATAATGCACTACAACAACAACAACATACCCAAGTGGAATCCCACAAGTGGGGTCTGGGGAGGGTAAAATGTATGCAGACCTTACCACTACCTCATACGGATAGAGAGGTTGTTTCCGAAATGCACTAGAAATACAAATTAGGAGAGATACTATCAGTCTCATAAAGACTATATAATAAATGAGAAAACGAACTTAGCATTACTGCATACTTCCTTCTATTATAAGTTGAATGTCACGTTTGACCTTTTGAGGCCAAATTAGAGTCTTTTCTGTAGGATCTTCAATAGATAAGAAGAATATTCATCTTTATAAGAAATATTATCATAAAAAGAAAATATCCATCTTCCTAATGAATATTATCATAAAAAGAAATACCATCACTTTGAGGGTTTACCCTTCCCAACAGCTCATAAATCTAATCCTAGAAGACTGAAGCATGGTGTTCAATTTAAATCGAAGAAATTATAACATTGTACTACTTGATAACAAACAGAAAGTCTCCCAAAAAAAAGGAATTTGAGAATTATCATTAGTGAATCATCCTAGAACAGTAGATTTGCAGAATTAAAACAAGAAACCATGGGACTAGAACAGATGAGGAAGATGGAGATGATCGGATAACAACAACATTACCCCAGTGCCTCAAAGGCTCCCGCCCATTGTGGGGGAGGTCGGATGTACGCAGCCTGACCCCTATGTTTAAAAACATAGCGCGACTGTTTCCGGATGACCAATGGAGATGATCGGATAGCTAATGAATTTTGACTGAGGACCTAACTTCAACTTTTAGTAGGAACCACCCAATGCTTTTAGCCTAGTAAATTTTGAACATGTTGAAATTTGGTCAAAAAGAATTCTCCACATGCTTAGTATAGTTGATGGAGAACTTGTCAACAAAGCACCTCGTCTTCATATAACAATTCTTGTCCTATTACTCCTTTTTAAGTATCTGATATGAATTCATGCCATCCCAACAATCTTTACATGAGACTTGACGAAACTGACAAAGACACTGCAAATAAACTATCCAGTTATGTAATTGTCAGATAATCAAGTTTGCCAACCAGTCTACGCTATCCCCGAGGACCTTCAATAACTCCCCTGATCCATAGGAAGGTCAACCGGTTGGCAATTCATCAAGCCTGTCTCCTCTAGTATATCCAAACATACTTTCTTGTGAGATTGCAATGCATGTCTTAGATTGTGCAACTTCGATACCCAAAAAGTATTTTAACTTTCCCAAATCTTGGTCTGAAAGTTATTGAACAGATGCTGCTTTAACTGAAAATTTTCCTACCTGATCATTACTTGATATGATGGTCATCAACATAGACAACCAGGTAGATGCTTTTTTTTTTGAGAATTGGTAACATTGTATTCTTCAGCATTTAAAGATATGCTGGGGACCTTGAAAAACGAGATAACAAAGAATAAATACTTACAAGGATCCTAAGAATTCTGGGAATTGATCTGAATCCTCTAATCATATCTCTTTACATACAAAAAGAAAATAGAGATACAATTTCCATTTAACCTACCGAATTGGATATATCTTCAAAATTCCAACTATTCCTATGCTTCCATATTGTCCACCAGATGCAGTGTGGAATTAAATTCCACCAAGTCTTCTGTCTCTTGCTTCCACCTCTTCTGATCCAACAGCTCAGTAAATCTGCAGTATGATCTTGCATACTCCACTTCACTTCTGATAAGTTCAAAAACATGGATCAGATTTGAGTTGTGAAAGGACAGTGCAGAATAGGTGACTGCTAGTTTCACCAGTCTTCCCACATAAGAGCATCAGGGGAGTATGATCTTTCCCTTTTTCCCTCAATTCTTCATGTGTCAGGCAAGCCTCTCTCGCAACCAACCAAGTGAAGCATTTATTTGGTGCTGACTTCCCCCAATCTTTCTCAGCAGACTCTAGTTTCTGCTGTTTTATAGGTTGCTTTCCCTCTTATATGTCCTACCAACTGAAAATATTCCATCCTTAATGTGAAACCATCTTACTGCATTGGGGGTAGTGTTGGTGCCATAAAAATTCCCCACTTCCTCCAACAATTTGGCTACTCTCTCAATTTCCCAATCATCTAGGAGCTTTCTGAAGGAAAGGTCCCAGCCTTATTTTGTCCAGCAATCACTGATCTTTACCTCAGGGTGGGGGTATAAGATGAAAAGATGAGGGAACAGGTCCTTCAATGAGGTCTGTTTGAGCCAGACATCTCACCAGAATCTAGTTATCCTGCCATCCCCCAACTTGGGGTTTGTGTGAGCCAGACATACCCCCAGAATCTAGTTCTCCTACCATCACCCACCTTGATGTACAAATTTGGTTCAAGCTTGGGCCACAGGTTTCTAATAGATCTTCACACCCCCAATCTCTTCAGTGCATTACTACACCAAAACCCATCCTCCCCATATTTGCATTCACTGAAGTCTTTCCATAGAGATTGCCTCTCCTCATTGTATCTACACAGCGATTCCATCAATAAACTGTTGTTATGCTACCTCAGATCTCTAATGCCCATACCCCCTCTTCCTTTGCTTTGCAGAACTATCTCCCACTTGACTAGATTGTATGCTTTGTTTAATTTATAGCCAGGCCAGAGAATCTCTTCTCAGCTTGTCCAGTTTCTTTACCACCTTAGCAGGTAAGGGGAAAAGGGCCAATAACATAAGTTGGGATGGAGTACAACAACAACAATAACATACCCATTGGAATCCCACAAGTGGGGTCTTGGGAGGGTAAGATGTACGCAGATCTTACCACTACCTCACAAAGGTAGAGAGGTGGTTTCCTGGGAACCCTCGTCTCAAAAAACCCATAAGCAGAATAAACTAGATAGGAAAAAAAAGGAAAATGAAAAGAAAGAAAAAAGAAGAACGACCAATAACGAAAAGCACATGATATTATGTAAATATGATGAAATTAACATATATAAGACGGATAATGGCAACACAGGATAGAAAGACACAACTAATAAGTTGGGATGGAGTCTAAGTCAGAATTGATAAGGATATGTCTATCTCCAAGGAAAATGTATAGTGCTTTCCATCTGGCCAGCTTATTTCAGTCTCCTCCCCTATGTTGTTCCAAATCTCCACATCTTTTATTGCAAATAAATAAATAAATAAATCTCCACATCTTTGTGTTTGTATAGGTTGTGGGTTGTTTCTCCACTTTACATCCAAGAATGTCAGCTTCCTTTGGATGTTGTCACCTCTTAGGCGGAAAAATAAACTACTCTTTCCCTAATTAACTTTTAGACCTGCAGAACCTGTTGCTCATAGAAAATCATTGCATCATCTGCATAAAGTAGATGATAAATCTCTTTTGTATCAGCATAGTCTCCATTTATCTAGAAACGTCCGATCCATCTGTTCTGAATAGCAATTCTCATTAAGCTGTCAAACCCCTTCATTACCAAGATAAATAGAAAGGGTGATAGAGGGTCACCCTGTCAGACTCCTCTTCCTGATGAGAAGAAACCCACGAATCCACCATTTACTAGGATGGAGGATCTCACAATGCCTATATAGAACTTGATTCAGCCCAACCACCTCTCTTCAAAACCCATTTGCCTCAGAGTGTTCAGCAGGAAAATCCAACTAACATGATCATATGCCTTTTCAATGTCTAATTTGCACATTAACCCTGGGGTATTCCTTTTCATTCTAGAATCTACACTCACTTGCAATGAGAGCTGCATCCATTATTTTTCTACTTTTGATAAAGATCTGATGATTCTTGTTCATAAGCTTATCAATCACCCTTTTCAACCTATGTGCAAGCAATTATGCTATCACTTTATATACACCAGTACAACAACAACATACCCTATAAAATCCTACCAAGTACGATCTGGGGAGGATAGGTTCATGCAGACTTTACCACTACCTCGTGGAGATAGAGAGACTGATTCCGAAAGAGCCTTGGCTCAAATACATCAAACCCAAGTAAAAGAAGAAGAAAACAACAGAGAAAGCATAGCGGTTAATAAGAAAAGCAATGTAAAGTCTAGAAGAGAAAAGCAATAATTACAGCAAAATGGAGTGATAATCAAAATAGAATAAACAACATATGGCAAGAACTACAAAGGCATGATTAGTCCTACGACAGACACTAAATCTTCACAAGGCAAGACAACACCCATCCTTACTAACCTTCTACCCTAATATGAGACCTCCAATCCTTTTTTTCTAAAGTCATGTCCTCATTAATATCAAGTTGCACCATGCCCTCTCTGATTACTTCTCCCAATACTTTTCCAACCTACACCTACCCGTACAACCAGTCTCTTGCACCTCCTCACTGGAACATCGGAGCACCTCCTCTGCCCAAGTCCAAACCATCTCAATCTCACTTCCCTCATTTTGTCCGCCACAAAGGCTACTCCCACTTTCTCCCGATCAGCCTCATTTCTGATCTTGTCAATCCTAGTCTAAGTTGTACAGACTCTTCACTTTCAATGTCGCATCCGTGTCGAATTTTCCAAGAATACACTATTTTTGGGCGATACGCACCTGTCTACTTTGTGAAGATCCAAGCAACATAGTTCCTAATATGCGCACATTCCATCTCAACATCCTCATTTCTGCAACATGCATCTTTTCTGAACATGTGAGTTCTTATCTAGCCAGTAATCCACCCTATACCAATAAGCCTAAAGTCTTTTAGATCAAAAGCAGCTGCTTTCTTGGGAACGAATGCTACAAAAGAAGCACCGAGGCTCTTCTCAGTCTTCTAGCAGGCATAAAACTCCTCGATAACCTTCTTGACATCCTCCTTCAATATGTCCCAGAAAGATAAGTCAGAGGACATGGGGAAGCCATTAGGCTCTCCCTGCTTCAACCACTGAAATTCTTGATCTTTGTCTCCACCCTATTTCTTTATTCTTAGTCACTCATTCATAAGTGATTGCCAAATTTGCTTTCTGTTGGATCTCCTCCTAAGAGCACTCTTTGCTCTAGCACAAGTTCCCACTTAGCCAATTCCTCCAAAATTTCCTGCTTTTGTGCTTTCCAGTTGTTTCTATTGTCCTTACTTCATTCCTTCATCTTTCCTTTTAGTAGCTTTAGTTTTTCTGCTAAAACAAAACCTAGAGACCCAACTATTGTAGAGGAAGGAGCTAGTGGAGGAATTTTAATTGAGGGGACAAAAGGATACAAAAAGTTATTTTGATACAGCAAAAACTATCTACCAACAAATTGGAACTTCCAAACCATGCAGGAGGAGGAGATTATTTTAAACCACAAAGTTATCACTTCAGACAACATATGAACCCTCTGTTTGGATGGTGATTTCTCATGGTTTCATAATGTACGATATTGTATGGTATGGTACAGTATAGTACAATATAATGTTTGGATAGATTGTATGATTTGCTATTGTTTAATGATAATGTTGTTTGGTTTGACTATATGGTACTGTATCGTAACAAACAAATTTATGAATATGGCCTTAATTATTAAAAATATTACTCCTTCCGTCCCATTTTATGTGGTACCATTTGACTTGGCACAGTATTTAAGGAAAAAAGAAAGACTTTTGAAACTTGTGGTCTAATATCATTCTTAGATATTTGTGTGGCTGAAAATCATTTCATTAAAGGTAAAAAGGGAATTTTAAAGGTAAATTGTTTTCAATTTGAGTAAGGTGTCATTCTTTTTGGGACAGACCAAAAAGGAAAAGGTGTCACATAAAATGGGACGGAGGGAGTAGCTTTATTAATATTTTTAAAAAAACATGAACCTCAAAGAACAAACTGAAATGTAGGAGAAAAGACTAGAAACAGAAGAGAAGCTTCAAAAATTGATGCAAAGGAGAATGAATAATACGACTATGAAAAAAATTAAGTAAATCAGGATAAAGAATAAAGTTTATAAAATGGGTAATCTTTTAAAGTATAATAAAGAGTAAACCGTAAACAAGAATTATTTGCAATTAAGGGCATAATTGGGAAAAAAAAAAGTAAACAATGGGACACCACCAAATTGGTGGTTTCAAAAGTGAAGGTTTTCATGGTTACAAACAAGAATTATTTGAAATTAAGGGCATAATTTGGAAAAAAAAAAAAGTTAACAACGGGACACCACCAAATTGGTGGTTTCAAAAGTGAAGGTTTTCATGGTTACAAAACCATGAAAACCAAACCATATCATACTATATAATTAAAGAAACGATCAAAACAAACATGGTTCTCTTATTAACCATACCATACCACAGAAAACCACCATCCAAACAAGTTGTAACTCTCCTTGAGCAACAAACCATGTGGTTACTCCATATGTACCTCGTTCGACTAGCTCTCTATGTAAAATGGTATTCTTAAGCCCAACTAATGAAGCGTCCAGACACATTGCTGCTATAGAGATAAGTAGTCGGACAAACACAATTTTAGCAACCGAAGAGAACATCTAATTGTAATCTTTGTATCCTTGGGAAACAAGGCAAGCCTTCAGTTAACTTTGGCCGTCAAGATTCAAGATCCACTTCCACTATTTAGATCAATGACATCCAACATTAGATTTTCCCTTATTGAAACCAATTCCCAAGTATTATTGGCCTAATACCAATATGGGACCTTTCCACCTTCAGTGTAGGATGACACAAAGGTATAGGAGTGAGGGAGCTAAATGATGAAAAATTAGACAGGTTGTGGATTTCAAGAAGTATGAAAAGACAAAGAAATCGGTGAGCATTGTCTTACCTTAGTAGGGCAGCCGACCAAGGTTCAGACCCTTATGAATCGGCAGTCCAGGCCAGTTTGTGAAGAGCAATGTCCCAAAAATCACAGTTTACGTAAGAAAAAAGGGAACATAAGTCTCCGAGTTCATACCAAAGAAAGAGACCCTAGAAAGACAGAGACCTCAACCTTCGTCAACTTCATTCATCAGAGGAATGCCTATATTTCCGATGCTTATAGTAGAGATAATGCAGATGATGGGTGCACCTATATACTGTACATGACAACTTTATAAGTACACCTCACTATTGCAAGTCTCTCGCCTCTATCTATAGCAAAGTCATTAATGGCCACTTGAGATCATCAACGGGATTATATTTGCGAATTCTATTAAAATGCATGTCGATGGTCTCCATAGTGGGCATTTAAAGTGTAATCAAAAAGAGGAACAGATGAATTAATCAGAAAAGAATAAACCTTATTGGCTTAGCAAGAAAGAATTGGAAGCATGAGAGGGAAGGTCGAATGGGCTACTCCGCGCATAAAAGATCTATGTTCATGATGTATGCGGCGATTCCAATGGTTATGCTGGTCATTTAAAATTTGCCTACATTCTACCCAAGCTTTGCTCTTATGCTAAGTAAATAAAAAATTACAGCTCACGCCCATGGGAAAAAATACTTTTGGGCTTTTGGCCTTAAAAATAAAAGAGTAGTAGCTTAAAAGAAAACAGAAGTAAATTGTTGATTGAGGGCTTTGGATGAATTCATAAACCAGTGCTAGTTCCTGTGAAGAGCAATTATTCCTGGCGAAACATTCAACACACACACACACTTAGTTAAAAGTGGACTTGCCTGTCTCACAGTTCTTTCATCTCTTATACCTCGATGTTTACTCAGCTTTACCATCATCAGGCCTCGGAAAGTTCATGATTGAGTTTGACGGCCGGGGGGGGGGGGGGGGCGGGGGAAAAAAAAGGCGTGTGAGGGGGGGTGGCAGATAAAATGGCAGGTTCACTTTTGGCTGTTTACAGAGGATGGTAAGCAACTCCACCATGAGTACAATCTATGCAGATGTAGTCAAAAACTCAAGCAGATTTCACTTAAAGTATGAAGGAATTAATATCCTTATATGATAAGTTTTTAATTGGGGATAAATAAAGTGGAAGGAATTGCCCCTTCTTCTGAAAAGATACAGAACTTAATGAAGAAGTCATTTGTATAGATCCCCCATTACATAAGGAAAGGCATGTATGAATAACAATAGGTGGAGTCACTTCTTCAGATGAAGACGCAATTGGAGCAGATGACTGAGGAACAAGAGTTAAGTCATCAAGAGCTAACAGTTCCATTGTTTTGTGTTGTTTTTTTTTTTTTTTTGGAAACTGGTAATTTTGTATTCCACAGCATTAAGGACAAGTTGGAGACCTTGCAAAAGATGCAACACAAATAAGGAAATACTTGCAGTGATCCTAATACATCTACAAGTTGATTGATATCTTCTAAGTCCATCTCTTTGCACCAAAAATTAAAAAAATACTATACAGTTCCATTTGACTTTTTGAATGGAACTGAATCTATCTTTAAACTTCTCCCTTTTCTTTCTCCCCAAACAGTCCATCAAATGCATTGGGGTATCAACCACCATCACTTCTTCTGGCTTTCGCTCCATCCTCTTCTGATCCAACAACTTAACAAATCGCAGTGTGCTGAGGCATGGTCCACTTTGTTTCGGTGAGACTGAGAAGAAGTGCTCATATTTGTGCTGTGAATTTGCAATGCAGGAAAAATTGCTTGTAAGTCTCATCTATTTCTTTGCAAAGAAAGCATCTGGAAACTATAACAGCACCCCTTTTCTTCTAACTTGATGAGTGAAACATGCTCTCTTGGCCACAAGCCATGTGAAGCACTTCACTTTAGTTGGTGCTACACTACTCCATATGTTTTTCCATGCTCTCTGATATACATTATTTTGCACCATCCTCTCCTTCTTGCAAGCCCTATTAACACTGAATGCCCCATCTTTGCTTTGTTTCCATCTTAAGGTGTCAGGTTCAGAGTTGATCCCCTTAATTCATTAATTCCTTTTAGGAGATTGGCCAGCCTTTTTTTCTTCCAGTCATTCAAAAATCTCCCGAAGGATAAATTTCAGCCTTGCGCAGTCCAACAAACATTGATGTTAACCTCAGGGTTATAGCACAAAGTGTAGAAAAACATAAAGAAAAAAGGACACGAATGATTTACGAGGTTCGGCAAGTGATGCCTACATCCTCGGGCTAA
>JAABOM020000007.1:14143343-14166152 GCA_011800125.2 Solanum clarkiae
GTGTATAGTAGATTACCTTTGCCAAGTAATCTTCTCTCACCTGATGGGAGGCTTTTATCGTGTAAATTCATGTAATAGCTCACACGGGTTTGAGATGTTGGTTATGGTCACATCTCCTCTATATATGGAAGCATTATGGCATTTCATGCACCATGGATTTCATGGAATTTTATTATATTACTCTTTTTTGCTATATATTTCTTTCTATGTATGTGCCCTTACTATCTAACATGGAATGTGGATTTAATAAGTTAATATGCATTGTATGCCTATATACTTAGTATATTCAAACATACTAACACAACTTTTTGCCTACATAACTATGTAGGGACTGCAGACTATATCCATCCACCTTTTGATGTCTATTCAGATTGGAGAAAGTTGTTGTGGTGAGTCCTATCTTCCAAGGACAAGCCACCATTCATCTACCTTGTGTTGTTTTCATTTATGTTATATTTTACTTTGAGGATGAGCCCGGGACATGTCTTGGTCCCCGTCCTATTCTATATCTAGAGGCATTATTGGATATCATATTGACTCTTGTATGGATATATGTTATGTTTTGCTATTTGAAGGTTTTGGTTATGGTTATCTATTGATTATGGGTATTACGATGTTGATTATGATATGATGTGGAAATATGGAAGATCCTAAGTCCCATTTTGCCCCCATAAAGTGGGTCATGCTTACCCGCCCCTTAGTCCTTATATGTTATATGCTATATGAATCCATGCAAATCCCTATCCCTATGACATCCCCAAAGCCTGAGTCATACTTTCACATCCCTTAGAACTATGTGTTTACTATCTTTTTATACTCTTCCTAACCGATGATGTGAACACAGATACTTTGAGGCTTGTTTGGGGACTCTCAGGTTCCTATTCACCATGTCACTCCTAGACCCTAGGTCCGGGTCGTGACAAGCTCACTATAACCACCATCATAAGGCACACCATCGAAAGGCAAATCACTAGCACTACCAACAACATTCACACTTTTTCAACCACCACCCATCACATGCTTTGTCAAGATATAAAGTTAAGTCATCATCTTGGCCATATTCTCATCTCTTTCTTAATCCTTGGCCAATTGCTCCTGGGATGGTGCCCTTTGAGTAGAGGAAAACATCATCGCGGGTGTACCAAGCTTCGTTTATCTTTATCATGTCATCTAATAACTCTAAAGCAATAACAAAGGTTTGTTTCATTATGCCGCCTCTCACTGGAACCCTATGTTTTGAACATTGGAGCAAGAGTTTTTAGAACCTTAATCACGTTTCATGAAGCGGTTCACCTTCAATCCTCTTAAAATTCTCAATACTCCTTCAAAGTTTCACCATTTTCGAGGGAGGAAAGAGTCTTTCCATAAATGCATCTCGTAATTCCTCCAAGACGTGATAGAGTCATGAGGCAATTTCACTAGCCATCTCATGGCCTCTTCAAATAAGGAAAATGAAAATAGTCTCAACCAGATAGCCTCTTGTTTCACTCCTCTGAAGCTAAATGGTGAGCAAACATCCACGAAGTTATGGATGTGCTCATGTGGGTATTCATGAGCTAGACCACTGAATAGTCCTTTCAATTGGAGCGGCTGAAGTATTATACACGTAACATGCAACACAGTGCTCCCCGCTTGCAGGGGAAATCTAATTGCTCCAGTGTTTCCCACTTGGCCCCAATAAACATCAAGGAGATCATTATGGTTCCCTAAATCATCCCCATTCACACTTTCGATGTCACTCATATCTTCACCTATAGAATCACACCTAAATTGAAATGCCCTGAAAATATGCCTCGAAAATATTTGTAATTGTAATTTCTATATATCTCAAAATCCATGAGTGATATCGAAAATTCGACTTTGTATTCTTGATCGGGGGAAAATTGAGTGGGAAATAGTATAACCCGAATTTTAGAAGACCCGTAACGAAAAATGATTTTCACAAAATTCTCAAAAACAGTAGGCATCTGCGAGGCCTCCGCCACACACGTAGTAGAGGTGTGTTTACACTTCCTTAATTTTCCTATTTCGACCTAAGGCATTAGGGACTTGGCCCCATGCCCTTTTATGTGTAAAAACACCTATACTTAGCCATTTTTCAACTTTATATCACTCAAGACCCTCTCAAAATCCTCTCCAAGACTTAACCAAATATTTCATCCAAATTCAAATGTCCCAAGCTTAATCCCGAATCTCAAGAACTCCATTCAAGCTTCAAGTCTCCTTCAAGTCTACATCAGGAAAACCAAAATTTAAGGTATGTGAATTTCATCCATTGGGACCTTTCACCCATGGATCCTAATCTTCCTATCTTATGAAAATTGTATGTTTTCAAGTTGTATTATCTACGGGTATCTTCTATAATGAATTATGAGTATAAATTATGTTAGAGTAAATATTGATTTATTATATATGACTATCTATTTCAAGCTTGTACTATGAATGGGTTTTACCAATTGAGACTATGCATGTTTTGGAGCTATGAACCATGAGCTATTATGAGATTTGATGATGGATTTCAAAGTATCTTACATGAGGGTTTTACTATGTATTGGTAGGTTGATTTACATTGAGTTTTCTCATATTATTTCACTCTTTAAAATTGCATGATTATGAACTAGCATTGCACATCCACCAAGTGTTTGATAAAATATCTTGACAAGGATTCTCAAGTTATTGATGAACTAACACATGGTTTATAAGTGATGTGACATTATGATGATTAAGATATTGTATGTCAGTATTGAATTCATAAATATATCTATGATTTTACTAGTTACACAAGTTAACTCATGTTATCATGTTTGGTTTACCTTGGTGAGTAGACCACACCTTGTCGAAGGGGTGTCAAGCCTCGGTCACCTTGTCGAGAGGGGTATTAAGGCTCGGCCACCTTGTTAAGAGGGTGTCATGCCTCATTCACCTTGTCGATGGGGTGTCAATCCTCAGTCAACTCGTCGAGGGGGTGCCATGCATCAGTCACCTCGTCGAGGAGGTGCCATGCCTTGGTTACCTTATCGAGGGTGTGCCATGCCTCGATCACCTTGTCAAGAGGGTGTCATGCCTCAATCACCTTGTCAAGGGGGTGTCATGCCTCGGATTCCACGTTGTAGCCTGCTCGTCTTATGTCAGTTAGGGTCCCTTCCCATATATGTATTACATTTTATGCAAGTTGAATGTTTTACAATCAAGCCTTACTTCAAGCATTGACCACTCATGTCATATTGAGATCTCACTTATCTATTGTCTATTACTATGCATTTTGACTATATTGGCTTATGTCTTGTTGCATTATATCCCACATATTTAGTATATTCAAACGTACTAACACGTACTCTATGTCTACATGATGTTACCATGTAGGAACCGGAGCATCTCCCAGTCATCCTCCACGTGGCTAGTTCGGTGCTTTGGAAGATAAGATTTGGTGAGTCCTCAAGTCCAGGGACACTAGCTATGCTACTCTTACTTTTAACATCTCTTTATGTTGAATACTTGATACTATGAGGGTGAGCCCAAAAAATATCTTGGCCCCCGCTCCAATCTATGTTTAGAGGTATTGTTGGAACAATTGATGTTCTTATGCTTTGAGCTTTGACTCTTTCATGCTTTATAAATATCAAGACTTCCCTTAGTCCCTTTTTCCTTATTTATATCTCTTGTTTGTCGATATTTTGCTTCTGTGACCGAGGATGTATGATTGATATGCTAAAAGGCTTGTTTAAGGGTTCCTTCGGGTTCCTCATTCGTCGTGTCACGTCTAGGCCCTGGGGTCGGATCGTGACAAACTTGGTATCAGAGCACTAGGTTGTTAATTCTCCTCAGAATCCAACACACCGCATTGATTAGAGTCTTATTCATGGTTGTGAAGCATGCCACAACTATGAATGGGAGGCTATAAGTCGTTTTAGGAAATATTTCACTATTTCATGGTCTACATCGTGCTTTAGATGTGAGTGTAAGGCTTTTCCCCTAACAAATACTCTTGCTCTTCTAGATCATGCTGCTACAAAAAGGAAGACCAAGGAGGGGTCGTGCACCCATGGGGCAACCAGCTTATCCCGCTCCCCAAGACCCTCAAGGAGAAGAGGCTTCTCAAGTCGAGTTCTTGCATGCCATCACAATGTTAGCTCATGCTATGACCAACCAAATAAATCAAGGGGCCCAAGCTCCTCATGCTCCTACTCCAGCTTCTAAGGTGAGGGATTCATAAGAATGAATCCACCGGAGTTCCACGGGTCCAAGACGGATAAGGATCCTCAAGAGTTTATAGATGAGGTTTACAAGGTACTATCCATCATGGGGGTCAATTTGGAGGAAAAGGTGGAGTTGGTGGCCTACCAACTCAAAAGGGTGGCTCAAATTTGATTTGTGCAATGGAAGGTGGAGAGGGGAAATCATGATGATATTCCTTGGGAGGAGTTCAAAGCGGCCTTCCTCAAACGGTTCTCTCCTATTGAGTTGAGAGAGGCCAAAATGATGGAAGTTATGAACCTCAAGCAAGGTTCCATGAGTGTGAGGGAGGATTCCCTCAAGTTCAACAAGCTTTCCAAGTATACTCCACTTTTGGTGGCGGACCCTAGATCAAGGATGAACAAGTTTGTATCAGGGGTGTCCGACTTGGTAAATGAAGAATGTCGTACCATGATGCTTGTGAATGATATGGTCTTGTCCCGGCTCATGACATATGCCAAATAACTTAAGTAGGAGAAGCTTAGGAAGAAGGTAAGTGAGGAGTCCAAGAGGGTTTGGTTTGATGGTGGCTTACAAAGTCAAGAGACCTCCAATACTCCAAACAAAAGGTTGGTTATTGATGGGGTGTCTAACACTAGGTGTCAAGATGGAAATGGTGGGAGAAGTAACCCCAAGTTTCAAAGGTGTGGGAGAAACCATGGTGGTCTATGCTTGAAGAAAACCAATGCTTGTTATGGTTGTGGTGAAGTGGGTCACAAGCTAGTTGATTGTCCTTATGCTCGAAAAAGGGGAAAATGTGGTCAACCTCTAGAACAAGGTGGTCATGTTAATCAAAGGGATCAAGGTGGCCAACAAGGGGGTGCTCCACGATGCAAGGATGGGATGAGGTGTCCGATGTCACTACCGATATGTTAAAGGTTTTGATTTTTGAGGTGCATGCTTTGATAAGTCCGGGTGCCACTATTTCTTTTATTATTCATGTTTTTAAATAATAAGCTTCATGTATATGTGTCCCGAATTATTATGTGATCCTTTTGGTGTCTACCCCTCACCCCCACCCCCATTGATGAGTGTATTGTTGCTAGAAAAGTCTATAGGAGATTGTCCCATGTCATTGTTGCATAAAGTGTTATTTTGTGATTTTGTTGAACTTGGCATGTTGGGATTTGAGAGTTTCCTTGGGATGGTTTTGTTACATGCATATCATGCTTCCATTGATTGTAGAACCCGTAGAGTTAGATTCGAATTTCTTAATGAGTCCGTACTTGAGTAGGGGAGTTATAAAGTAGTAGTTAAAGATAGATTCGCTTCTTGTCTTAAGGCCTAGATTGATCTCTAAGAGTTGTGTTTACTCTCATAAGGGTTAGGGATATTGAGTCTAAAATCCTTCCTATTGAGTTGGTTTCGGTAGTCAATGAGTTTCTTGATATACTTCCCTATATTTTGAATTTGAGGTAATGTCGTTTGCTTGACCAATGCCTCGGCTATCTTTGTGGATCTCATGAACAGGGTCTTTAAGCCCTACCTTGATATATGTGTGGTAGTTTGTGGATGGTATATTGATTTATTTCAAGAATGAAAAAGACCATGTGAGTCATTTGAGGGTGATGTTACAAAACTTGAGGGATAAGAGGTTGTTTGTTAAATATGATAAGTGTGAATCTTGGGTAACACAAAGGTGGTTAGAGAAGTACATCGGTTGGCTAGGTCGGGAATGAGGTTGGATGAAGTTGAGAATGGTAGTGTAGTTTTTTTGATGGTTTCAAATCTTCTTTGGTTGATGAGGTCAAGTCAAAGCAAGACCTTGACCTCGCCTTGCTAGGGTTGAATGCTTGGTGGAAGATGGTGAAGTGAAGGTTTCCTCCCAAGAGGAGATGGTCTCCTTAGATACTAAGGTAGGCTATGTGTGCTTATGACAATGAATGGATTCACTTGAAAGCCCCACCCACTGAAGGTGTGATCCGGTTTGGCAAGAAAGGAAATTGATCCTAAGGTTCATGGTTCCTTCTAGAGTGTTGAGAAGAATTGGTAAAGTTACTTATGGATTGGAATTGCCTATGAAATGGATATGGTTTATCCGATCTTTCGTGTATCTATGGTGAGGAGATGCATTGGTAACCCAAGTGTTATAGAACTCTTTGAGGTTGTGGGGGGTTATGAAAGATGAGTTGACCAATGAGGAGGTCCCAGTAGAGATATTGGATGGACATGTGGAAGGGTTGAGGAACAAAAGATGTAGCATCCGTCAACATTCTTTGAAGGAATCGACAAGTGGAAAGCATCACACGGGAAGCTGGAGCGAACATGAAGAGGCAATATCCATACCTCTTTTACTCTATTCAAGCTTGAGATAGCAAATTAAGTCCCTTCTATGATTTCAAGTCTTAAGTTTCAGCCCTCATATCATATTGCATGCATTCATGTTTATCGTAACAAGTTTATGGTGAATTTTGACATTCATGTCGAAATTTTTGAAAATGATGTTTAAATGTAATTGTTGCATTCATGTCTGGCTAAAATATAAAATATTCATGATTACTTCTCTTATACATATTTCTTTGACATTTGGGGACGAATATTCCCAAGGGAGAGATATTGAAACGCCCCGAAAATGAGCCTCGAAAATGCCCATAATCGTAATTTCTAAATATCTCAAAATTTGTGCGTGATATCAAAAATCGGACTTCATATTCTTGATTGGGGGAAAAATTAAGTGAGCAATGGGTATAAACCGAATTTTAAAATACCCATAGCGAAAAATAATTTTCACGAAATTCTGGGAAATAGTAGGCATCCGCGATGCCTCCACGATGCGGACCCATCACGGAGGTGTGTTTGCACTTCTTTGTCACGTCACAAACCTAGGGCCTAGACCCTACACAATGCGTGGGAATCCGAGGGGACCCCAAGCAAGCCTCTTAACATATCATTACACATCCTTGGTCGCGGAAGCAATAGAACATAATAAGAAGCAGTAAATTGGGACAATCAGGGCCAAGGGAAACACTTTCGTATCATAGAAATCAGGAACAAGAGAGTCAAGGCTTATAACATAGATACATAACATGTCCAATAACACCTCTACAACATAGATAAGAGCGAGGGCCACGACAAGCAAAAAGGCTCACCCTCATAGTCAAAGCATAACATAAAAGAAAGATAGTCTTAGTACATAGCAAGAGATCATAAGACACGTCCCCGAAATGGAGGGCTCACCACAAGCTTAAGAGACAATCGTACTAGCCACGTGGAGGAGGAGGATGATCAAGCAGTACTCCAGTTCCTACATGGTGACATTATGTAGGCATAGAGTATGCGTTAGTACATTTGAATGTACTAAGTATGTAGGATGCAATGCAACAAGAGATAGGCATCATAGGCAAAATACGTAATCATAAGCAATGAATAGCATGTTATCAATATGACATGTGTGAATGATGCTTGAATTAAGACATGCTTATATAGAACATAATACGAGTGTAAGGAGTGACCATTATAGTACAATCCAAGGCCTACCACCTCCTTTGAGAGGCGCATGAGGTACAAATTCCTTCATGAGGTTGATGGAGTACAAACCCCCCAACAAGGTTGATGGAATACAAACCCCCCAACAAGGTTGATGGAGTACAAACCCCCTAACAAGGTTGATGGGTACCAACCCCAAACAAGGTTACCCGAGCCTACCACTCCCATAGCTAGGATCGAGGTACCAACCCTTCAACAAGGTTATTCGGGCCTACAACCCCTCTAGATAGGCTTGATCATCCCCAATACTATAGAGATAATATCATATATATATATATATATATACATATACACTCCTTTCATCATCATATACATACATTCTTTTCATCATCATTTCCTTTCACGTTGGCATAGGACTTGTGGTGAATTTGTGCTGTCTTCAACCTCTCTCTAATCATCATGACCTTCTCAAGAGCCTTCATAACCAGATCTGGTCCCAACAAAGCCACCTCTCCAACCTTAAACCACCCAACCGGTGATCTACAATGCCTACCATAGAGAGCCTCAAAAGAAGCCATTGTGATGCTAGAATGATAGCTATTGTTATATGCAAACTCAATTAATGGAAGATGATCATCCAAACTACCCTTGAGCTCTAACACGCATTCCCTAAGCATGTCCTCAAGTGTTTGGATAGTCCTTTCAGCTTGGCCATCCCTTTGAGGGTAAAAGGTCATACAAAGCTTAACTCTTGTACCAAGACCTCTTTGAAAGGACCTCTAAAAGTGTGAAGCAAATTGAGCCCCACGGTCCGATATGATGGACAAAGGAATGCCATGCAACCTTAACAAGTCATGAATGTATGATCTAGCATAATCTTTATTCCTATATGTGGTCTTAACCAATAGAAAGTGAGCCGATTTTGTCATCCTATAAACCACAACCCAAATGGAATCAAAACCCTTTTTAGTCTTAAACAACCCAACCACAAAATCCATATTTATCACCTCCAACTTCCAAGTAGGAATCTCTATTGGGTTAGACCGCCCGACTTTTGATGTTCGACTTTGACTTATTGACAACTATGGCAATCGGATACAAATTTGGTAATGTCCCTCTTCATGACTCCCCACCAATACACATCCCTCAAATCTCTATACATTTTGGTGGAACCGGGGTGGATAGAATAAGAAGAATTATGGGCCTCATAAAAATTTTCTTCCTCAAACCATCAACACAAGGCACACACAACCTACCTTAATACCTAAGGGCACCATCTCCCCCTTGGGAGAAAACCTCCACCTCGCCCTCTTGCACCAAGGCCTTCAACTCTAACAAGGAGGGATCAAGGTCTTTCTTTGTTGTCACCTCATCAACTAAGGAAGACTTAGAACCATCGACCATAATATCACCACCATTATCCATCTCTTCCAACCTAACCCCCATTCTAGCCAACTGATGCACCTCCTTAGCCATCTCTTTATCACCACTATCAATATGAGCTAGGTTACCCATGGACACCCTACTCAAGGCATCCGTTACAACATTAGCCTTACGGGATGATAATACACACTCATATCGTAGTCCTTAAGAAGTTCTAGCCACCTTTTTTGCCTCAAGTTGAAATCCTTTTGAGTGAAGACATATTGGAGGCTCTTATGATCGGTGAACACATCAACATACATGTCATGGCCTAAGCCTAGGGCCTAGACGTAACCAGCGAATGGGGAACCCGAAGGAACCCTAAAAATAAGCCTCAAAGAATATCATTACACATTCTTGATCGCAAAAGCAATATAAAACAACATAAGAAACATGAAAAAAGGGAACTGGGACTAAGGGAGAGAGAGAGAGAGAGAGAGAGAGAGAGAGAGAGTTTAATACTTAAATAACTTAGATGAGTCAAAGCTCAAACATAATACATAACTTTTCCAACAACACCTCTAAACATAGATACTTAGCAGGGACCAAGACAAAGCAACCGTGCTCACCCTCATGGTCATAAGTATACAATAAACGAAAGAGGGTCTTAATACATAACATAAGAGAATAGTCATTGTCCACGGAATGGAGGACTCACCAAGGCTAACTTGAACAATTCATCTAGCCATCAGTAGAATCAATAGGAGCTCTGGTTCCTATATGGTAACATTATGTAGACATAGAGTGTGCGTTTATACATTTAAATGTACTAAGTATGTGGGATGCAATGCTAGCAAGAGATAGGTAACATAATCGAAATGCATAATTGTAAGCAAAGGATAGGTATAATATCAATATGACATGCATGCTCAATGCTTAAGGTAAACATGCTAGTAAATCATGATCAAGGAATATAAACTCAATATGAGAAACATACTCAAATCCTTTTGTACCAACCTTTATGAAATGGGCCAAATGACCCCCACTCACCTTACGGTATAATCTTTTTGGAGAGTGTTATCAATATCCCTATATACGACATAGTCTTTTTGGTAAGTAGCATAAGACGTCCCCTACTTTACAATATCATCTTTTAGGTAGGAAACGTGATTCATTCTATCTTACGGCATGGCGTTTTCAATAGAATGTCCACACCTTACGATATGATCTTTTCGGTGGGAACCTTTAGTCTTTCTACCTTATGGCATGGCCTTTTCGGTGGGGTGTCCATAGCTTATGATATAATCTTTTTGGTAGGCACAATTAGCTATTTTACATTACGGCATGGCTTTTCGATAGGGTGTCCATACCCTACGATATGTTCTTTTCGGTAGGAATCATTAAACATTCTACCTTACGGTATGACCTTTTCAATAGGAATCATTAAACACTCTAGTTTATGACATGGCCTTTTCGGTAGGAATCATAAAACTAGCTCATCAAACCATTACATTCAAATCATCAAGAAAGAACTCCTCATTTTCCCATGAACACAACAAACATAAGAACCCAACAACAACATGCAACACCATAGGTACTTCTCCATGAAAACAACTCATATAGACATCCGTATCATCACCACAAAGTCATCATATACCTACACTTCCTCTCCTTATTATACATCATATGATTACAATCATATCATCATCATTCCATCATTATTTCATCATCATATAATCATCATAACACTATTAAACTCATAAGACATGCATTGGACCTTCAATTCCTCAAGAAACCCTAGCTGGACATTTTATCAAACACTTGGCGGGTGTGTAATGGGGGTAAAAGACCATACAATTTGGAGATGAAATTATGCAAGAAAACCCATTGTAAAACCATCATTCAACACCTTTCAACACCCTCAAGACATACACATCAAAACCCCTCATCAAATCTTACATTAGATCCAAGATTTAAAGCTCAAAACATGCTAAAACAACCATACTTTCATGAACCAAAATCACTGTGCAATAAATTTCTCAATATACAAGACTCACATGTCAAATCAACTTTAAATCATTCATTATTAAGCAAAAGAGGGTTTAGGCACCATGGGTGGAAGGACCTAATAGTTCAACACCACATACATTAGCTTTGGAGAATCCTTGAAACAGATTGAAGAAGAAGACTTGAAGCTCGAATGAAATCCTTGAAGAAATCCTTAACATTGGTCTTCAGTTTTGGGACTTGAATTTAGGGTGAAATATGAGTCTAAGTATTTGAGAGGATATTGGGGAATACTTATGATGATATGAGGGTGAAATAAGGCTAAGTATAGGTAAAAACACATATAGAAACCCTTGGGCCCATGACTTCAAAGTCTTGGACCGAAATAAGAAAAAGGAGGGCCAAAATAACACTGGTCCACGTCGCGGAGGCGACGCAGATGCTCATTGGAAATCTGCATTTTCTACACAAACGAGTTCTACGAAAATGGGGATAAATCCTTCATCCTAACACAGAATGTGGTGAAACTAAGTGCGTTGGAAAGCTAATTCAAAGGGATTTAAGTGGGTTGGTCATGGGTCATCAATTCTTTGTGTGCTAAGAGATATACCCCTTCAAAGTTGACCCTCCTAAATAGCATTTATTGTGATTTTCGAATTTCATACGGTTGCTCTAAAATTTGGGTTAGACCTATTTCCCACTCAATTTGACCCCCTAAACAAGAATATGAAGTCAGATTTTTGAAAAAAATGAACAGATTTTTAGATATATGAAAATTATGAATCTGGGCACTTCCGAGGCATATTTTTGGGCACTTTTTGGGGTCGTTACAATGCACCCCATACAAGTAATGATGCCAAATCTTAAATACAAACACAATGGCGACTAACTCAAGATCATGGGTGGGATAGTTCCTTTCATGCACTTTGAGTTGTCTAGAAGCATAGGTTATGACCTTACAATTTTGCATCAACACACAACCCAAACCAACCTGGGAAGCATCACAATACACAACAAATCCCTCTAACCCTTCTGGTAGTGACAATATAGGAGAGGACACAAGCTTATCTTTTAATTTTTGTAAACTCCTTTCACATTCATCAGACCATACAAATTTAACTTTATTTTGAGTCAACTTTGTCATAGGGGAAGCAATAGAAGAGAACCCATTCACAAAACTCCAATAGTAGCCCACTAAGCTCAAGAAGCTCCTAATATTCGACAGGGTCAATGGTCTAGGCCAATTCCTAATCATATCCGTCTTCTCAAGATCCACCCTAATACCATCCTCCGACACCACATGTCCTAGGAAGGCAACCTCCCTCAACCAAAACTCACATTTTTCATACTTAGCATATAACTTCTCTTTCCCTCAATCTTTATAACACAACCCTCAAATGAGCCCTATGTTCCTCCTCACCATGAGAATAGTTCAAAATATCATCAATGAATACCACAACAAATTAATCAAGGTAGGGTTTAAAGACCCTATTCATTAGATCCATGAAGATGGTTGGTGCGTTGGTTAACCCAAATGACATCACAACAAACTCAAAATGCCCATATCTAGTCTGGAAGGTAGTCTTAGGAATATCACACTCCCTCACCTTCACTTGATGGTACCCTAACCAAAGATCAATCTTAGAGAAGTGGCTAGTCCCTTGCAATTGATCAAACAAATCATCAATCCTTGGAAGAGGATACCTATTCTTGATGGTGACCCTATTAAGTTGCCGATAGTCAATGCACATTCTAAGAGACCCATCTTTCTTCTTCACAAATAACATTGGTGCACCCCAAGGTGATTGGCTAGGCCTAATGAAACCCTTCTCCAACAAGTCCCTCAATTGCTCCTTTAACTATTTCAACTCCGTCGAGGCCATACGATAAGGGGGAATAGAGATAGGTTGAGTATCGGGGAGGAGATCTATACCAAATCTATTTCCCTTTCGAGAGGAACACTGGAAGGTCATTTAGAAAGACATTGAGGAACTCATTTACAACCAAAACCAACTCCATGGGAAGGACTTTAGACTCCACATCCCTAATACTCACAAGATGGTAAAGACACCCCTTAGAGATCAACTTACAGGCTTTAATGCAAGAGATGAATTTACTCTTGACCACCACATCATGACTCTCCCACTCAAGGATGGGTTCATATGGGAATTGTAATTTGACTCTACGGGTTCTACAATCAATAGAAGCGTAGTATGCATTCAACCAATCCATCCCATGAATGACATCAAAATCAACCATGTCCAATTCAATAAGATCGCAAGGCAATATTTTATGTAATATGCAAATGGGATAATTTTATAGACCTTTCTAGAAACAATAGATGCACCTATGGGAGTAGACACCTCATACGACTCATGCAACAATTCAAGCTCAACATGGAACTTTTTGGAAACAAAGGGGGTAACAAAAGTCTGAGTGGCACCCGAATCAATCAAAGCATACATATCAAAATGTAAGACTTTCAACATATCGGCAACGACATCAGGCACGTCATCAACCCCTTGCCTCTTATGCAAAGCATAAAATCGGTTGCGCCTAGGAGCACCATCTTGTCATCCACCTATCCCCAATGGGACAACATTAACACCTTGTGGACGAACCTCCTTGCCCTTGTTGCGGTTTTGAGGGCAATCTATCGCCTTATGCCCCATTTCCCCACAGCCATAAAAAGCACTGATATTTCTCAAACATGGGCCACCATGACCCTTACCACACTTCGGACACACATCAATAGGAGCCACACCCCTAACACCTTGGGCCCTCGAAAAATCATTTGCAACCCTCTTATTCAATGCATGAGTAGATCTTTGGCCTTGATGGAACCGGCCACTCTTTTGGAACTTACCTTCAAAACGGGCCCTCTTGGCCTCATGACCCCTTCTCTTCCTCAATTTATCCTCCTCCATTTGTTCGGCATAGGTCATCAAATGTGACAAGTCCATGTCACTAATCAGCATGGCAGACCGGCACTCCTCACTAACCAAGTCGGAAACACCCGTCACAAATCTGTTCATCCTAGATCTTGAGTCGGCCATCAAATACAAAGCATACTTAGAGAGTTAGGTAAACTTGAGGGCATACTCCCTCACACTCATAGGCCCTTGCGTCAAATTCATAAATTCCACCAATTTAGCTTCCCTAAGTTCAAGGGGGAAAAATTGATTAAGGAAAGCCGCCTTGAACTCTTCCAAAAGCACCACATAGTTGACTCCCTTCTTTTCCTTCCATTGTGTGAACTATATTGTGCTACCCTTTTGAGTTGGTAGGCCACCAACTCCGCCTTATCCTCCGACCTCACACCCACGATAGACAAAATCTTATAGACCTCATTGACGAATTCTTGAGGGTCCTCATTCACCTTTGACCTATGGAATTATAGGGGATTCATTCTCATGAAGTCTCTTACCCAAGAGGCCGGTGTAGGAGCATGAGGGGCTTGGGCCCCTTGATTGGCTTGATTAGCCACAACTTGTGCAAGCAAGGTGAGAGCATCTCTAAGCTCTCTTTTGGCCCGTTGCTCCATGGGTGTGCGGGCTCATCTTCCTCTCATGTTAGGCATAATCTAGCATAGCAAAGAATAATCGTTAGGGAGGAAAAACTTACTTCAACTCTATAGCATGACTTAGAACATGAAGAAGGGCCACATTTCCTAAAACGTCTCATAGCCTCCTATTCATAGTTGTGGTGCACAACACAACCATGAATAAAACTATAACCAACGCAGTGTGTTGGACTTCGAGGATCTAACAATCTAGTGCTTTGATACCAAGTTTATCACAACCAAAGCCTAGGTTCTAGACGTGACACGACGCGTGGGAATCCGAGGGGACTCCAAGCAAGCCTCTTAACATATCATTATACATCCTTGATGGCAGAAGCAATAGAACACAACAAGAAGTAGTAAATTGGGACAACCGAGGCTAAGGGAAACACTTTCATATCATAGACGTCAAGAACAAGAGAGTCAAGGCTCATAGCATAGATATATAACATGTCCAACAATACCTCTACTACATAGATAAGAGTGAAGGTCCAACAAGCAACCGGGTTTACCATCATAGTCAATACGTAACATAAAAGAAAGATAGTCTTAGTACATAGCAAAAGATCATAAGCAACGTCCCCATAATGAAGGACTCACCATAAGCTTGAGAGATAATCGTACTAGCCATGTGAAGGAGGAGGAGGATGATCAAGCGGTGCTCCAGTTCCTACATAGTGACATCATGTAGGCATAGAGTATGCATTAGTACGTTTGAATGTACTAAGTATGTAGGATGTAATACAACAAGAGATAGGCATCATCGGTAAAATGCATAATCATAAGCAATGAATAACATACTGACAATATAACATATATGGATGATGCTTAAATAAAGCCATACTTATATAGAACATAATACGATGTAAAGAGTGACCATTATAGTGCAATCCAAGGCCTACCACCTCCTTGGAGAGGCGCATGAGGTACAAACCCATTCATGAGGTTGATGGAGTACAAACCCCCCAACAAGGTTGATAGAGTACAAACCCCCAAACAGGTTGATGGGTACCAACCCCTAACAAGGTTACCCGGGCCTACCACCCCCCGAACTAGGTGATCGAGGTACCAACCCCTCAACAAGGTCACCTGGGCCTATAACCCCCCAAGCGAGGCATGGTCATCCCCAACACTATAGAGATAATATCATATATTTATAACGCTCCTTTCATCAACATATACATACATTTCTTTCATCATTATATAGTCATTCAACTCATACAACATGCATTGGTCCTTCAATTCCTCAATAACTCATAGCCGGGCATTTTATCAAACACTTAGAGTGTATGTAGTGCTAGGATAAACCCATGCAATTCAAAAGTGTTATAATGCTAGAAAATTCAATGTAAAACCATCAATAGATACTTGGTAACACCCTCAAACAATATAAATCAAAACCATTCATCAAATCTCACAATATATCTTAAATTCATAGCTCAAAGCATGGTAAAACAATCGCAATTTCATAAACCCCAACATGGTGTGCAGCGAATTGCATAATATGTGAGACCCATTTGTAAATCAACTTTAAATCATACAATTTTGAGTAAAAGAGAGTTTGGGTATCATGGGTAAAAGAAAGCCATGAAATAAACCCATATACCTTAGCTTTGGAGATGACTTAATGAAGATTGAAGATGGAGACTTGAAGTTTGAGAGAAAATCCTTAGATCCGGATGAGGTTTGAGACTTGAATTTAGGAGTAGAATATTTGGCTAAGTGTTTGAATGAGTATTGGGAAATGTTTAGGATGATATGAGGTTGAAAAATGGCTAAGTATAGGTATTTTCACATTTGGAAACACTTAGGCCCAAGACCCAAATCTCCTGGACCGCACAAAATTTAACTAGGTAGAAAATATACAAGTCCGCATCACGTACCTATCGCAAAATCAAGTTTTCTCCATCTGCGCGCCCTAGCGGCGTTGTGCCAGGGGCGGGCAAACCTCACTAGAATTTACATTCTTGGAAAATCGAAATTGCTAATTGTTTTCTCTTAAATCGGGATTAGACCCATTTTTCACTCAATTTGACCACCTAAATAAGAATCTGAAGTCAGATTTTTGATATTGTGCATGGATTTTAAGATATATGGAAATTACGATTTCAGGGACTTCCGAGGCATATTTTCGGGCACTTTTTAGGGTCGTTTCAATATCTCCCCTTGGGAACATTCGTACCAAATGTCAAAGAAATGTATATGAGAGACACAAACATGGCCATTTCAACCGACAAAGATATACAACGATGCAATTAAACATTATTTCAAAAAAATCTCATCATAAGTATAATATCATCATGAACTTGTCAATTTAACATGAATGCATGCAATGAGATAGGGTTGAACATAAGACTTAAGATCATATATAGGACTTAGATCAATACCTTAGGCTTGAGTGAAGTGCAATAGGTAAGATATCGCTTTTGCATGTCCGCTTTGGCCTCCCAAGTAACACTTTCAACTTGTTGATTCCTCCAAAGGACCTTAACGGAAGCCACATCCTTGTTCCTCAACCTTTTCACTTGTTTATCCAAAATCTGAAGCGGAACCTCTCCATAGGTCAAATTATCTTCAACAACACCCACCACATCAAGAGGCACAATAGCACTAGAGTCACCCACACACTTTCTCAATATAGACACATGAAAGACTGGATGAAACAACTCCATTTCACTAGGCAAATCCAACTCGTAGCCACCTTACCAATCCTTCTCATCACCCTATAAGGACCCACATATCTAGGGCTTAACTTGCCCTTCTTGTCAAAACGGATAATATCCTTCATGGATGACATTCAACTATCAAACGATTATACGATTTGAACTAAACAATCAATTGAGAGAGATTTTCAGGGGTGTGTCAACATGGGACAAGATCTAAATACATGGGTCTCGATATTTGAATGAATGAGTTAATTAGATATGAGTAATCTAGAATTGCTTGTTACCACTACTTCGGGTCAGACAATAACGGTGTTTCACATGAACTATTTACAGCCTCACATGTGAAATCATTATAGGACACGCTTGGCCTAAGTAATTTATCAACAAACCTTCTAATACTTTAGCCATTGAACCCAAATTAAGGTATTCAATCAAAACCCTGAAAGATTTTAGGCTATCACACTCATTACACACTCCAATTACTCAAATTAATGTAATAACTGAAGACTAAAGATAACCTAGAGTTTGCAACCTCAAGATTATAAGTTAAACACAACAAAGAGTATAAACTCACTCAAATTAACAACAAAACATTCAAATTATAATAGACCCATAATATAAATCAAATACCTATGTCCATAAAACACTCCCAACAATTAGGGTTTTATCTAGACATAATTAAAAGTAAGAAATTAATACCAATATTTGTAGTCATAGATGCAGGTAAGAGAAATTACAAAGAAACAAGCAAGAATTTCTTCTCCTAATCCTTAGAATCCTCTTCTCAATCTTCAATTTCAAAACCCTTCTTCCAAGAATGTAATGTACTTTCTCTTCGAGGAAGGTTCTTTATACTCTCTCCATGTGGACGTGTATTAAATTGTACAAGATGGTGCATGATGATGTACTGTGGGCTTTCCAAAATCTATTTATACTCGTGCACATATTCCTGAGTTTAAGCACATTTTCACCATTCGGCGGTTAAGGTCGACCATCACCGAGCACTTTGACGGTACGTTGAATATATACTTGATCGCCTTTTAATGCATCCTCTAAAAGCCTTGGTCTCTGCAATTTTAGGCGACGCTTCTGTGCATCGCTAATCATGTTCGACGATCCACCAAACTTGTACCAGCATAGCCTTTTTGCTCCGCTCATGAGCAATTGAACACTGCAACACTAGAAGGTCAGTATTGCCAATCGACAATCCACCGAATGAGTTGGCGACACTACTTTTAACCTTCTTTTAAGAACTTTTTACACTTGTGTCTTATGTTGTTGAATATTGCCTTTTCATGCATTTTTTATCATCAATCCGGGCATCAAAGACATAGATTATTCAATATATGAGGCATAATATTACATTGAGGACACTATTTCTCACTCTTTTAAGCTCTATATGACTACAAGTATGGACTCATCAACATTGTAAGGTACTTTTCCTTTATTTTGAATAAAAATTATCAAATTAAAGCTCTTTTAAGATGTTTGATCTTAGAAAACTTAGATAAAGGAGGAAGATTATTTTATTGCGGTAAATTCGTAGCCGAATTAGTAGGGGTATCATCTTGTTCTTGATTTTTTGTTTCTACCTGCTCCTCTAACTCTTCTTCAAAATTAGTAAATAATTACTTAATTTCTCATGATCTATTTTATTTTCGAAATTAAACTCTATAATATTTGGATGTGACATAAAAAAAGTTTCATCAACATGAGTAAAATCATCGATATTCATTCTAAATTTAGGTGACAATTTTTTAGAACTACTTCCACTTTACCAGTAGATTTTTTTTTCCGAACACTAATTTTTTTCACTATTTTTTTGTGAATCCATATTTAAAGTTCAAAATAACTTCAATATAATAAAAAAATATAGTAATTTAATAAATAAATAAATAAAGATATTCAAATTGAAACTAATGTACCGAATGTCTGCATAAAAGTAGACGTATAACCAAAAGTCAAAATTAAGCTATGTCAATTGAAACTTGCAAATTACTTCAAATTATCCAATAGCACAAAAATAAAATTTATAATCAACAAGAGACTTTGAGAATTGGAGAATTTGTGAGACATTAATAAAGTAGTTTGTGAATTTGTGAGAAAAATGAAAAAAAAGGGTGAAAAATTAAGCTTATGCCCCTTTGAAGCAAACTATTTATATCCATATACCTCTTTACATTTATACCTCCTACTATTAAATTCTCGCGCTGATATCATGCTGATGTCAGCACCCACCTTGTATGATATACTAATAAGATATACATATACTGACAGGGTATCATAGAAGATTAAGTTTAGTCCCATATAATACCGATATGGTATCAATATACCGACAAAGTATCTTGAAGAGTATTTTTTAAATTAATTTAGAATTTAATAAATAAGTTTGTGATTTTAATAATTTCTCTTAATTATTTTATTTATTAAAAAAGAGTTTAAATTATATGGTATCGATAGTGTATCAATATACCGATGAAATATCACAAGAATATATTTTCTACTAATTTAGAATTTAACAAATAATTTTGTGACTTTAGTAATTTTCTCTTAATCGTTTGATTTCTTAAAAAAAGAGTTCAAAATTATACGATACCGTCAATATACCCATGGAATATCAGAGATAATGAAGCTCCAATCTTATACAATACCATAACTTACAAGCATAACAATAAATATATTTTCACAAGGAATGTTTCCCTCCGTAGCAAACAGACCCTACAAGTAAAAATCATTTCATGCAATTTCTTTATTATTTTTAACACTAATTATCCACAAGAAACATTCATCCTATACATTGCATTTGTTTTGTGAATTGCTGGGTTTTCCGAAATTGAGGCACAATGCTTGCTGCACCAAGACCACCAGCTGTGTCAGTTGGTCGTTTCAAATTCCATAAGCCATCCGTTGGAAGTAGTAAGTGCAAAAGGGTTGTGTTTGCAACCAAAGCTACATACACTCGTATGCCTATGGACACTCCTGGCGCTTACCAGCTCATAGATGAAGACACTGGAGAAAAATTTATTGTTTGGGGAGGTTCTGAAGATGACACTTGTAACTCTCCTATCCCTTCCAACGAAGCTCTCTCTTGGAAACCTCTCCCTTCTCCCAAAAACAACCACACCACTCTCAATCAAGGTAATCTTTCTTTTTTTTTTCTTTTTCTAATACAGTGTTAAATGTTAATTAAAGCACAAGCTTGGATTTTAGGGTTGCTAATTGGGTGTTTTTTTTCTTGTGAAATGTTTTGTATTCGGGAAAATAGATACTGGCTTCTTTTATTTGTTTCACTCTGTTTTCTACAAATGAAGAATACACCTGTTTTTTAGCTTATCGTTGTATAGAGGAAAGGAATGTGTCGTGCTGCTTACAGAGTATATGCAACAATCTTCTTGTTTGTCCAATTACTTATCCTCCTAATAGGGCCAAGTACCAAGTTCATTTTGCTTAAGATTTATCATGTTTAAATTATCAATTAAAAAGAAAACATATGCAATTTAATTTATTGGGCACTTGCCAAGCCAAGTTGTCAGATGGTTTACATTCACCAACTGCTTATAACCTGAGTATTCAACGATTAAAACGTTTTGGGTGTGTATTACTTTCTATTTCTAAGTCAAAAGAATAATCAGACATAGGTCAAGTGGCTTTCAGCTCTTTTTTCCCAGCGGACATCATCGGCGTATCTCTCTGATAAATCTGCAGATGTTCTTGGCAATTTTTTTCCTATGGTTTTTCCTGAGAAGTTCTATGTTACGGTTCTGCAGCTCCTTGGAGGGGATCGACAGGGAACTTTGGCAGACTGAAATTCCGAAGAATGAGAGATCTAGTCAGAAAAAGCTACACAAAAAACAAAGAACATAATGTTATTGATCACGATGAACACAGTGTTAGAGATGCCTCTTCTCAATCATCAATAAATTCATGTAGTGAACCTGATCTGTCAAAAGAGCAACAAACTCTCAGTGTTCCTCAAGCTCTTGCCAAGATTCAACAGCTAGAATCCAGAAAAAATTCCCAAAAAGTAATCAGAATGGAAGATGAAGGCTGTAGCAGTAATTTTGATGCAGAATCTACAAGAGCAAAAGCTTCTGCTTCTTCCTTGCGTGGATGGGGTAGTGGAAGATCAATTCATCACAGACCTAAGGGAGAAGAAATTTCCAGAGGAAGGCAAAACTTGGATGATAGGAACAATTTCTTTAGTAGAAAATCCTTTCGGGATATGGGATGCAGTGACTATATGATAGAAGCATTAAGGAGTCAGCATTTTGTGCGCCCTTCACATATTCAGGTAGATAATTTACTTTATTTCCAGCTATAGTGCTCGGACTCTTCAAAAATGTTGTTGCGTGCATATCAGATCCTCCAAAAGTAATGCACAACAACAATTTTGAAGAGTCCGAGCAACATAGATTTCCAGCATTGAATGATCAATGTTCCAGGCTATCTCATTGCTTTGCTGCTGTTCTAATGCATAAGGGAGGTTAGCATGCCAACAATCTTGTGTATATGATAGTATGAACTGCATCATCAATATATTTTAATAATGGTAAGGTAATATAGATGAACAAAAGCAACAAGTAAAATGCTACCGAGGTTTACAGGTTATTGCCTCATTAATACATCTATCGTGGTATCTTTACCTCTGCTTCAATGAACTTGTACGTGGCCATTGAATAGACTGCTTTCAAAACATTTCAACTTTATGTTTTCAAGTTATTCTTTATTTCATGTAATGATTCCTGTGATACTTCATTTCCATCAAATATGGTCCAGTAATTCCAGCTTTTATTATTTTTTCATGTCTCAATCTGTCATCTGTTTTTAGTGGCTCCTCCCATGTTTTATTTTGAGAAGTCTCTATTGATGCTTCATACAAGGAGTAAATTATAGACTTCTTGCAGTCTATGACATTTGGACCCATCATGGCCGGAAAGAGTTGCATAATATCTGATCAAAGTGGATCTGGAAAGACTTTGGCTTATCTACTGCCGCTTATTCAACGTCTTAGACAAGAAGAACTTCAAGGACTTAGAAAACCGTCATCTCAAAGTCCTCGTGTTATAATATTGGCACCAACTGCTGAATTGGCTTCTCAGGTTTGTCAAATTTCCTCTTTCACTAATGGAACATTTGCCACTTATTGCCCCAACCCTCCACCAACTACACCGAGGAAAAGAAAAAAGAGAGAAAAAGAAGCATAGTTAATTACCAGCAGATACCTTTACGGGTGTGATATTTTCCAACTTCACCTAAATCATCAAAGCTGTATGAGAACTGCTATAGAATATTTTGCACTGATTTCATAGCCAAAGGTCCCATGATATATTTTTATAATTTTCATGGTGTTTCTTCAATATAAAACATTTTCTCCTTTTCCACCATATGTACAGGGGAAGTACAATTTCCTTAGGGTGAAAAACCTAAACAGGTGCTATTCCTTCCTTAGTTTCTGTTAGAATGTAGTTAGTTTTCTTTTTTAGTCCTTTTATGTAGAAGGCCCAGGCCCATATGTAATATATATATATATCAATGTATTCTTTGTGTGAGTAA
>JAABOM020000007.1:14177400-14198194 GCA_011800125.2 Solanum clarkiae
CTCACATATGAAGAGGTACCTATTGCTATTCTAGATCATCAAGTTAAGAAGCTAAGGAATAAAGAAATAGCTTCAGTGAAAGTATTTTGGAGAAACCAACAAACAGAAGAAATAACATGGGAGTCCGAGGACGTGATGAAATCAAAATACCCTTACTTATTTAAAGCTAAAGAGGAAGTCCAACATGCAGAATTGGGACACTAATAGGTACTTGTGATTGAATACTTAGTGTTTTGTCAAAAGTTTGTGTAAGTAAAGGTTTAAACTTGGTTAAGCTAGCCAATTGTGCTAACATTCAAGGACGAATGTTCCTAAAGGGGGGGGGGGAGGATGTAACACCCCACATCTTACAATACTAGTACTATGCAAAGGAAACATGATATGATTTGGTCAAATTAGCGCTAATTTTTAAAAGTGCTTGAATCTCCAATTAAGGGAGACATGTATGTGTAACGCTGAAGAGGGTCGAGTATAAATAAGTTTTAAGTCGAATTGAGGAGATCATGACCTTAAACAAAGAGAGAGAATTTAGGTGCTTGTAGCACTTAGTAAGATAGCAGGTGAGTCACCTATTTGCTTAACTTAAATTGCTAATTAAACGGAGATGAGGCCCGACGTCGAATTTGTCCAAGTCCAATTATGAATAAAGTCTGTGTTAAGAGTGTAACTTTAGCCCGTGTTTTAACATCATAAATGGACTTTATTTTCAGCCCAAGAAGCATATAAAAAGGGACCAAGTAAATCACAACCCACTTAACCATTTGAGCCCAAACCAAGCGAAGAGAAATTTGGAAAATGGGCAGCCAAGGCCTATCAACTATGATACCCAATTAGGCCCAAGTGAAAGGGCTAAGTTGTTGCATCAACACCTTAATAATACAAGGCTTAAACCACACAAGAAATTCATTCAAAATCCCCTTTAAAATGGCTTACAAATAGCACCTTTAAGTCATTCTTAGACTTGAAAAATTTCAGCTTTCACAAACTTTCTCTCTACACTTTCTTAACCTAGCAAAGCAGCCACAATGGGACTTTTAGGGTTCTTGGAGAAGACCTACACATTGAAGATAGTGGTAAGTAAGTTTACATATATGTTTATTATGGTTTTCTTATGAGAAACAAGAGACTATGTTGGTTATGATTGTGCTGAAAGTTTGGACAACACGTGCCCTAAGGATTTTTGTGAGCTTTTCTTGTTGTTAAAGAGGATTTTCTCTTCTTGGTTGGCTATATTATGAAGTAATACTCATGTATTTAACAAAGGTTTGTTTGCTAATGATGAAACCAGGCTGTTGCACCACTTTTACAGTCCGCAAAAAAAGAGTTATTGTACAACGTCGTAATTGTGCTCTTAAAAGAAACTTGTGGGATGATAATTGGAAATTATTATTTCACGACCTTCACCTAATTTGAGACTATTTGTGGACTATTGTAAAACTGATTTTATGTGTAAAAATATTGGATACAGTTTGGTTAAAGTTGGAACAGGTTTGGGATTGTCAACGTCAAAATGGGGCAAAGGGACGTAATGTTATGCCGCCTATTTGTATGTTGTGTAGAATTGTTATGTGCTATGCTTTGTGGGCTATTGTAAGACTGTTATGGCACTAGAACAGGTTGCACTGATGTATATGAGAATGTGTATTAGAAAATACGATTAGGGGGCGGAAAGGTTGAAAGAATACACTTGGGTTTACAAATACCCGCTTGCTGCCCGTATGTTGTTTTTTTAGGAGATTGGGCTACCAAGATATATTTAATGGCTGCTAATGCTAGTTTTATCACCTACTATCTTGTAGATAAACATTTGGTGGAAGTGAAGGTTATCTTGAGGTAATCGCAAGGCCGTACAGTGAGGTATCTAAGGCTACTCGATTTCGTATTACTTGGCATGAAACCTAGGTTCTTCCTTGGAACATAGAGGCTCTTATCTACTTGACATAACAAGCAACCATGTCTCCACTCTTTCACATGTTTATATGCTCCCATACATAGTCACTTGCAAACCTGCATGCATACTTGGATACCAAGATACACGAGTTCGTTCTACTACATAAAGTTCATGTGTTGTTTTACCTCCTATGCATTCATTATTTGTGTAACTAACTCCTTTCATTGTGGTGCTATCTTTTGTGATTATTTACATGCCATATGTTGTATCTACAGTCCTACAGCTCCAATATTACGACCACCAAAAGAATCATCTCAAAGGTAATTGAAAGATAAAGTAAAGTATATTGCTTATTGATGGGTGGTAGCCCGAGGGGTGAAAGAATCACCTAGCCAGAGATGATCCTATCACAGGGGGTAGCCCGAGGGGTTAAGAAAGAGCCTAGCCAGGGGTGATCCCGATATAGTTTTATCACTGATCAGCTGGTCATTTGTATTACACGCTGTGCACAGATTATACAATAAAGGTAAAGTAATAAAAAGAACATAAAGTACATGATCCCACAATATGACTAAGAGTGGTCTCTTATCCTACACCAGTGCATAGTTTCATTTGAGTTATTACTTCATATACAGTATTTTCTGCCTTATATATTCAGTACATTATCTCGTACTAACGTTCCTTACGGGGAACCTGCATTTCATGCTGCAGGTATAGGTGCTAGTAAATCTCCCCAGTAGGAGTACAGGACATCCAACTGCTGTTACCAAGCTCCAGGTTGCTTCGGAGCTTTGTGTCTAGAGCTTATATTTTTGTATTGTACAGTTAGTCGAGGCGGGATCTGTCCCGACCCTTATTAGATACTTTTCCTTATCTAGAGGTTTTGTAAACTATGTAAATTAAAGTGTGGTCGTGTCTCGTACTTTAGCCACTGTGGCCCCAACAGCCTAACCATATGCGTTTCCTTTTGGCTTGTTATTACTGTTTACTTTCTTAAAGGCATGTTAAATGTAGAAATCCCTGATAATATGTATAGAGAGCGCATAGATACAAGTTGGTTCTCCCGGGCCTTATTGGCAACGGGTGTCAGTCCGCCCTAACGGGGCTTTGGGCGTGACAGTAATAGTGCCAAGTGATGGAGGTGACGGTCATCATCCTGTTGAAATAATTTTTGAGCATCAACAAAACTGAAACATTTAGCCATTTTCTTGCCAGAAATCTTGATGGTTATGGTTCGATGTACATGACCGGCACGATGATGGGTCCCAAAATACTCTCCTAGCCATCCATAGATGTAGTGTATAGGAAAAATTATATTTTCCATATTGGAAGAAGTAGAAATCTCTCTCAAGCCGCGATATATACTTGCAAAAATTGGGACTGCTAGAGAGAATTTTTCTCCATGAACCATCAAACTTGCAGTTTTGAAAACGCTAGCACGCATGTAACCAACTTTCTTATTCAGAAGCACAAATTTTCAGAGCCATCAAGTGAGAAAGGCTGCCAAATTAGTCTTATCTCTAAGAAACTCTTCCACGCCTAGCTCAACAAAGGGCGCATTTTCATCATCGATCCGTGGAAGAAAATTCATGTCGATATGTCCAGATGGATTATGGTTCAACCTTGGCTTTATGGTGCATGTTCTGCGGGGGCTCTGCATATCTATTCGGTCCTCTGAACCAAAATACCACCCAATCCTATTTGTACACCTCTTGGAGATCACCTTTTACTAAGTTGTAAAAGGCCGAAAATAAATTTAGACAACTTTTGGGGAGAAACAAACTTCCTCCAATTGCTTGTAAGTCCCAAAGTGATATGAAGATTTCCCTAATAAAAGTAGAAAACGTATTGGTAGATAGGCGCCAAAGCTCACAAAAAGCATGAAGTACATTGTCGTCGTAGTTGTATGTGAACAAAGAAGTATATATGGCATCATAAATCTTAATGTACTCCAAAGTCTCCTTGTGGCGGGGCAGCATGTCCTCAACCTATTCCCCGTGGCCAGCTGTGTAGCGGACATTTCCGAAGCCAGAAGAGGGAACACTCCAATCACTGAAACACTTCTTGGAATGAGAAGATTCAATCGATGCGACTTCTTGATAAAGTGCGAATTTCGGTAGAGGAACTTTCATGCTGGTAGCCTTACTCGAGAAGTTTCCCATGACGTCTTTGGTACATATATGTGACCATTCTTTAAGGTGAAGAGATTCGTCAGGTGGCCCACTGACAAGAGATAAGATGTCAGTCGCCGAAGGTTGAACCTCCAAAACTAGTACTTTGTCATTTGGATTTTGTTGGTCACTCACTATCTCCAGATGAGGATGCGGCGTGTTATGATCATGAAATTGCATCATGTTGCGGGATCAAATTTGTATAACTGTATGCAAAACCTTCAAAAAGGAAATTAAAAGAAAAGGGTCAGATTCAGTAATACTACGTATAACACAATGACTGCTACATCAATTTTTTTGTGGTCATTCGAAGGCTAGTTTACAAATGGAAAATTGAATCAATGTAGCCACGATCTAAAAATGTGATTTTCATATATGGTTTAATCTCTTCTTCCCAACGACTTAAACCGTTTGATAGTTCATTATTCCTACATCAAGATATGATTTTTTTAAAAGTTGCACAAGTCTGGTGCAGTCATCTCATTAAAATCTTGGGTTGAATTCAAAAAAATCACCTGAGAGCATCCACAAGCCTTTTGATAGAGATTCTTGAATATTTTGTATCCCCAGAACATGATTTAGAGGTTTCTACATCAAGATATAATTTGTTTTGTAAAGCCGCATAAAGCTGGTGCAGTCCGCTCGTCAAAATTTTTGAGCTGAATTCAAAAGATTACCCGAGAAAATCCGCAAGATTTTTGATCGATATTTTCGGATATTTTGTAGCTTCATAGTTTCTGAAAAATTAAACGAAACACAATTTAGATTTTCCTATAATGAGATATGAATTTTTACCACTGCTTCGCTTTGCAGTGAAAAAAGTGACGAAAATTAAGGTTAAGGAAGAGACTTACTTCTAAGACATGAACTCAATGCAGTTTGATGATGCCGCAAATTAATACTTAACCACCAAGGTATGCAAGTATATATAGATATCAAGAATATGGAGATTTTAATCAGATTCCTATGAGTTATGGAAAGTTATACCTATGGAAAGCAAGATTCCTACAAATTATGAAAAACTATAAATCCAAATATGGTAAACTTTCATGGGATCAAATTATGGTATATTATGGGAATCAAACATGTAAAAATAATGTCTTAAAAGACAAAAAGTATATGATCTTCCATCAAATCAATATGAAAAGTTTAGAAATCAAAGAATAATGCAAGGCTAGGTCATAAGCTTTTTCATGACCTTATTTCTCATCCTAAATTTTCAACTGCACCAAGCAATGAAAAAAAATGATTGTTATGGCAAATTTTAATTTCAAGAAAAGAAAATCATACACATACATATGTTTACATATAAGATCGTAGAAATGGTTCCATAGCCAAACGTAGAAAATTTTGAGAGGTTTCTTATATAGGTGCAAAAAGGCCTCCTGATAAGGCTACGCTTACATACGGAGCTAAGGTTTGAAAACCTCACATTTTGTTGAAGTGATCAAGCAAAAGTAGAGGAGAACCTATCAAAAGGGTGTTCGACGTCAAAGAAGGCTACACCAAAAATTCATGCCGAATTTGTTGAAGTGATCAAGCAAAAGTAGAGAAGAGAACAGAGAAGGCTACACCTAAAATTCATGCCAAAATCGCGGGTTCATATCGCTAAATTAAGCTTATGAAATTGATGGTCATCTTGTAGTCAATTGCCAAATAAAATCATTAAAATGACAAAATGAATAACATGCTATATCATAAGCCCTTCAAACCGAATGGGTTGCTAAATGACCAAAAAGACAAGTAACCTCTTGCAAGTTTGAAGAATGTTGTCAGAAAGACTTCAGTATGTATGAATTTGAAAAACTTCAAGGTATCGACATAGTCATTCCAAATGTTACACAGAGATCAAAAACACTTGCTTCACATACTAGTGCTCCAAGACTTGTCTTTGTAGGTTTGACAAGTCAAGCACTGCGACAAGCCTCGAAGCAGGGGGCATTTGTAGACAGTGAAGTTTTGTTGATGAAATTCATATTAAATATGAATTAAATCTTAATTCATGATGCATTGACCAAGTCAAATTATTGGTTAATGAGGTTGGATCAAAATTCAAATGAAAATGATATGACTTAAACAAAGACCGTCCATTAAGTCAACAAGATGAGCCTAACTCATACTCTTCAAGACCAAGGTCCAAATCCCTTAAAATACTTGGACCAAAGTACCCTTAAAATCCTAGCTCACACCTATATAAAGGAGCCTTCATAAGACCAATAGAGAATCCTTGCTCTTCAGTGGCGATCTGCACGTCTTCTGCATACAAAGAAGTCTTCATCTTCAAGTACTGAGCACAAGTGTTTCATCGATCTAAGAACAAGGTAAAACCTTGAGTTGAAGACCGTGAAGAGAAAGAATCAGAGCATCACATCTTTTTAGATTTTATAAAGATTGTACCTTTCGTATGAAATATAAATATCATTGTTTGTCGCTATTTTCCTTTCTTGATTGCTATTTTTCAAGAACAAAACTTAGTCCCTTACAATAAGTTAGAGTAATACTCTACCAAAATTATGAATCAATAGTCAAAAAGTGCTGAACAAAGTGAATTGTAATTTACTTTTTTGATTTTTGTTTTTAAATATGTCTTAATTTTTCAAGCATTACAATATTAAGTATACCAAGTTATCAACTCCTAAAATCAAACTGTATTGTTTGTATTTTTATCTTGTCAAATTATTACTTACAGAATTATGTTAACAATTCATAGAATGATTGTCTCAGTGAAAGGATGTTTCCAATGTTAAATTGCTAAAATTTTAGCAAAAACTAATGATTAAAAAAAGTATTCGATGAAATTATTTATTGAAAAGATATAAAATAATAATTTGCACCTAAATAAATAAATTTGTATTAAGTTTGCAAATGTAAAAGAAATATCAAGATTTATTATACCTCAAGTTTTAACCCAATCCAATTCTTCCTCAATTGTACACGTAACATATAAGGGAAGATATACTCAAATTCACAACATTTAGACATGAAAGTAAACTCACATGTTGGGATAGGAGAGTCACCTTATTGCCAACATCTTATCCTACAATTCTATCATATGATATTGGCCTCTTCTTTTTCTCTTCTTCTTGAATGACCAGTTTGTCTTTGGTTAAATTTGATCTCCATCTCAGTGAATTACCCTGGCTTTTGGTTGGCTCAGCATACAGAAATATAAGAATTGCAGGTTATGGACATTTTGTTTTATTAATTAATAGAAGATTATGTACATAATGTACAATGCACAGATGTTTGATCCCTTGCATCTTTCTATACTTGTCTGAGACTACTTTGGTGAAGGAGGTGCACAGAGCTCTGACCTACCTCTTTTGCTTTGTCAATTGTAGATAGAAGTATCTGCAGGAAGTCCTCTGCTTCATCTTTTGACGTGAACACCAAATTAGACAAGAGTAGCGGAAGCGATGTGCGGGGATTGTTGTTCCATCTCTTTCCCCTTGTTCCCCAGCTTCTTTTATGTGAAATAAGGTTCTGCGTTAACAATGCATCTGAGCTACTTCCCACAATATGTACCTCCTCCTCCTCGTTATCAGCATGAATTACACTATCCATCCCGATTTCTGTTTCTATCAACCACTCTGGATTAGCAGGCACTCCTTGAAACTCGGGCATTCTGTATTTCACTATACTGGGACAAAATACGATTAATATAAGTCTCTCAGTGAGGATAACAAACTTCCCATCATGTCTAAGAGCTTTACACACTACTAGTATTTCATCTTTGAGCTTAACATGGTCTTCAGCCTCTCTAAGTACAGATACTCCAATTGCTTCTTCCCATGAGTAAGGCCGTAGAGGAAGTTCTCTATTTAAATGCCTTGGCAATCGGACCCTAAACCGATGAGATCCCAGATTATGAAGTTTGCTCCGATTTCTGATGCTTTGTGCAGTTTTGCCTGTGATGTCAAGGATACTGGCTGCTGGTCTTGCCACCAGTCCAGTCACTCCAAGAGCAATACCTGCAAGAACAAAGATGAAATATATTAATCTGAGATAAAGATAAGTCCTGCCATTTCGCAGGAGGTTCAATATCCTGCAATAGTGACCAGAAGAATAGCATGGATAAACTTTATACCTGAGAGAACTCCTGGAAGGCCATGTCTCTCTGCCCCTTTAATAGGTGATTGCAATAGACCAGTCAGACCCTGCAAATCAAGAATAGGTACCAATTTTATTTTATTCTTTTATCAAGGAATAATTTCATCATTTAATATAAGAGGGAAACTCCCATATAAAAGTAGTAAAAACCAAAAAAAGAGAACCTACAGAAGTAGATGGTTCTCTACCATGGTACACATTCATCCGTATAAATAGGAATCTTATGGGTGCACCAAAAATAACAACACATCGAGTGTAATCCCACAAGTGGGCTCTCCGGAGGATAGCGTGTGCGCATACCTTTTCCCTACCTTGAAAGATATATAGGTTGTTTCCAAAAGACCTCAGTTCTAAGAAAAGCATTGAAAAGTAGTTCAAAAAAAGAAATACTGAAGTGAAGAAGTGACGACAAAATATTAAACATAGCATGAAAAGCATTCTAACCAAAGAACAATAACTACAATAAAATAATACTATAGTTCGAAGTAGAAGAAACAATAAATAGTAATAAAAATAGAAGACTAAAGAAACTAATATGACTACTAGTATGAAAGATAAGTGAGACAACACCCAACTATCTACTTGTCCTATACCCTAATCAATGTCTTCCATAACTTCCTTTCTAAGGTCATGTCCTCGATAAGCTGAAGTCGCATCATATCTTATCTAATGACCTCTCCCCACTATTTCTTTGGCCAACCTCTATTTCTTCTGAAACCAACCCATAACTAACTTCTCACACCTCCACACTAGGGCATCCATGCATCTCTTCACATGTCCAAACCATTTCAGTCTCGCTTCTCGCATCTTATCCTCCTCAGAGACCACTTCCATCTTGTTCAGAATCTTCATTTCTAATGCTCTCTCTCCTACTAAGCCCAAACATGCATCTCAACATTTTTATTTGTGCAACTTTAATCTTCTAAACATGAGAGATGTTGACTGGCAGCACTCTGCCCCGTAAAACATAATTAGTCTAACCATGACTCTATAGAACTTGCCTTTTATGTTTTGATAGCACTTTTTTTTCGTACAAGAGTCTAGATATAAGACACCATTTCATCTACCCTGTACCAATACAATGTGACATCATCATTAATCTCCACACTACCTTGAATAATAGTCCCAAAATACTTGAAAGTTTCTCTTGGATGATGTATCAATTTCACTTCTACGCCAACCATATATGTTTTTTCACTAAACTTGCACTCTAAGATTTTCAGCTTAGCATTAACTCCGTCGTGAATCTCATCAATCAAAACCATGCCATCTGCAAATAACATACAATATGATTCCTTACCTTGGATTTGTTGTGTCAATACATTTGAGAAATTAGAAGAAGAGGAAGAAGAGATATTAGGAATTTTGAGTTGACAAAACTCATGGCGATGTATCTAGACTCAATCTTCTCCTTAATGAAGTGACAATCTATCTCAATGTGCTTCGTTCTTTCACGACACACAACATTAGAAGCGATGTGTAGTGTAGCTTGGTTGTCACAAATCAATGTCATCGTTCAAGTCCTCCTATCGTGAATTCTTGGAGAAGTTGTCTCAATCATATAAGCTCATATATAGCTAGTGCCATAGCTCAATACTCTGCCTTTGCGCTTGATATAGCTATGACAATTTGTTTTTTTACTTTTCCAAGATATTACATTGCCTCCAATTAGGAAACAACATCTTCAAGTAGACTACCTGTCAAAAGGAGATCCTGCCCAATCTGCATCAAAATATCCAACAATGTTGGTGTGTCCCTTATCTTCATACAATAAACCTTATCCTAGAGAGCTTTTGATATACCGCAGGATGCGAATCACTGCATTCTAGTGACTATCACAAGGTGATTGCAAAAACTGGCTTAACTAGACCAACAACCAATGCGATATCTAGTCGCATGACCGTAAGATAGTTGAGTTTGCCAAGAAGTCTCCAGTATCTGCTAGGATCTTTTGAACGCTCCCCTTGTACTGGAATAAGCTTAGTATTTGGATCCATAGGACTGTTCACATGTTTGCAATCTAACATACCAGCATCTTCCAAAATGTCTAAGGCATATTTTCTTTGTGTAGTAGCAATACCATGGCCAAACTGTGCCACTTCAATGCCTAGAAAGTATTTCAGCTTGCCCAAATCCTTTGTCTGAAAATGACATGAGGTGTGTTGTTTGAGTTGAACAATAACTTCATGATCATCTCTAGTGATAACAATATCATCAACGTAAGCAATTAAAAAGATATGTTTGCCATGAGATGAATGCCTATAGAATATAGAGTGATCAACTTTTGTTTCGATCACTCCAAATTGTTGAACAACAACTCAAAATGACCAAACCATGCTCTGGGAGACTGTTTGAGACCATGAAGTGATCGATGAAGTTTACAAACTAATCTAGACTCCCCCTGAGCAGGGCTCCATATATACCTCTTCAACAAGTTCTCTATATAGGAATGCATTTTTGATGTCAAACTGAAAAAGGGGCCAATGATTCATTGTTTCCATAGAGATGAGAAGACATCTTGGCAACTGGTGAGAAAGTATCTACATAATCAATGCCATAAACCCGAGTGTATCCATTATCAACCAATCTCGCTTTGAGACGATCAATAGCTCCATCTGAACCTATTAACTGTTAATACCCAAGGACAACCAACTTTGATTTTGCTTTTAGGTAAAGGAACAAGCTCCCAAGTACTATTATCATGCAGAAGCAGTCATCACCTCAATCATAGCTTGACACCAACCTGGATGAGACAATGCTTCTGCCACAGTCTTTGGGAACTTTGACTGTTGATAAGCTAGTAATGAACACACGATATGAAGGTGGCAGACAATGACAACTTAAACTAGAATTAAGGGGAGTTTTATCAGCAATTGTTCAAGTACCTTGGTGCAGTGGGAGTCCAAACTGCATCGTGCAGGAAAACCGTCTCATCTCTTGTAAGCATCTTGGCATATGGATACCTTACTAGCAATGACCACCAAGAATCAGGAATTTCCAAGGATGGAGTTTATTGGTAGTGTCTCAAGAAAGTTATTCAATTCCTTCGTCTCCCAATCTTGAAGATTTCTCCTAAATTGAAGATCCCAAAGAGCATTTCCTTCTTGTATCTTTCGAATTTGTTTGACTTTCATCCCCCTTTGACATGAAATACTATGAATGTTTTGGATATAAGGCTCTCAAGGTGTTATTCCCGCACCACTTTGCCCCCCGAAACTAGCTTTACTCCCATTCATTACCTTGAAAATATTTTTCCACTAAATTCCTCCCACCCCTTCAGGATATTTCTCGGGAGGCCACACCCAAAAGGAGTAGTAATGTTTCTCACTCTCCACCCCCTTCCATAACTTAATGTTTTTCCGCTATCACCTCTCTTCATAGTGCGTCCTCCTCTGTTCCCAGCCACTTTTCTAGCAAAGGAATTTTAAACACCCAAATATCTTTAACCCTGTGACCCCCCAATTTCTTTGTACTCATAATAGTTCTCCAACACATAAGGTGATATTTCTCGATCTATCAGCCGAGTTCAAAAGGAAATTTCTTTGTAACTTCTCCTTCTTTCCAATCATGAAAGCCGGTGCTCGTAGCAAAGACATAAGTAAGTGAATGCTCAACAGGGTGCTCTTGATGAACACTTCATTTCCCTCTTTTGACAAATACCTCTTTTGCCATCCTGTAAGTCTTCTTTCAACACTTTCATAGGTATAAATTGTGAAAAAGAAATGAATCTAAATTGCAAGACTAACTCTCAATACACGCTAATTCTTCTTTAGCGATGTTGTCTTGCCACACATGAGAAACAGTGAGACTCCACTAAGCTATAGTATTCTAAACGAATGAAGAGTCAAAGAAATAAAAGAGAAAGTGAAACAGGCAGTTATGTCCATGAGAGCTAAGAACTGAAAATAATGTACCTCTAAAAATTCATTTATCACCCCTTTGCTATGGGATGATATTCCCTTCTGGTGTCTCTCCATATTTCTGACAGCCTGATCATCAAAAGTAAACGCCACGATACCCTGCAAGATGACGTGACTTAATGTGAGGGTCAGATAACATAGAGAGTTTGAAAATGTCACTTGATGCAAAAGTACCTTGTGCGCAGCTTTGCTGAATTGGGTGGCAGCATCACTTAAGGCATAGACGGTGTTACTCAAAAGACTAGACGTCCCTTCTGCCACGCCTTTAATAAAACCTGCACGAGTCTGCAGAGAGAGCTGGGCTTTACATCTAGTTGGAAGGATAAAAGAGCAGATAATGCATAAGGTACCTGGAAAACACTTTGTATCGGAGCTGACAAGAAATCTTTAAGGCCAAGACCCATGCTTCTTGCAAATCCCATAGGATTTCCAATAACTCCTGCTGAACCAAATACCTGCAGCACGACCATATTTCACTGACCATGACCACTAAGAAGACCATTGCAAGAAACAAGTCGTCCAGATAATAAATGAACAACTATCAGATTGAAGATAATAAATCAATGCTTGGCTCTTCAAATCATCTACCAACATATGCAAATGGATACTTACATGGAAACCAACAGATTTAGTTCATCTGAATAGCTCTGAATGACAAAAAACACTTAATTGGGAAGGTTTTCCACGAATCATCACACTTAAGTATGACATCATTACAGAAATTTGTTATTTCCACAGTTTAAAAGCAAGTACAATTCCATACTATTTTGAGCTGGAGAACTACGTCCGGTTTTAGGTATTCGGAGAAATGGATTGAAGTTCAGAAGCTTTAGTAATATCAATTGTCAGGTCTAGTAATAGTAAGATATCTAGGTTTTACCACCTCTAATCTCTGCATCATCCCAGGGTTCTTCTCTCTTTTCTTCAAGCTTATGGTTTTATTTTTTTTGTTTTAAGAGAAATTACATAGAGCTTCTAGAGTTATAGCCAAGGCATTCCAGATAGTTGATAATGAGAGATACTATGATGTGAAGGACCTGGAATACCTAAAAGAAAGCCAGATATTTGCTTAAAAGCCAGACGCCATCGTTGGGTGTTACAGCAAATGAAGAAAAAATGGGCACCAACAATGAGGTAACTAATACAATCTTCTGGAGTATAACATCGTAGAAGTATCTGTACAAACATGTGCAACAAGACAATCAAAACACAGTATGCAATTGAGGTGGTCCCTTGACAGATAAATTGAAGTTGGACTGTCAATCGATTAGTCTAACAACAAAGTTCAGGGTATATTTCGGTCAAACCAATTAAAAATGTTTTACATCTGACAGATAAGATAAGCCCTTTGCCTTCTCTTTACTCTACATTCTGCACAACTAAGGGAGTCCTAAAAGCAGAAAAGGGAATCTCTGCCATGCCAGCAAACAATGGAGAAAAATCTTCCACCTAAAACCAGAAAATCAGTTTAGAATGGGCAACAATGTTTAAAATATCCACTGAGAAACTTAGGCTATTATTGGAATTACCTCTCCTCACACCCCCTTCACATTAAAGTACAAACTGAATATAATGAGACTTCTTGAAGCTTCTTCTAATTTCAATGAAGCTCACATTGCAATATCAGATATTAGTGCAAGCAAACTTTTTGCAGACTCCACACCTCAAGATTTATACCAGGATCCGAAATTCTGGTTTACATTTAATTCAGAAGTCAGAACTGGGACGTTCTAGACTAGACCTGATATTCAAGGCCCAGTCTGGTTTTGTCTGTAGAAGTATCAAGAATGATGTTCTCTTATAGATTTAGAAAATGCAAATGTTCAAATTCTCTTACTCTTCTACTGAAACTAGTCCATTTAAATCCCTAGCAAAGATGAGATCATGTTACTGCCTCAGCCTAATGAGTCTTAAGTATTCAAATTTTCTTTTTAAGGGACTCAAAAATGGTAAGAGGCAGTAAAACTGCAAGAGAGTGGTGTGGACACTTCTGACAGGAGTTCAGACATTGAGTTATACACAAGTGGTGATAATTTGGAGAGAAGTTCTCCATCCACCCATCTACTGAAGGAGGAGCAGAGGTTAAGTGATTAACTACAGGGAAGACGGTTTATGTGTGCAGAAATTTACCTTGTACATCTCATGAAGAAATTGCCGTGTGTAATGCTCGATAAGTATCTCCTGAACGGATTCCCAGCTAGCTAGCTGATGTGAAAGGATCACTTGTTTTAGGTGAATTTGTGCTCCCTCGATATCAGCAAGTGCCATAAGACCCCTCTGTGAAAGTCAATGTGATATGTTTTGAGAAGCATACATATGAATGAAGTTTGCTAAGTGAAATTTAGCAATAAACTGTATTGTTGTAAGATGGTTTTTCAAGCTGATTGTTACAACTAAGCATAGAGTAAGAATTTCCAAACCATCATATTCCACCATCCTTCATATGGCTTACATGTATAATAGATTCTCCAGATGTAAGCACTCCATTCCGAAGCAACCAGGGACTGCTGGAGAAACTACAAGAAGTAGTTCAATGTTATAAACATACTGTAAAGTCACATGAAAACATGATATCAATTACCTTAAAGTCAACTTGATTGGTGCCACATCAAACAACTCAACATAAATCTTCTTCTGCTTTTTGGCTAGAAGGTGAATCCGTTGCCAGGGGGCTCCAATAGGGACTATCGAAGGTAGCAAAGAGGTCCTATTGCTGCTTTGTTGAAATGCAGGAATATTAACTGGGTAGTATTCATTCACATTTGATTTCTTCGGTACCCAATCTATGGAGGTAGATGTGTTCATAATAGAAACACCATCAAAAAGAGGATGGCCTGTTGCTTTAGCGTGCTGTAACACTCTGCTCTGCAACCTTGAAGACAATGTTTTAATAAAATCAAACAAACTCAATATTACATCCTGATCAAGTTCAAGATGACAATCTGCCACTCTGCAAGAAAACAGACTAGTCAGGCAGTCATACAACATAATAACTGTTGAATATAGAGCTTGAGACCAATACATTTGTTTGGAATCAGTTACGGACCTTAGACTTATCTGCTCGAAGGAAACAAGTGACAGATATCGATTCTTCCACTTTGTCACCACCAATGAAATAACCGGTTCTCGTGAACTCTCCAGAACACTTTCTGCCCTAATTCCACTAGTAATACCCTTACTACTATCAAACGAAAAGATGACAGGGTAAGGTGCACATGTTAGCTGGTTATCAATTTGCAAGGATGTGATCTGCAAGGAGAATCTCTGTTGATCTACACTATGTGTGAAATCAACTGTAATGTCTCTTGCACAAGCAAAAAATAGTTCCTGAAAAAGAAATGGTATGACAACTAGAAGCATTTTACATTGAAGCTTACAATTTAATAATCTTCACTTACAACCATAGAAGGTACCTCTGGCATAGAGCTTATTAGAGAGATGCCAACGTAAGGAATGTCCACCAATATTCTCTCTTTGCAGTCAGCAGAATTTTCATGCTTCACTATCTGGTTCTTTTTATCTTTAGACTCAGAGATGTGCAGACCCTTCAAACCACTCAATGCATGGTAACTTGAATCAATGATGCTCAGAATCTGTATTTGTAAAATAAAACTATTATAAAAGAGACATGAAAATAAAGATGGTCTAATTTTAAAGCACCATCAATGTACCTTGACAGCCCCTTCAGAGTGCACAGAAACAATGATAGTTCTTTGAGGCTTCTGAAAAAAGTAAACAGAAGTCATGTAAGAAAGGTAATTAGATTATCATAAAAATGGCTGAAAAATATTATTATGGTCTCATATATAATAATATATAGAGAGATAACTGTGATTAATCTATAGAGAATGATGAGGGAACTTGTTACAAAACAAAATAATAGTATGGTAAGGCTGTTAAACCCAAGGAAAACACTACAAGATGAAAGTAACATAAAAGAACCACAATACATAGATCATCAACTATAGACTTTCTATTTTTGTTGGAACAGTATAGGATTGTAGTATTCTGCAATTCTCTTTTACACACAAGCCAGTGCTTTCCACTTTTTATATCCAATTCTCCACTTTACAAGGCAATAATCTAATATGCTATTTGTAGCATAGTATCTTACAACATTTGTGATTTAAATCAAAAGGTGCTTATCCAGCATGTACTAAAAAATAGTGCAACGATTGTCGACCAGTTGATAAAGCTACCTTATATATGAAGCCATACAAAAAGTGGAAAACCATTTACTAAGAACAGATATCAAGGATATCTTCCAATTGAACAAAACAAGACAAACTGACATTGGCAGTTTCTGTTTTCAATTTTATATATATACTGCAACAACAAGAAATATGTCTCGATCCCAAATAAGTTGAGATTGGCTACATGAATTCTCATTGTCCATATATTAAGGTCATATTAATCCAATAAGTAAAATAAAATAAACTATTGGAATATAAATCTGTGACAGTCCTAAAAGACTCCTAGCAGGCATTGGGCCTAAACTAAATCTACTACAAAGGCAGCCTGGTGACTAAGCTCTCATATGCATGGAGTACGGGTAAGGGATGGATCACAAGGGTCCATCATACATAGCCTTACCATGCATTTCTACAAAAGGCTATTTCTACAGCTGGAGCGGTGACATCCGGGTCACACGACAACAAATTTACCAATTATGCCAAGACTCCCCTTCATTGCCTAAGCTAAAGACACTATTCGTTTTTTATAAGGACGGGGTAGCCAAAAAGGTTGAAAATGTCTCTCAATGGATTGAAATGACTTTCAATAGCTTTCAATAATTTTATTAAGCATTGAGGGGCTTTAAATAGTCAACATAAAACACAAAATCAACATAATTTAAAATTTAAAATAGCTCAAGAACTCAAACAACCTAACTAAAATTCAAAATTCAAATTTATCTTAAACTAAACTTCTTTTGCTAAAAACTATTGAGCAATAATTAAAAGCAAATTTAACACTCCTCCTTTGCTTTAGTTACTGCAATTTTAAAAAGTTGCTCCTCCTCCATTTCTGCTCCTGCTGCCTGTGCTTGAACATTGTTTTTAAGCTTGCACACTTTTGTAACATGACCTGCTTGTATGCAATTTCTACATATTGCATCAAGTCTTCACCAATAAAATGTTTTCAAGTGTGGTTTTCTTTTGCAGTATTTGCAAAGAAGATAATTACTTTTTTCTTTTTAATTTTGTGCATTAAAGTGCACCCTCAGTAACATTGTCTTGTCTAAAGGATCTTCTTAGCTCTTGTGCTTGAAATGCACTTATTAATTCTTCAACAGATAAAATAGAGGGATCTTTAGACTCAGCCAGAGATGAATTTTAGACTCGAATCTCTTTGGAATTTTCACAAAAAAAATTTCTCCTATTCTGTCATCTTTGAAATCCTCTCCAAGCAACCTCATTTTATTAATAATCAAAAAATCTTGTCAAATAATTAACAATAATTTCATTTTCTTGCATCCTGAGAGATTAAAAATTCCTTTACAAATTTAAAATTTGCATTTTTCTCACTCGATCACTTCCCTTGTATTCCTTTTTTAGTTTTCCGCAAACTTCTTTTGTTGTCTCACAAGCAATGATTTTAGAAAAAATTGAATCCACAACTGAACTTTGAATTACAATTTTGGCTTTGAATTTTTTGTGTTTTCAATCCAAATGAGCTTTAACTGAGCAAGAGTAGGATTTGCAGGGAGAGGTTGTAAGAATATATCTTCCATCACGACTTCGTCCATAGATCATAGGCTTTAAGATATGATTCATTTTTACTGACCAAATCTGGTAGTTTTTGCCAATAAAATATTTTAGGGCATTTAAGCAGAGATTGTTGCTTGCCATTTTAAGATTAAAATTGGTTAAGAATAGCCAGTGCATTGAAAAAAGCAAGGGTTAAAAATAGCCCCGACAAATTAAAATGGGCTGACAAATAGCCCTTGCAGGTAAAAAGTAGCCCTGACAAGTTAAAAGGGAAACCCTGATGGGTTAAAAATGATATGGTAGTTTTTTAGAAGTATTCACAGATCCTGTAAGATCAATGAGACTCTGATACCACAATTGATTTTTTTAGGATGCGGCAGCAAAAGAGATTCAAAATGTCTCTCAATAGATTGAAATGCCTTTTAATAGCTTTCAATAATTTTATTAAGCATTGAGGAAGTTTAAATAGCCAACATAAAACACAAAATCAGCATAATTAAATTTAAGATATCTCAACAACTCAAACAACCTAACCAAAATTTAAAATTCAAATTTATCTTAAACTAAACAATTATTTTGCTAAAAACTACTAAGCAGTAACTAAAAGAAAATTTAACCGAAACTAACATGGCTCAAACATAATCCTAACAAAATTGTATCATCATTGCCTATTTGGATCTTTTTGTTCCAAGTTGCACTATTTTTTGCTTGGTCTGCATGGATGCTGTGAGAAAGAAAAATTGAGAGAAAACAAAGCTTGATTGATCCCTCAATTAATCATGTTCAAAGAACTGATTGTACACATTTTAATGAAGGAAAGAGATTTACATAATTACAATACATAATTAAGAAAAAGATTTTATTTGTAATAACTAATTTTCTTGGTTGGTTAATTGGCAGCTCCGATCACGAGGAGAGAAGAGTAGACCATTGAAAGTCTAAATTCCTATCCGCCCAAGGTAGAGAGTTCAAATTCTTCAAAGTGGGTCGAAAGGCCAAGCATACGAGGACAGTCGAAGAAGTGCCTTAGTGCGTCGCAACCACTATGCTTTTCTATACTTAATACACTAATTCTCTTTCATTCCGTTAAGCTATACGGCCCTATATCTACCTTGGTCTCTTCCAAGGATTGGTGGATATGAAATAGAATAAATTCAAGGAGAACAAAGCAAGCTACATACTACATTCACAAGATTCTAATATCCCTCTCAAGCGGGGCCTGCAAACCAAATGTACCAAACTTGCTACATATAAAACATGCTTTATATGTGGCAAGGGACTTGGTGAATGTATCTATGTGCTGATCATTTGACTGCTTGAACTTTGTGACATGTCCCATGAGACTGTATCATTTCTACGGTGAAAATGACATGCCAGTTTCTCAGTGTTAGGGACACTCGCAAAACAACAGATTTGAACCATTATGAAGTAAAACCTGATTGTCACACACAAGTTCCATTTGACCAATTTCTCTAAATTTCAATTCTTTATGTAATTGATTGATCCATATGAGTTCACAATATAGCTAGTGCCTAATATTCTGCTTCTGAACTCAATCTAGCAACTACAATCTGTTTCTTACTTTTCCAAAACGATAAATTTATGCTGACTACAGCATAGTAAACAGGGTCAGATTGTTTGCCAAAGGGAAACCCTGCCCAATTTGCATCAGTATATCCAGAAAATTACTGTCTGCCTTCTAGAAACAGTCATTTCATTGGAGCAGATATTAACTATTGACAGATTGCACAACTGCATTCCAATGACTGTCACAAGGGGAACCCCATAACTGATTCCCAACATATATCAGGAAGAAATGTCAGATTGTTTCACATTGAGGTAATTTAACTTGTCCACCAACCTCCTATATCTTCCAAGATCACTTAGGGGCTTCCTATAACCTGGTATAAGCTTAATATTTGGATCCATCAGAGTATCAATAGGCCTACAGTTTGACATTCTCGTCTCCTCAAGAATATCAAGAGCATACTTCCTATGTGAAGCAACTTAATTGATCAAGGTCATTGGTATGAAAGTGCTAAAAAAAGGTGATGTTTCAATTTGGTAATTCCTTCTTCTTCATTACCTGTTATGACTATATCATCAATATACACCACCAAATACATGCACAAACCAGGAGCAAAGTTATGAAAGAACATAGAATGATCAGCTTTGTCAAAACAATTTAAATCATGCCAAATCCCTAAAACTGTGTAAAATGTGCCGAACCATGCTTAGTTCAAAGCAAAAATCACAAGATATAGCTGACAAGAGTATTGAAAATGACTGGAAAGTCGCTACTTTACAGCCATTGGGCAGAAAGCTGCTGGAAAATAATCTGACATTGATGCAATTTCACAACATAATAATCTGAAAGTAGTGAAGAGATACCAACAGGCTTTACCAGGTTCCGAAGTGATCTGGAGGACACGACTATTGACAGAAGCAGTGACTGTCGCCGAACTAGAGTTCGGTAACCGAAAAATAACAAAACTGGATATAGCTACAAGACTTCCAGGGAATCAGATCTGTTTCAGAAGGAGGTTGGAGGTGGACCCATGTGCTGGTGCGTGGATCTGATCAATTGGCATCACTGCAACATTAGGTGGCCCATGAGAGCATGGGAGGTCATCTGCTAGAGTGGTTGACTAGGGTTTGGTAGCGAGAAGGTGGGGAACCCTATGGTGGTGTTGGTTTTCGCACAACACTATAGGAAGAAGAAAATGATGTGAAACAAGCTATACCGTCGCTGGAAAATTGACGCACACTGAGGTTGTGTTTCATATGGAGGAAAATATTTTCCATGGAAAATGTTTTCCTGGAAAATAAGTTGATTTCTAACTCATTTTCTCATGTTTGGTTGGTAAGTGGAAAATATTTTCTATTATTTGGTTAGTGATGAAAAAATACCTTTAGAAAATATCTTTTAAATTTAGCTAGAGAGTAGAAAAATATTTTTTAGGAAAATAGTTTCTGGCATGAAAATATTCCATA
>JAABOM020000007.1:14203510-14215982 GCA_011800125.2 Solanum clarkiae
CAACATACCCAGTGAAATCCCACAAGTGGGGTCTGGGGAGGGTAGATTGTACGCAGACCTTACCACTACCTCATTGATAAATATTAAATTTATCAATATTTTTAAATAATTTTTTTAAAATAAATACATTGAATCAAGTAGGAAAACAGACAAGCTAATATATCTCAATTCCGTACAAACAACACAACATAATAAAAAAGGAAGAACTTTTAAGAAAACGAACCTCAAAAATAGACTAAAACTTGAAAGAAAAGACGGAAGGAGGAAGAAAATTTTCAAAAGTTGATGCGGGAGAATACGTAATACAAAAGCAGTAGATATATTAGGGTAAAGTTTAATAAAGAATAAAGGATAAATTAGAATTATTTAAACCTAAATAAGGATATAATTGGGAAAAAAAATAAGGAAACCATGGAATACCACCAAATTGGTGGTTTCAAAAAGTGAGAGTTTTCATGGTTAACAGAACCATGAAACCAAACCATACCATGCCATATAATTAATGAAACAACAAAACAAACATGGTTTTCTTACTAACGATACCATACCATACCACCAAAAACCACCATCCAAACAAAGCTGTTAAGAGGTTAGTTGGTTAGATACACTCGGAGTGAATTGATAATGATAATCTTATAGTAAACCCCTCAAAGTTTAGTTCCTGCATGTGGGAACCATGTCGAAAACCCAATCAAGACAATATTTTATATAGATGTTAAAAGTTGCTACCTAAGGAAAACAAGGACAGTTGTGAGCAATTAGAGATGGAAATCACCAGTTCAGCCTTTTAACATGAGCAAACACAATAACACTCACTAAACTTTTAGATACCTTATGTTCTTTTTAGTTGTATAACTTTAGTCCATTGTTCTTATTAATATATGGCCCCTGGATCTAACTTAACCCTAAAATCTAGCTCTTGAGGGGTGGATTGCCAAGTACATATAAGCAAACCACAAGTCCATTCCCCAAGCAACGTACGTGGGACTTCTACACACTCTAAACCCCCCCCCCCCCCGCTACGGCCAGTCCCAACTTGAGCATGGACAAGCCTAAACAGGGATGGACTTAGTTCTAATACAATGTTAAGACATGACACCTGGCCTTAACTCAACTCCAAATACTAATTCATGAGGGAAGGATTTCCCAAGGCCATATAAACCACCAATCCATCCCCCAATCAATGCGGTACTTTTACCCACTCTAACAGATCTTAAACAAGAATCTATGTTAAATGTTTTCCTTTTGGTAGTATCAATCTACATAATGAATTTGCTATAGAAATATGTCACAATAACATACAGATGCCCCTAGTTTTAGACATTTATTTTTATCTTGTGGTGTCATGTCCTTGTCCAACCATGCATCTGTTCACAATTCAGATTTGTTACTAGTATCCTATGCCACTCCGCAATCACATCTTTAACTTGTTCCAATCAAACTTAGACCAGTGTTGTAAAGACACGCTTAGGCCCTGAAGCAAGACTCAACATGTTAAGAGCTTCACTCACTTAAATGTACACTTTGGTGTTGTCATCAAGGCTCTAAGAGATACTTTTCCTTGCCAATTAGCACTTCCCAAAGAGGCCACACCAAGCAATTGATATTACAATTTATTTTTTTATTCCAATTGATTTGTCAGTCATGCTTATAATTATAACCTTGGACTAAACATATATATTTGTATTTTATCTCCATTTGCACCTTATTCATTTAAGTCCACACTTTATTTGTGTTAAAAAACCCAACAAACCTTAAATTTTTTGCACTTCTGATGACACGTCTTGGATAGATAATTAGGGTGCCAGTGGTGAAACTATCAAACATTACTTTAAAGAAAGTTTTCTTATGATACTGATATTGAGCACTTCTCATCTCATGAGCTAATTTTTGAGTTGAGTTAGACCCAAGATCCATCTCGTATCGCGGTATCAGTGCAGACACATATCTATGTTCCACATCTCACAACCCAAAATTTGTCAAAATGAACATTCACACATAAACCTTATTCTTTTCTATTGGTTCAAGAAGATAAAAAATTTCTTTTTGACAATCTAGTGGTGGTGTGACTTAAACCGAGTATCTCTGCCTGCCGTAGTACCATGATAAGAAACGGACCTTGGGCCTAACTCAATCTGAAAAGTTAGGTCATGACGTGAGGATTATCCAAAACCATACAGGGAGAAAGATAACACATCCCCCCACCAATTGCAGGGCACCCAACACATACAAAGTTGGAAATTATTGTATTGCGTTGAAAAGATACCTCCTGGGAGAAATTGTCAATACGGTATGGCATAAAGCCAGTGTCATCTTCTGATACAAGAATCAGGTTTGTTCCTGACTGACCATGAGGGCTGCCGACAATCTTATCATCTCTAATTGAGACATCAGCAGTCTGAACTTCTACACATATCATGTTCACAGCACCAGAGAGAAAATTTCGCATTTTAACCTGAGTATCACCTAGATGTTCTGGCAAGAAGCAACCAGACCATTCCCATCCAGGTTCAGCAAATTGAATAGAGACTAGCAACTCCCTGGAAAACATTGACAGATAATAATAACAAGAAAAAGAAGAAAAAAAGGGAAGAAATTTACGCGAATCACAATTCTGCTTTTCATTAGTCCAAAATTAAAACATATTGACTCCCAGACATAATTAATCACTCATTTCATAAGAATAGTATCAGAAAAGATATCTTATCAATGACTATTCTCACAACATATGCTCCCTCACATCTTAACAATAACTCTTCCCAAGATCGGCATACCCTCGTCAATTACCCTTTATAGATTTGAGCAGTTTCATAAAGAGAATCAAGTGTTTCAACCGGCACCTTGGCAATAACAGTGGCAAACTAAAAGTGGATGGCATGGATGGAGTGGCTATAAAATAGTTTGTTACTGAGTCATGCAACAGACACCTTGGCAATGATTAAGCAACTTATTTTCCTAAAGAAAATGTTTTCCAGAAATTCTTTTTCCAACTAAACATGGGAAATTTGAAAACAAATTCTGGAAAATGTTTTCCTCCATACAGAAGACACACTTAGAATTAACTTGAGATATCAATGAGTAATGAAAATGTCAACACTGTCACAATATACCTCGATGTATCTGTCCACTGAATATGAGAATGCCTTCCAGATTCCAAAGTGAAAACAACATCTGTTCCTTTCTGCTTGTAATACAGGTCCTTATGGCATGCATTACTGATTACGTATCTGTACAAGTATGGGTACTTTATTATAGATATATTCCTCACTGAAAGTCCTAAATTAACACCTTGAAGATAGTAGTAAATGACATAACATTGACATAGTAGAGTACCTCGGCTGAAAAGTAATAATTCTTGTCCTGCCAAAAAATGGTGCTGCAACAGCACCAACAGAAATAACATAACCAGATTTCCTGGATGGCTTTGGAACCATTATGCTGCCAGAACCAGTAGGTGGCACAAGTGCAAAAGCACTAGACCAAGAATCATTAGGAATGTCATTCATCAGAGAATTTGGTACATATCTACAAAGTCTGACCATAATTTCACTAGAAGATGAACTTGGAATAGGTGAATACATCCGGCAATTGACCTTCCAAGCATCACCTTCTGTTAAACTACAGGACTTTAAGCTGGATTGACTGCTTGTGTAAGACTTACTCCTACGAAGCGATGCTTTTGAAGTATATATATCATGCTTCAATGAAACCCGGTGAAAATTTGTAGAATTATCAAAATCAATTGATTCCGCCAGAGAGAATTTACTATCATGTGACTTTGTAACAAGGTAATTGTTCAAGGGAGCTACCAGCTGACTGTTGCTATTTGCAGTTGTATCCACATATTGATTAGAAGAAAAAATGCCCAGACCATCTTTCTTGTGGAGAATCAAGTCCTGCTCGTCCAAATCATAGCAAGAAGTAATAACACTAAAATGGCCTTTTGTCCAATTAACGGAGTCAGAGACAACAATGGGGAAACCAGTGCAATTGAAGAGCAAAAATGGAACCGAAATGCATATTTCACGAGCTCCACAAAATGCATCCATCACCTTCTCAATTGCAACACACAGAGGACCTAATAAAGTGTAGATTAAAGAATAAGAGAACTAATAATGCTGGCAGCGGTAGAAGAACAGGAAAGCAAAATTCAATCGGTACCATCTGATGATTGAGGGTCAAAAGTAATAGTCTCCGACAAAGAGAATCTTGTTCCACTGAACTTGGCTATTTCACCAAATGTTTCAGCACGTGGAAATCTCACAGCTGAAGGTTTATATCCATGCATCTCGAAAGTTATTGTGAGGTCATGTGAAGAATCAACATGGAAGAAAGAAGTTTCAACCTGGAAGACAGGGAAAATTGTGCTGATGAACACAAAGTAAAATAAATCAATTCATGAAAAAGATAGTTACTATAGCATAGTGCAAACCTCTGACACAGCTGCAGTATGACAAACACCAGCATTTTCTACTGTCACAGACACCGTCTCCGGAAGATAGATCTTCAATACTAATGGACTGCTTAAAGTCAACTGATGCACATTCCTCTTCTCGGGCTTAACAATGTAAGTTACATTATTATGAGGTTTATTGGTCTGTGTTAGAACATTGTTGGACAAAGAAAAGCCTTTTTCCGGTGACACAGCAGATGGTAAGCACCAATCATGCACAGATATGCAGCAGCGGAAACGGTCACTGCTCGGATGAGATGGATAGCAGACGAAGGAGCGGAAACAGCTGATTTTATTTTCATTAGAAAGAATATTTGGAATACTATGGGTTTCACTCCACAAATAAGAATTACCAAGAGGACGCCATCTCACTCGGCCTGCTTCAGCCAAATGTAATGGAAGAGGAAACTGTTGACCAGGATAAATGGGGTCCAGAACCTGATGACAAAGAAGGGAAATGATAGAAGTTACATGAATGTGTAGGGACAGAAATCCAGTCAAAACTAAATAGATACTAATATCCTTTTCTCCTGATAGATATACGGAGATTTCTGTTAATCATTCGACCAAAATACCTTTGGAGAAACACCAAATGGAATGTCAAACCGTACTTCAAGAGGCACGGAAGTAGCATTTGATACTATTACCTGAAATAAAAAAAGAAGTATGTCAAGCAGTACACTAAATCAAAGCTGCACAAAATATAACATGCATTAGCACTTACCGTTGAGTACAACCGCACCATCTTTGTGTACCTCTGTACGGACACATCAATCACTACAGGAATGATAAAGCCACTTTTTTCTTCTATCTTGTTGTTCTTTCCATCGTTTATACTACTGTTTGGAACATTCTTAGTTGTATCAACATCAGACTTCCTCGAAGATTTGGAAAAATCAACTTCAAAGTATCTAAGCCCAACAAGGTCCATTGAAATAGGTACAGAAGGAAGTGACATTCCATCGAGTTGAACAATGATATAATGATGTGATGGCTCCATCGATTTTTTCTCACCAAGTTGTTCACAGGATTGGGCCGGTCTATAGCATAAAATTTGATCTTCAAGACTTTCACTAACATAAACTGGAATAGAAGATCCTGGTTGTAAATACTTCCTACTTTTCATGGAGGATACTTCTAAGCCAGAACCACTCTGCCGCTGTTGATAGACATGAAATTCTAAAGGCAATGAAGTCAAATTTTGTAGTATATAAGGAGGAGAACTCCCGGTATCCAGATTTTCACTTCCTTGAGAATTTAAGAACGATGGGATTTCCGAATGGGCAGCCAGCTGTGCCAGATCTCCTACATGTTTAATCATCTCCATTGTCCTAGAAACAACCTTCACCAAAGGGAAAAAGAAAAAAAGAAAGAGAAATGTATTAGTAACTTGTTTAAACCATACTTGAAGAATTGAGCAAGTCTGCAGTAGAAAGTTTTACATTGTGCAATATGTCATAATTCATTCAATCTTTTGTGAGAACATTGCAAGAATTCTTGAAATACAATAAGATGAAAGGATGAGTATTTCTTTAACACAAAAAACTTTACAATTGTTGTGTATTTAGAACAAATGAACTCATACATGTATGTGTGTACACATATAACAAAGAAATTCCCACAGGCCAGAGGCGCATGGTTTGAAACTCGATGGGTAATAAGCTCAAAGCTGTCCCTCTACCTAAATTAGAGATAATTGTTTTCTTTAAAACTAAAGCCTTCCCACTCATTCCAACCAAGGAACTCTTATCTATTTGAGATTTTGTAAAACAGATTGAGTGCCAATATTTGATAAAGGAGGACCAAATTGCGCCAGGTTAACATCCAGCATAAAAATAACCAACCTATGATGAATATCTGAATATGTACAGAGATGATTCATGTAGTTAACCCAAGCAATTCTGGATTGAGGCCTACTGAACTGATATTGAGTGATATAATCACTTCCCTAAGGATGACCTAGCTAATTAATGCTTAGTCATATCATTTTCGAAGATGCAGCGAAATAATCTAGTATATTATCAGCCACAGTTGAGCTTATATGAGTGGATATTACTGATCATTTGTCATTAGATATCATGTTATCAACTGATATATCGGCAAACACATAGTCAATATAGTTAGTGCCTATGCACCTCAAGTGGGCCAGGATGAGGAGGTCAAAAAGATCTTTTGAGAGGATTTGGATGAGCTTATGAGAGGTATAACGGCCATAGAAAAGATCTTCATAGGGGGAGATATTAATGCGCATATCGGCGCAACTTCTAGTGGTTTTGACGACGTGCATGGAGGCTTTGGTTTTGGGAAGAGGAATGAAGAAGGGACGTCTCTCTTAGATTTTGCTAAAGCCTTTGAGTTGGTTATAGCTAACTCATATTTCCAAAAGCAGGAGAATCACTTGATTACCTTTCATAGCATGATTGTGAAGACCCAGATTGATTACCTTCTCCTCCGGAAGGGTGACAGAAGTCTTTGTAAGAATTGTAAGGTTATTTTGAGTGAAAATATTTCCACTCAACATATGCTTTTAGTGATGGATTTAGAAATTAAGGGGGATAAGGAAAAGAAGGCTCTTTTTGTCCAACCAAAGATAAGATGGGGAGGCTTGAATCCTACCCTTTCTCGGGAGATGGGGGAGAAGTTGAGTAGTTTGGGAGCTTGGAGTAGTAGTGGAGATGTCAATAATATGTGGAACACTATTGCTGGGTTCACCAGAAAGTAGCTACCGAGGTACTAGAGGTATCGAGAGGGACCTTTGGTGGAGATCGAGGTGATTCGTGGTGGAATGGAGAAGTTCAAGGCAAAGTGAAAGCTAAGAAGGTGACCTATATGAAGTGGTCGAAGTTTATGGACGAGGATGAAAACGAAGGCTTAGGCAAGTCTATAAGATGGTAAAGACAAAAGCAAAAATGACAGTCACGAGCGCTAAGACAGCAACCTTCAATATAGTATTTATTGATCTTGAGAAGGCCTATGACAGAGTTCCAAAGGATGTTCTAGGGAGGTGTCAAGAGGCAAAAGGTGTTCCAATGGAGTATATTAGAGCGATAAAAGACATGTATGATGGAGTCAAGACTCGAAGGATGGTGGGAGGAGACTCTAAGTATTTTTCTGTCGACATGGGACTTCATCAAAGATCTGTGCTTAGCCCTTTTCTTTTTACGATCTATTTAAGAGGAAGTCCCTTGGTATATGTTATTTGCAGATGACATAGTACTGATTGATGAGACTCGAGATAAAGTTAACTATAGGTTGGAGGTTTGGAGACATACTTTGGAATCCAAAGGGTTCAAATTGGGCAGAACTAAAACAAAATACCTAGAGTGCAAATTTAATGTTGCAAGGGATGAAACAGACATTGAAGTGAAGCTTGCCACTCAATCTATTCCCAAGAGATAAAGCTTTTTAAATATTTTGGGTCCATCATTCAGGGTAGTGGTTATATCGATAATGATGTCACACACCATATTGGGGCAACATGGATGAAGTGGAGACTTGCCTCAGGAGTATTATGTGATAAGAAGATACTACTTAAGCTTAGGTAAGTTTTTCAGGATGGTGGTTAGGCCGTCATTGCTATATTGAGTGGAGTGCTGGCCAGTAAAAACCTTACATATCCAGAAGGTGCAAGTTGTGGAGGTGAGGATGTTGAGATGGATGTGTGGACATACTAAGGGTGATAAAATTAGGAATGAGACCATTCGCGGGAAGTTAGGAGTGGTCTCTATGGTGGACAAGATGAGGGAAGCGAGACTGTGATGGTTAGGACATGTGCAGAGAGAAAGTGTCGACTCTCTTTTTAGTAGGTGCGAGAAGTTGGTTTTAGGAGTTACGCGGAGAGGTAGAGGCAGACCGAAAAAATATTGGGGGGGAGATGATTAGACAGGATATGGCGCAACTCCATATCACCGAGGACATGACCTTAGATAGAAAGGAATGGAGGTCACATATTAGGCTAGAAGGCTATTAGGTTAGTAGGGGTAGGTTGTTGTAGGTTCATAGGAGTAGTCGTGTACTTGTGTCTTTATATCTTGTGTTGTTCTTGTATGTCTCCTATTTGTTTCCTTTATTGTATTTGTATATTATTACTTGCTTTCCGCTTTTGTCATTTCTCTATCATATCTAGTATCTTCTGCTTGTGGGGCCTGATATTTTTTAGCTGAGAGTCTTCCGGAAACAACCTCTCTATCTCCATGAGGTAGTGGTAAGATCTGCGTACATTTTACTCTCCCAGACCCCATTTGTGAGATTCCACTGGGTATGTTGTTGTTTGTTATTAACTAATACAACTTTTGTGTTTGATAATACATTGTATATTTTTGTCAATTTCTTCTCCTGCAAATAGACAATTAAACCTTATGGGAAACTTACAAAATAATAAATATATAACCTAAAGGGGAGAATAAGGGTGGTCTGAGGAGTTTCTATATATTTCAACATCACTCATTAGTCTAAAATGAAGTGGAGACTGGAGTATTAGCCCAAGAAAGAGCAAATTCTAGCAATCACTACATGAGTTGATAGAACCCTAACTAAGGTTAAGTATATTCTTCCTCCATATTGACGCTTAAGCAATAACATGTACTTGAAGCTTTTTATTCGGTGAACACCTTAACTATTACCCATTTTAAATACCCCCCCCCCCCCCGAACTCCCTTAAAACTTGATCGCGACCCCCTGCAACGTCCACCTGTGTATAACGTGTAATGCACGTTGACAGGTGGAAAAGCAGTTGACGTGAATTTTTTTTATTGAGATAATGTGTATTTCTGGTTCCCATGGTGGGGCCCTTTTTGTGTGACTTATCAAAATATTTTAATTGTGACTTGTGACTAGTTATGAAGCGGTTTATTCCCCTTTTTTTTACTTAATCCTTTTAAGAGGTTTGTTTTTTCTTTTTTACAAAAAAGGATATCTTTTGTATAATGAGCTAATTGGATTAGGTTATAAATTTTTAAATACTAAAGCAGTTAGAAACTGGAAAAGACACATTCATTACTAAATTCGTGATTTTATACTAGTAATAGTTTATTTGATCAATCTTTTAAAATTATTTCTAATTTCTAAAAAATAATTTTCATAACTACTCTGAAGTACATTTTTTTCTTTTTAAAAGCTTACCCAAAGTTTATTTTATCAATCTTTAAAAATTATTTTTAATATCTAAACAATAATTTTCATAACTACCCCGAAGTACTTTTTTTTCTTTTTAAAAACTTACCCAAATATTAATTTAAAATCTAAGCAGTTTCATGCAAGAATTAGTAACATTATATTTAAAAGTGTCGAATGAATGAGTAAAAATGCATTAAGTTAATGGGTTATTAATCAGCTCAAGAATCACTTGTTTTAAAATATGTTTAACTGAAATGAACTAAAATGTATATTACAATTCAATTCATTTAATTTTTACTTAAGTTAATCATTTGTTTTAAAATATGTTTGACTGAAATGAACTAAAATGTATATTACAATTCAATTCATTCAATTTTTACTTAAGTTTAATTTGCTTACAGAAAAAGTTTATATAAATAAATATACACAACATATTAAATAAAGAAAAATAATTTTCTAAAAATATGCGAACAAAATTTTGTAAGATATCTTACATATTATAATTCCATGAAATAAAAGTTAAAAAAGTTACATATTATAATTCATGAATTTAGCAAAGAAAGAAGGAGAGAAATTTCTAAAATTTGAAATTTATAATTTGAAAAGGGAGAGAAAAGTAAAGAAAAATGGTGAATAAATAGATATGGTGGAGAAAGAGAGAGAAAATACTCAACTTATAGGGAAAAAATAAGGAAAAAGGTAAATGTAACCGTTGGGAATGTCTGATTTGGCATATAGTTATGCCCTCATGTGCCCTCACGGAGTTTGTACTCCACTTCCATGCCAGGTGGACAATAAAGAGGGCCGGGGATCAACTTTTTAATGAGTTCAGGGGGATATTTAAATAATAGTTGAGGTGTTCACTGAATAAAAAGCACTAAGTACAACCTTCTGCCTTTATCTTTATTAAGAATGCAAGATATAGTTTTCCTGTAGAACGAGAAACCAAAGTACCTCAATAAGGGACTCGGTAAGATTCAAGTTAAGTTGAGTTGTCGATTTGATATGAAGATTGCTTGTAACATCACTACTCAAAAGGGAACTGCGATCATGCCTTTTTATGCTTAGCTGGATTTTCCAGGGCTCTAGGAAAGGCTCCCACGATACCTATTGTCCAAATATCGAACGGAAATTAGTGAATCAGAATCAATAGATGATATATCATGATTTTGTTCTCTCTACCATGTCAATGTTATTATAATTCACTTCGACTTCACACTGCATCAAACCCTCCATTTGATTTCCAGCTACATTTGAGCTAAGAAGCAAGTTTGTCATGAGCAACTCCAGCAAAGGTCCACTCGAACTCCACTACAGAAAAATATACACATATTAGCAAAATTCATGTAGCGGAAGAAAACAGGTAATTTATGTGATAAAATTAACAGTAAATGAACAAAGAACAATACCACATTGAGCTCAAGATAAACAAACGCAATACAGGAAAGAAACAACAAGCATCGTATAACTTAAGCAATGCAAAAACAAAGACCATACAGTTAAGCAGATGAATACCAGAAAAGTAATGATCGAAAACAATAGTACACCAAGGTTTAAAATATGACTTCTCGAACAACAACACCCCCAACACCACATGCACGCAAATAAACAAAATCAGAAAGCAACACAAAAAGACCAGGAAAAGGAACCAAAAAAGAAGAAAAGGAACTCTTCCCAGTTCAGTGGAGAGAAGTTTGACAGTGAGGATTAAAAAAAAAAGAAATAAGCCACTTTTTTCACGAAATTTTGAGCATAATTGTAAAGAAAATGGACATTAGGACAAACTCAACTTAAATTCTAGCTAGTGAGGCGAAGATGTCCAGAAGCATATGGGGATACAACAACCCTTCCATCAATCGATGTGGATATTTTAAAATAGTACTTTGGCAGCAGGCAGGAGCAAGACATTTTAAAGCAAGGACAATAAAGATTTGGGGTGAAGGTAGGTTTAACTAAAATAGGTCTATGTGTCTCTCAATCACCAGGTAAAGAAAATGAAAATTTGGCACTAACTCAATCTCAGAAGTTTGAGGTGAATATTAACCAAGGTTCTCATAAGAAGACATCTCATTTGCTTAACTAATGTGGTACATTTTAACACTAAGATCTAGAAGATATTATAACACTGAGGAAAATTAGAGACCACATTCTACTTAGTAATAGATTTCCTGTATCTCTGTGAGCTTCCAGGAACTAGACTTCTCTGGAACAAGATATATTTTAAAATGCTCCTCCTAACTTGAAACTGACATGACAGAGTGAAGCTGAAACTGCATTCAAGAAACATGCATGACCATAACTTCACTCAATCACTCAATATCAAAGAGCAAATTCATATAGAGTATATGAGATCCTGCAAGAAAAGTTCTAGGTAGCAGCCAAGAAAATATAAATTCCAGGAAACAGATATCAGTCACCACTGAGGAATAACTCCTTTCCTGAACTGTCAATCTGTTGTTCCCAAATAAAGGGGAAACGAGTGGAAGCAATAACGGAAGAGATAAAACACCCCTAAACTTGGTGTGAATAATTACTTTGGTCTCCGAACTATTGACAGCCGTATAAACATCCATCTACTTGACTAGGTGAATTTAAAAATACCCCTTTTGTGCCACATGTTATCCACGGCAGGCATACATACATGTGAAATTGTCGACTGATCTGGCGTGCATATAGATATACATAGTAAAAAGAACATTTAAATAGTTAAATACTAAAATTAGCAACTTTAAAGAAGAGGAGCTTTTAAATAAATTAATTTTTTTCTTATCTCACCGCATCTCCTATCCACTACCCCAAGCCCACATCCCACCACCCACCCCACCCCTACATAGTAAAAAGAACATTTAAATAGTTAAATACTAAAATTAGCAACTTTAAAGAAGAGGAGCTTTTAAATAAATT
>JAABOM020000007.1:14216082-14230926 GCA_011800125.2 Solanum clarkiae
TGCTTGCGCAAGTTGATCAAAGAGATCAGCAATAAGTGGGGTCGGGTACTTGTTTTTCACCGTGATCTTGTTGAATGCGCGGTAGCCGATGCACAACCGGAGTGATCCGTCATGCTTCTTCTGGAACAACACCGGGACTCCATAAGGTGCTTTTGATGGACGAATGTACCCCATGTCCATCAATTCCTTCAATTGCCTCCGTACTTCCTCAAACTCCGGAGGCGCCACGTGGTATGGCACTGCCGCAGGTGGGGTAGCACCTGATTCCAACTCTATCTTGTGGTCCACCTCCCTCTTTGGTGGCAACCTCTTTGGCAGCTCGGGCGGCATCACATCCTTGAACTCCTCCAAGACGTGTTGGACTCCTTGGGGCATGGCTTCAGCTGGAGGAACAGCAGCTTCTTCGGTTGGAGGAACGGCAGCTTCTTCCTTCAAGGCCACAAGGCAGGTTGGCTCCTCCTTCTTTACCCCTTTGGCGAGTTGCATGGCCGAGATCTGCTTCTCTTGGAGTCGGGTTTCCCTCTCTAGTGGGACTAGATGAGTGTTTCCTTCCTCCAAGATACACAGTGAGTTCGCGAAGTGAATTGGGACGGCCTTGACTTGGTCCATGAACTCAATACCCAAGACAAGTGGATAATCGTCCATGGTTACCACAGAGAAGTTGATGTGGCTAGTCCAATTTCCTAAGCGGACCTTTACATTGCGGGCAACTCCAAAGGTTTCGGTTGGGGCGGAGTCGACTCCCTTGAGCTAACCACGGCTTGTCTCGTAACGGATGCCCATCTTCTTAGCCTCCTGAAGGGTAAAGAAGTTGTTGTCGACTCCCGTGTCAACTAGTGCCTTCACGGTATACCCTCTGATCTTGGCTTCTGCAAACAACCTCCCCTTCTTCTCGTTTTTGGGCACCTCTACCTTCGCCTTAGGGCCCCTATCTTGGCCTCCTCTTGCTCGCGTTCCTCGATCAAGGCCGAGAGTTTGCTCTTTTTGGGGCATTCTCTCGCCGTGTGTGGCCCTTCACAAAAGAAGCAACAAATCGGGGGTCTTTGGTGCTCCCTGGGTCCTTTTGCCTTTTCCGTTGCCTCTTTGCCTCGATGTGGGTCTCCCCCATTCTTTCCCTTGCCACCCTTGTCCTTGGGTTTAGGTTTCTCCACTTTCCTAAACTCAATAAGGGACTCGGCAATAGAAATAGCAGTGGTCAAGTCTTGAGCCCCTCGTCTTTGGACCTTAAGTCTAGCCAACTGTTGTAACCCATCCATGAAGGCAAAGAAAGCTTCCTTGTCAGGATAGTCTGGGATCTCAAGTAGTACCTCCGTAAACTCCTTTACGTATTCCCGTATGCTTCCCTTGTGCTGCAGCTTGCCACGAGCCTCTTCTTCAACGTTGCTAGGGTAAAACTGCTTCTTGAGTTCTGCCCTGAATTCTGCCAGGTGCTAATAGAGCAAGTGCCTTTCTCCATGTCGCCCTGTCTCCTTCTCCACCATACCATCGCGGTATCTTCGAGGTAGAGACTGGCCATATCTCCCTTTAGGGCTTCGTCGGTTATGGCAAGCACTCTAAAGTATTGCTCCATGCTCTAGATGAAGTTGTCTAGCTCTTTGGCATTCCTGACCCTTTGTAAGACTTGGGTCGTGGAGCATCCAACTTGGAAGGGGTAGTCCTTACTTCTGACGTGCTAGCAGTCCCTAGGCAAGAGCCCTTTTGCACAGGCTAAGCTCCTCCTCGGTGCTCTCTAGCTTGCGCAGAAGCCTCCCTAGCTCTTCCCGCATTGAAGAAATCTCTGCCCTATGTGTCTCTTCCACGACCTTCACACTGTCGAGACATTGGGCCAGGACTTGGTCCATGGCGAATTGCATTTCCTCCCGCAATCCGTCTAGGCCTTGTTCGACCTCTTCGAACTTTTGGTCGGCCTCCTCGAACTTCTCCTGCCCATCGGCCATAGCTAACTCTAGCTTGGCTAGCCGTGTCTCCATGTCTCTCATGGCCTCCCTGGATCGAGACCTCTGGACCATAGATTTCTCCTTGCCAACTTGGGTGATCTCACTTCCGCCTTCCATTCCTCTTCGAACCTTCGCTCTGATACCAATTGTCACGGACTTGGTCGTAATTCCAACAGCCACAAGACTGTTTCAATGGCCATTTTACTATTCCAACGGCTCTGGAAGCTTCCTTGGTCTTCCGGGGTGCGGCGGACACGTTTGCGCTATTTTTGGGGCAGAATTTGGGCGGGATGTGTCAATATGCATGGGTGGATGACATGTGGCATAAGAAGGGTGTTTTTAAATTCATCTAATCAGAGGGGTGTTTTTAAGGATATCAATGGTTGGGGAACTAAACTAATGATTTGCACCAAGTATAGGGGTGTTTTCAATACTTATCTCTTAAAGGAAATATGATGGTGCTCTACCGCTTTCTAGTGTTAAAGCATTAACCATTAAAACTTCTACGAAATAGCAACAGAATTTAAGAGAATTGAAGAAGAGCAGATTATCAACATCCATCTTGGAGTCCAATATAGCAAAGACAAACTGCAGAAATAATGTAAATAGGGACAGCGCAATGGAATGTAAATCACCTTTCCATCAGCCAAAAGAAGAGAGAACTTTCTAAGTTGGATGTCAAAGTTCACTTGACTGAAACTAAATTGAGAAGGCCCAGCTTCTGGATCTTCAAAATCCACAAACTGCAGGAAATAAAGAATGTGATCTGACAGCCATACATCCACACAATGACACTGAAGATCCACCTTCCCATGGATATGCTCGATGCAACTAGTGCAAACTGCAGCATCAAGGTTCACTTGAAATAGTTCAAACAGGGGCCAGGAGCGTATTTTATCATCCTTTACTAGCTCCACTGTACCCCAGGTTTTATCTAGATCAAGTTTCAGTCTCACAATGGTCCCCAAGTAAAATAGTTTACTATTCCTAGCTTGAAAGCCAACAGTGAAAAAGCCATGTTGATGTCCATAAATCGTGCCTCGTAAATCATTCATGCGCTTGTCACTCTGCTTCACCTCCAATATGTTAAAAGCATCTTTTCTAACCCAAGCAGGAACATGAATTCGGAGACAAATAGTTTCCAACTCAACAGAGTGAACTCCAGAATCATGCCTCACATTAACTTCAGTAGATAAAACATTAGGACATGGATGGGAATTTTGCGGACCATCATTTTCACCATCCCTGAGTTGGTCAACAGGGACATATGCCATATTGTTTGATAATGAGTTTGTCATCAATGTATTGGGTTGTTTTGTGGAAGAAGACTGGAGTACATTGATGACTGCAACCCAGTCAGACAAATGTATCCAAACATCTAGCAAAGACAGAGAAACAGAGAGCATATTTTTACCCTCATCAGATATCAAATAGGTTATCATAATAACTGGAGAGCCAGAGTTAGAACAGCATTCCACAAGCAAAACAGAGTTAACAGACGAAAATATCTGTAGATCAAAGAAAGATATCTTCATCCTTAAGAGCTCATCATTTTTTAAAGAGGCAGAACAATGGAACTGCATGTTAGCTTCCCCAATGAGGTCAGAAGCAGCTGATTCTTCTTTCTGTTGTCGTAATTTAATGGACATTGACCTCACAGATGCTCGGATTGTTATGAAATTTTCTAGAGAGCCTTGAGGTGGAGAAGCGGCTTGCCCCTCTTTTCCCTCCCTGTGTAGAAAATACTGTAGGGTATCCGAATTGAACGCTTCGGCTTGTTTAGCAACCAAGGAAAACTGATCTATGACATCCATCATTGCTTCACATCCAATCATGAGTGATGCACCTGTGGACAAAGACAGAGAGCAAATAATGAGATGCCAAAGAGTTTGCTTCAATACTCGAGAACATACGATAGAAATCTAATACTTACCTTCAGCATTGAGTTGACAATCCTTGATTAATGCCATAATGCAACTTGGATAACAGGATACAACATCACAACATTCACATTGGGATGATAATCTCACCCATACATCAGCACTAAATGGCGCAATCAAGATAATATTTGTCCAAGTTGGGCCATAAAAAGAACCTGACAAACTAGTTGCTTCTTCTTCCAAGAGTATCAATGACAGTGATAAGTCATATCCAAATAAGTTTAAACAATCATTTCTGTGAGCAATTTCATCTTCTGTAACCAAGCACTCAGTAGGAATATCCTTCAACACAAACTTTGCTTCACCATTTTGCATGAAACTACAGTATAACCGTTGTATATCAAGCTTCAGAAATTGCGATACTCTGCTCCCTGTTGGTATAAATAAGTCGGAGTCTAGTATCTCAAACATAAACGAAGTGCATACATCATCTTTTGAAGTATTAGAGTTGAAGGTTTTGGTAATACGCAATCCATCTGTACTAGAGCTCAAATCAGGTAAGGTAAAATAACCAATGATAACTGCAAGGAACTCAGGCGGTAAAACACAGGACACGTGCTGAATACTGAAACTCATTTTCAACGGTGACTTTACACTTTCTTTCCAGACACGTAACTTTAAAGTTGGAGGGAAAGTGGATTTCAAGGGACCCCAAAGGAAATCCTGCATCATTTGAGTCCATTGTAGAGAAGAAAGAACCAACCCCTCAGCAGAGCAAAGTATATCCAGATAGTCCGTGCAAATACACAATGCAGACTTGACATTTGGAAATAGAAGAGTTCCAATTATGTAAGAGGATTCATGAAAATGAACTCGACTGTTGGTTAGCTCCAAGTCAATGAAATATGCCTTTTTAGCATCATCAACTTGAAAAGAAGAATTAACCGAAATTGGAAGCTGACTGTTAGATCTATCCTCAATGTTGTCCTTAGGATTTCTATTCTTCCAGTCTCTAAGATTGAGAACCTTCCTCCGCTCGGAGGTATTATCGTTTGAGAAACTTCCAAGATTAAGAAAAGAAGCAGTATCTTTTAGGGTGAAAGGGAACTGATCCAATGAAACAGTTGCCCATTCAGAGAAGGCAGTTTCAAAGAAGTTGGAATAATCAGAATTTTGAAGTGAAGAAGCAGACGTGGGAACAAAATTCTTTCCATTTATTACAGGGTTGTCCGCAACTCGAAGAGAAGATTTGATTTTAGATAATTTATCAATAAATCCTACCAAAGCTCCAATTATAAAACGGTGGCAGTGAATATCAAGACCACTTAAACTTAATTTACATTCATGGCCAATGAATCCTGAATTCCCACAGGTTTTATAATGGAACAGAAGGCACAGATCGTTAGTATTACTTCTCTTATCAGAATTCCCACTTTGAGGACCACTGCTCACATCATTATAATCCTGATCCATAGATCCAGACAAGTTCTGAGATGCGCAAAAGATAAGGCTTTTCCCTTCACTTCTACTGCCGTAATCATGAATGTTTATTTCCTTCACTGAAGCCCTTCCCTCCAAGGACTCTTTCCCATCAAACCTGCAACTTCATTCAAACTTTATAAATGAATGCTACAATGCTTAATAGATAATATTTTAAAAGAATCACTCTCCTGACTCACAAGGAAATACAATAATATTTCAAAAGAATCACTCTCCTGACTCACAAGGAAATACATCTGACTCAAGAATAGATACCAGAACCTAAAGTTCTCTACCATTTTCTTTAACATATATACTTGAATTTTAAAGGTCCAATGGAAATACAACTATTTCAACCACAACTTTAAATGCTTTTCTAGTCTAACCTCATTGTCCTCATTTTCTCGTCAAATAAGCAGTCATATTCACTTGCTGCCAACTATCAATAAAATAAAACTTCCAACAAATTCAGCACCAAACTACATAGTATAGCAGTCAAAAAAAGTCTCCATGAAAAAAAGACACATGATGAGACAAAAAAGTAAGGTCAGTTCTTCATCTGATTAAGTCTTGGTGAGAAGAATCACACAAAATACCTCTACTAGTGGGAGGACAAATATACCAGGTAGATTGCACAAGCTTAACCTTGACATTGCTGGTAAAAGGAAACTCTTCAAGAAGTCCAGTGGATCCCAACAAAAACATTAATAGAATTTCAAGAACTTGTTCTGATCATTGCTAAAGTTTTTATTAAAAATGGTGGATGTCATGACTGACTTATTGAAAAATCGGCATTGCAGCAAGAATGACTTGAGGAGACCAAAACAAAAACTGCGCAATTGTTATCAGTGCAAAATATGACCCCACTACGTGCGACCTTTTGCAACTCAAGCTATTCTGGAAAGAATAGCTAAGCTAGATATGCATGTCAAGAAACCATTCATGAGTCACCAAATAGAAATCATTTTCAAAATCACGTTGGTATGATGATTAGGTTTCAGCGCACTTCTTGTAGCATTTTTACGGTGAAAGCCAGAAGGATTAAGAGACAGATTGGATATTTATGATTTGCCAGGGAGTATAAAGCTGCAACACAATTTCACTTCTGCATTTGTCTATCATCTCATCTTTTGTGCATTTTATCTTTATTAATAGTATATTCTTATCTGGCCGATAGAAAAGTAAAACAAGATGCTAAAAACATACCGAATACTTAATATCTGAAGCAAAAGCATGAGACTGCACACATTTTCTTCATCACTTCCAAAGTCGATCAAGAAACCAATAGATCTCACATTTGCAGTAACGGAGAACCAAAAAGCAGAAGATCTCACACTACCATTAACTGTAGCTGGGGACAAGGAGTCTGATGATAAACCCAGTAAATGAAAATCCGCAATCAGTTCCATAATTGCCCCGTATAGAGATGGTGAAAAGTGAGCAAGAACCGATGCAACCTCTATGTCAACCTGAAAGAAAGAAAGTAATCTACATTATAAACAACTGATCAGATATCCCCACACTCTGAAAATTAGAAAAATATAGCAAGTGGAGTAGCGTTGCAACAGTCAAACAGAACTTGGTCCATACGACAACTCAATTCAGAAGAGGTTTCAGTTTGTTAGTGTGAAAGACCCAACTTGAATATCGTTTTCATACTTTATACCAACTACCACACCTTTATGAATGTACACATGCATAATTTAATCTGGTGACCAAAGCAGAAAACATGCCATGCTTCATCAGATCTGAAGCACTAATTACATCAACATACACCAAACAATCATAAAAAACAATGTATGTCACAAAATTTAATTTCTAACTTTATCCTTTATAGGAATAAGGGAAGATGTATGCAATGATAGATCGACTTTTTTAATAACCTGTATGCAATTATATGCTGTGCTCTCCCTATGACTACAGCAGCCAGAGAACACTTCATGCATGGGGTAAGCCTTTTCTCTTTGTTATCTTCCGGTAATATAAGCTTTCAATTTCACAGATCCTATTGTACACACCCACCACTATATGTACATTCATATTACACATGAAGTTGCATAAAATATTCAAGGCTTTGGATTTATGTAGAGATAATTTTCCTACTATTTTCAATACCCTATCAAAATGCCATGCAACATTCCCCTTCTTTTAAAGTAAAATCGCACCGATCAGATGGAAAAAATCGGCATGCACAAAGTCTATAAAAGGTCAAGTGCTAGTTTTGCTGAGGCCCAAGTACTCAAAGAACTATATTCTTTGAGAATTTATGCTAGACAAGAAGTTAGTTGCAAAAAGTAAATCCACACAAGTATTTAGCGTGGAAAACTTCTTGCTCAGGGAGGCATAAACCACGATCCAACTCTGTCGAATTTACTGAAACTCTTCCACTAAACTCGAGCCAAATTTAAAGTTTACAATTGCTCCTGTAACACCTAAGGAATTGTTCCCAACTTCTACCCTCTCTGCTCTTCCGCTTCAATGGTTCTATACTGTCAATAAACTAACTGTTACAACTCAAAAACTATACGGATGAACCTTGACAGGAACAGGCTCTTTTGTTGTAGCAACAACGTTTTCTTTGGAACTCTGTATAGAACTCTTTTCACTTTGACATCTCACTATTTGGGTAAGGTCAAACTCAAAAGTTGTTTATATAGGAATAAATAGCCGCCTTGTAGTTTTGCTATCCAAACATAAACTGGGTTGAGACTTTCAAAGATGGATCCAATCCTAGTTTGAACTGGTTTGGAACATTTCATGCATCAGCTTCTTTATCCTATTTTCAGGACAATTCCATGTGCATGATGTATGATAACTTTCCACATGTTGAATTTCAGTTCCTTGTTGAAATGAATTCTCCAGTATTACAACTCTGATTATTCCTAGGGTACATGTGAAACAACTTCATTCTTAATAGTCTCCTATGCTACCCCAGAGGAACATATTCTCTAATGAGTTCCTCTGACATTTTGCTAACTTCTTTACTTCTTAAGAGATCTATCTCCGTGAGGATCTGGTTCTTGAAACTTCACTCCTCACTCCTCACTCTTCAGTCTTCATTGTTCTTTCTTCATATAAATTGTGTCTTGTACATATTTTGTCAATCATCAACGCACCACATGATCATGAACGTAGATTCAGAGATGATGGCACTTCAACATCCAAACCTCCTACAAGAGACATGATTCTCTCTTCTTTTTTTTTCAAGAAAAAAGCATACAATGATGAACACTAACAGGAACATAGAAAGAGCTTTACCAAATATGGAAAAGAAAATAATCTATGAATTTGTAATCAGGAGGCCAATTACACGCCCGCCTATTTCTAATTTCCATATTGTCCATATGAATGCTAAAAGAGCTACTTGCCATGCTATTCTTTCATGCTTCTGAATTTGCATCCCAGTAGAACCTCCCCAACTGTCTCTAGCTAATACATTCAACTCCGAACAAGCCTCGCACAATCCATAATTTGGATGCAGAATACAAACACAAAATGAATCATATCACTTCTTTTGTTATTATGATGGATACTCATGTTGTTTATAGCTTGCTGCGAGTTCTTGTTAGATGTGTCTATGTTTGATTGATTAGAGATTTTGTAGCTTCATTATAGGAGTATATTATAATTCTAGAATATTGTAATTGATTGTCTTTCCTATTTAGTCTTAGGACTCAATGTATAAGCTCTCATTCTCATGGGATGTAAAGATCATCAAGAAATACAAAGATGATTTTCTTTTTCTTGTAATCTTCATTGTAGCCGAGCCATTGTTGCCTATTTGAGATGAGTTCTACTTCTGCAACACTAACGTGCCATATTTGTAGCACGAGATTGAGTAGCCTCTCAATTTTTTAGTGACCTAAACAAGTTATCCCATGGTTATCTCTTGAGCAGTGCTTTACATAAAACACCAACAAGACAAGTTTCCTCTACCTCTGGTGATAAAAACCTAGTCATCAGCTCTGTCGAAGACTTCGTCATGCGCCATTGAAAGATCCAAGTTCAGCTATGCATCATTCTTACACACCAGCGAGTAGACCACTTTCCAATAATTTCTAGGAGAGATTCTTGCTTCCTTGGTTTCCCCAGATAGATCTGAGCCTACCGACCTCAGTTTCATCAATTTTCCAATACTAGAAGTGACACTCTATTGTGTCAGCTAGGGATGGCAATGGGGCAGGTCCAGGGCAGGTTGAGCTCAACCCGTGATAATGGAAAAAATTTTAATCCCGATACATGCCGTAATATTATTTTAAATCCATTCAATTTGAATTGGTTTTTTCTCCATCACAATTATTGTGCGGAGACATCTAAAATAATTAGTCTTGGACAGTTTATTTGTGAAAATGTATGTATAGCCAAAAGTGGATTGCCCCTCAAATCGAGTCAAGTTATACTTGTTCAAGTTGACTCAATAGTGATACAATCAGCCAAGCCTTATTTGGCGACCGCCGGAGCAACTGTTCATGGCCATTATGGGGAAACACTTTACGAAGGAGATACATTAGTTACATTTTTAAACCGCCCCACCCCGCATGTTGACTTTTTTCATTTTCAACCCGCCTTGCCCTGCCCCACATAGACACCCCCCCATAAACCCGTCCTTCTTAAACTTTTAAGCTCTTTTATTTTTTTTAATTGAATTTAATATGAACAATTAAAATTCATAATTTTTTTTAATTTTTCACTAACTAAATATTTTTAGTTGACATTTCAACAATTGTTTCTTAATCGTTAATTAGAAGTTTCTAATTAACATTTTAACAACTAATAATTTACCAGACATGTCTAATTTTAATTTTAGAAAAAAAATAAAATTAAAGTTAATTTTTAATATAAAAAGTTCATATCATTTATTTTTACTAATTACAAATATTTAATTTTCTCGGAGAATCTGGATTCATGCCAGGGCGGTCAACAACTGAAGCAATCCATCTGATTCGGAGGTTAGTGGAAAAATATAGGAATAGGAAGAAGGACCCTCATATGGTGTTCATTGATCTCGAGAAGGCACATGATAAAGTCCCAAGGGAGGTCTTATGGAGGTGTTTAGAAGCGAAAGGTGTCCCTGTGGCGTATATCAGAGTGATTAAGGATATGTATGATGGAGCCAAAACTCGGGTTAGAACGGTGGGAGGAGACTCCGAGTATTTTCCTGTTGAGATGGGACTCCATCAGGGTTCTGCACTGAGCCCTTTCTTGTTTGCCTTGGTGATGGACGAGCTGACACAAACTGTACAGGAAGAGGTACCTTGGTGTATGCTATTTGCAGATAATATAGTATTAATTGATGAGTCTCGGACTAAAGTTAATGAAAGGTTGGAGGCATGGAGGCACGCCTTGGAGTCCAAAGGCTTCAAATTGAGTAGGACCAAAACTGAATACTTGGAGTGCAAATTCAGCGTTGGGAGGAAGGAAGAAAACTTTGTGGTAAGGCTTGCCACCCAACCTATCCCACAAAGGGAGAAGCTTAGGTATCTGGGGTCCATCATCCAGAGTAGTGGCGAGATTGATAAAGATGTCACACATCGTATTGGGGCAGCTTGGACTAAATAGAGACTGGCCGCTGGAGTATTGTGTTTTAAAAAGATACCACCCAAACTTAAAAGGTCAGTTTCACAGAGTGGTGGTTAGACCAACGTTGCTGTATGGGGTGGAGTGTTGGCAAATTAAAAATATACATGTTCAGAAGATGCATGTCGCAGAGATGAGGATGTTGAGATGGATATGCGGTCACACCAGGAGTGACAAGGTTAGGAACGAGGCAATTCGGGAGAAACTAGAGGTGGCACCGGTGGGCGAAAAGATGAGGGAGGCAAGGCTGCGATGGTTCGGACATGTGCAGAGAAGGAGCATTGACGCTCCTGTTAGGAGGTGCGAGAGGTTGATTGTGGGAGCTACTCGGAGGGGTAGAGGTAGGCCGAAGAAGTACTGGGGGGAGGTGATCAGACAGGACATGGCGGAACTCAACCTCACTGAGGACATGACCTTAGATAGAAAGGAGTGGAGGTCGCGAATTAGAGTAGCAGGCTAAGTTCTTCTTCTTCTTCTCCTTCGTCTTCTTCTTAGTATTAGTAGTATTTGTATTATTTTTACTATTATTACTCCTTTTTCTTTTCATCACCTGGCGTATATGTGTTAGTTTTATCATATTTACATACTGTCATGTGCTTTCACTTACATTTCCTTTTGTCATATCTAGTTATTTCTGCTTATGGGTTTTGAGCTGAGGGTTTTAAGAAACAACCTCTCTACTTCTATGAGGTAGCGGTAAGGTTTGCGTACAATCTACCCTCTCCAGACCCCACTTGTGGGATTTCACTGGATAAGTTGTTGTTATTATTTATGATAGAAGAAGAAACAATTAATTAATAATTAATTAATTATACTTAATTATTTCATTGTTAATTCTAATAGTAGGTACAAGAGGTGACGAGCTGAATGACGGAATGAATAAAATCAACAAAGATTTTGTCGTACGTTCGTCGCACCTTTCTTTCTAATTAAGCATCCCTCCATTTTCTCTTATTAATTTATATTATTAGCCTTATTGCTCGTAACTAAAGCATGAAAAAAATTTAATTTAATTATTAATTTATAAAAAAAATTCACGATAAAAATAATTTTGATAAATTATTTATTTATAAAGGTATTCTATCATTAATCAGAATCCATGATAAATTAAAATCCTTTTAGTGTATGATATTTTCTTAATTTAAATAAGGAAGACTTAGAAATCTTTCCACAACTATCACTTCGCTTCATATATTTTAAAAGTTAATATTATAAATATAATTAAATAATAATTTTTTTAAAAATAATAAAAAGACAATTTTATCTAGATCAAAATATTTTAATGAACCACAAAAATTTCAAACAATATTTCTAAGTTGTAAGAATTTTCACATTTTTAATATTGTACTATAGATATAGATAAATATAAATTAGTTATCAATTCTTTATTATTATCAATATATAAATATATGATTTATGCAAAAATAACTAGATTCTCATAAATTTATGCCTAGTATCTTAAATTTGCCTCTTAGCTCCTTGTCTGATTAAAAATCAAATAAGTAATTTAAAACAAAAAATATTTCTTCCTCTATTCTAATTAATGTGACATCCTATGCTTTTTAATCCATCAATTTTTCCCTATTTTATCTACATTAAATTCTATTAACATTTTATTATAAAAAAATTTAAATAACTTAAATAAAAATAACTTAATACACATTAACAAAATCTTTCAGAAATGTTTATAAATTTTTTATCCAATCTGCAGATATTAATTAATGCAAAGGGTATTAGTTGGACAGAAAAAAGAAACTTGAAAACCTATCATTTAAAATAAATTTAAAAAACATTTACCATTAGTAAATTATCTCGTTAAAATTTAATTTTGTTTTTGTTAGTACTAAATTATAAAAATATATTTATTATCACTTTTTTATTTTGTGGGAGTGGAGGTGTTGGGGGAGCCGCTGGAATATTTAGATATTTTAGATTATAGAAAGCAAGTGAAAGCAACCTTTGATCATTTGAGAAGAGCAGTAAAATCACATATTTGTTCATGAATCAGTAAGTTTCAGTTAAACTAATTTTGGTTTACAATTATTCTCTTTTTAAAATTTTGGCTTTTCAGTTGTTCAAGTCAATTTCATTCTTTCTACCATTAATGCACAAATTTCCTCTGTTTGATCTCTTTTTGAATTTTATTGTTCTGCATCACTGAATTAATTTTGCGGATTTCACTGTTATAAACTCCAACAACAGAGTCCTCATATCAGACAGTTTGTGTGTACTAAAGCTCACTGCCAGTTTGAAGTTTTTAAGGCTATTGTTATATTTCAATACTTTATTGAAACAACTTCGGAGAAGCAAATATAAGGCCATGAACATGCAATGAAAGAAGTCAATATATAAATAATAGGAGTATATAATTAGTATTCAGAGTTTGCCTTGATTTGGTACCGCTCTCGCGGTCATGAACAATTAGTTGCTACTTATTTCAGGTGTGAAAATGATACTTATACCATGTCCCGTGCAGGTTATTCGAAGGGAGCCACTGCAAAGGCTATTTGACCAATCATTAGAGAAAATTGAGGGTCATCCTCTCTGGTGGAAGGTCAGGCATCTCATTCACTTTTCTCTTTTTCTTCATCCGAGCTTTCTGTATGTGTATATGCTAGTTAGAATAACATGAAAGAGTTATACTTTCTTCTATAGCAGAAAAGCAGAATTTGAGAGGTAGGACTCACATTTTTCTCCAGATGTTTCTTTTCTTCTAGCAGAAGTTTTTCCTGAGATAATTAAGGGGGTATCAATAATGTGCGGTCTAATGGAAAACTAGTTATGAGGATGAGCTGATGGAAATGGAAACGGAAACGTACCTTCTCACGAAGAGCCTTAACAGATTCAAGCATCAAATATGTCTGCACAAAACAAAACTATTTAGAGACTAGAGTTGTGCTTCATTCTGAGGTACTAACTCGAACACAACCAGATTATTTTTGTATAGAGGCTATAGAAAATTACAGGGGCGGCCTGAATTTGGGACTTGTCCATTTAAGTGTCCAAATACAACAACAACATACCCAGTAAAATCCCACAAAGTGGGGTCTGGGGAGGGTAGAATGTACGCAGACCTTACCACTACCATAGGAGTAGAGGCTGTTTCCTGGCAACCCTCATCTCAACACCCGTAAGCAAAAAAGAACTAGATATGACAAAAGCAAGGAAAGGGAACAGAAATAAGCGACTAATAATGACAGTATGTCAATAGGATAAAACTAACACATAATAGGACAGGTATTGCGGACACAAGATAAAAGAAACACCTAACCCTACTATTAACCTGCTACTCTAATTCGCGACCTCCACTTTTTTCTATCTAATGTCATGTCCTCAATGAGATCAAGTTTAGTCATATCATGTCTAATCACCTCCCCCAATACTTCTTCGGTCTACCTCTACCTTCCGAGTATCTCCCAAAACCAACCTCTCGCACCTCCTAACAGGAGCATCGATACTCCTTCTCTACACATGTCCAAACCATCGCAGTCTCGCTTCTCTCATCTTTTCGGCCACCGGGACCACCTCTAGCTTCTCCCGAATGGTCTCATTCCTAACCTTGTCACGCCTGGTGTGATCACACATCCATCTCAGCATCCTTATCTCTGCGACATGCATCTTCTGAACATGTGCCTTCTTAATTGACCAACACTCCACTCCATACAACAACGATGGTCTAATTATCATTCTGTAAAACTTACCTTTGAGTTTAGGTGGTATCTTTTTGTCACACAATAGTGCAGATGCAAGCCTCCATTTAGTCCATGCTGCCCCAACACGATGTGTGACATCATCGTCGATACCGCCACTACTCTGGATGATGGACCCCAAATACTTAAAGTTGTCTCTCTTGGGGATAGGTTAAGTGGCAAGCCTCATATCAGAGTTTGCCTCATCCCTCTCAACACTGAATTTGCACTCCAAGTATTTAGTTTTGGTCCTGCTCAATTTGAATCCTTTGGACTCCAAGG
>JAABOM020000007.1:14231026-14267163 GCA_011800125.2 Solanum clarkiae
TTGAGCTGAGGGTTTTAGGAAACAGCCTCTCTACTTCTATGAGGTAGTGGTAAGGTCTGCGTACAATCTACCCTCCCTAGACCCCACTTGTGGGATTTCACTGGGTATGTTGTTGTTGTTGTTGTTAAAAATATTTAATTTTCTTCGAATTCCTATTCGGTTTTTTAAACCCGCAACCCGCCCCATTGCCATCCCCAGTGCCAGCTTCCTTTTCCCCCAAGATCTACCGATCTTCCTTTATGAAGTGAAGATCTGAAAGCTTGTTACCTTTCCTTATTGTTGGAAGTCCAGATTGAGAAGTTCTATTTTCCAACAACAACACACCCAGTGGAATCTCACAAGTGGGGTCTGGGGAGGGTAGAATGTACGCAGAACTTACCACTACCTCAAAGGTAGAGAAGTTGTTTCCTGGGAACCCTCGTCTCACGAAGTTCTATTTTCAAAATTTGAAAATTATTTTGGACCATTACTTTTCGTCAATCGAGGATATAAACACTAATACTTCAATAACTGTACAGAAAAATAAAGAATACAAATAATTTACGATGTAGAGAAAAATAAAGAACACAAATAATTTACGAGGTTCGGCAAGAGGTGCCTACATCCTCGGGCTAAAAGCTCTCTCAACTGTGTTGTGAGAGGTATGGCATTACTTCAATATATACAGAAGCTTGGGCTCTATACAAGGCAGCAAAATATTTTTAATAATTCTAAAATCCCTATAATTAAGGAATCCCTATAATTAAGGAATCCTTATAATTAAGGAATCCCTTAATTAAGGATTCTAATAATAACAAAATCAATGCTGTAAAATTAGGTGATGCGAGTACATCCCTGTATGGTCAAGATCTTGCTTATCTTTTATCTTATCTGAAAAATTGATTGGGTATATAACTGGAGAAAATAAAAGCACCTGTTGTGGATGACCCTAACTATGGGATTCTGACAATTCTCTTATTTTGACATGGCTTTTGAATACTATGCACCCTCAAATCTCTAAGTAATGTTTATTCGGCTTTGTTACAAAATTTGGCAGGCACATAATGTATAAGAGTCTAAATCTTTGAGCAGGCACACAATGGAGAAAGAGTATAAACCCAGCTCACGTGGATCATTCTTGAAATTTGTAGCATTAACTGACAAGACCACATGAACAGTACAAAAGTCAGACTGTACCACCTGTTACATCACCTAGGTTCTATACACTCTTCTCAGCAACTTAGTCGATAAGCACTTGTGCCGGAATTCTGCACTAGATTGGGATTCTATAAACTCCATCATATTTCACTTCTACCTCCTTGGGTAAGTTATCACCATCTCCTTTCACTTTGACCATGGCCCACCTAAAATGATTTTGCAAAGAAGTTCCCTCTTCAGTCTCAATCTAGTCTCCACAGAAATCTACCATCTCCTTGAACACTTCACGCTGCCAGTAAATAGGACACCCTGCAAACAGATCCAAACCCAACATCTTTCACATTTGTTTACTAGCAATATGAGTTGGGGGACCACCAGTCAAGGTGTAGCTTAGATTTCTTTCTTGTCCATTCACCACCACCAACAATATACCCAGTGGAATCCCACAAGTGGGCTCAGGGAAGGGTAGAATGTACACAGACCTTACACTACCTTATAGAGGTAGAGAGGTTGTTTCCTGGGAAGCTTCATCACAAAAACCCATAAGCAGAATAAACTAGATATGAAAAACAGGAAAGGAAGAGAAGAGGAAAAAGAAAGAGCGATTAATAACGAAAAACACATGATAGTATGTAAATATAAGACAATTAACATATATAATACAGTTCATGTCTATTCACCACATAAATAAAATTAGTTATTATCCAAATGGGGAAAGAATGTTTTTAAGAAAAACAAAAAAGAAACGACATGTGAGTCAGTGGGCACATGTAGGTATGAGATGGTTTGAGAATAAAGAATTTAAACAGAAATATGGTTAATGATGAATGTTTTTTTTTTTGGAAACTAGCAACACATTAATGATGAAGGAAATATCTAGCATTGGAAATCTTTTTTTGTCAAATTGTCACTATTTTGGTAGAAAAAATTCCGAACTACCTGTCTGTGGTATCTAGTATATAATCTAATAATCCACTTTGCAAACAAATGAGAGCACACCTCATTAGCTTTAATATATATATCTATAACGAAGTAAACCAAATGCAGGAGGGTTCGTATAAACAATATTAGTTACGAGCCAAACCTTATATTAAATAACACATCTCGTAATAAGCTAGAATATTTAAGATTTGAATGAAAAGAATAAACCATCCTAAATTAAAGAAACCAATTAAAACAGACACCTCTAAATTTTTTTTATCAGGTAAATGTATTTATATTCATAAACATGGAGGCAAAACTGGCCATATACAATATCCAAAATTGACAAATTTTAAATGATACAACTTTAAAAGTTGAATGGAAATGGATCAAAAATTCCCTTAAACTATGCGAAATTGAACAAAAATGTCTTCCATTAATAGTAGGTCCAAAATGCCCCCAGATTAATACTTTGGTCCAAAAAGGGTCCAACTGCCAACACTTAGATCCAAACATGCCCCTATAGTTATTTTTGGGTCAAAAATACCCATATCCTTATAAACATATATTCTTTTTCTTTTTGAACACATTCTTTTGCTAATAAGAATATTGAAACTCATCACTAATTATCATACATATAAGATCACAGTAATCCATTATTAATTTTCATTTTAAAAACAATTAAAAAATCTAATAAATAGGAAATACATTTATTTCTTAATTTTTTTTAATTGAAGAACGATGAACATTTGCTAGTATAATCCTTATTTCTAAAGTGGAAATACAACAATCAAAATGCCACTATGAGAAATATTGATGAAAAATATTATTGACTTGTGTAATTACATTACTACATAGAAACCCTATTTATAGACACTACAATATAATCCAAGTACAAGTTGGAAATAACATACTATTCCTATTCCAATTCTAAATAGGATTATATACTCCTATTCCTATTCTAACACTCCCCCTCAAGCTAGTGCATACAAATCATAAGCACCTAGCTTGTTACAAATATAATTAATACAAGGACCACTGAGGGACTTGGTGAAGATATCTGCAAGCTGATCACTTGACTTCACAAACTTTGTGACAATATCTCTTGAGAGTATCTTTTCTCTAACAAAGTGACAATCAATCTCAATGTGCTTGGTCCTTTCATGAAACACTGGATTTGATGCAATATGAAGAGCTGCTTGATTATTATACACAAGTTCCACCTGATCAATTTCGCCAAATTTTAGCGCCCTCAATAACTATTTGATCCAAATAAGCTGGCAACTTAATGCAATCATTGCTCGATATTCTGCCTCTACACTCGACCGAGCGACTACATTCTGTTTCTTGCTTTTCTATGACACCAGATTACCTCCTACTAATACAAAACATCCAAATGTAACCCGTCTATCAGAGGGTGATCCTTCCCAATCGGCATCTGTATATCCTATAATATGCTCATGGCCTTGATATTCGAAAAGTAGTCCATTTTCGGGAATTGAACTATATATATCGTAGAAAACAAAAAACTGCATTCTGGTTTCCAACACTCACAGGGAACGAGATGTCAGATCCAGTCATAGTGAGGTAATTCAACTTCCCCACCAGCCATCCATACCTTCCAGGATTACTGAGTGGCTCCCCCTGTCTTGGAAGTAGTTTAACATTCAGATCCATAGGATTGTCAATGGGTTTACATCCAATCATTCTTGTCTCCTCAAGAATGTCTAAGGCATCCTCAATACCTAGAAAATACTTTAATCTACCAAGGTCTTTAGTCTAAAAATGCTTAAAGAGATGTTGCTTCAAACTAGTGACACCATCTTTATCATTGCCAATGATAACAATATCATCAACAAAAACAACCAAATAAATACACAATTTGATGCAAAATGTCGATAAAATATAGAGTGATCAGCTCCAAAATGAGTCATGCCGAACTCCTAAATTACTGTGCTGAACTTTCCAAACCAGGCTCGAGGAGACTGTTTCAGACCACAGAGTGGCGTGCGCAATCATCATACAAGTCTACTAGACTCACCCTAAGCAACAAAACCAGGTGGTTGCTCCATATATGCTTCTTCTGCAAGATCACCATGTAGAAAAGCATTCTTAATGTTCAACTGATGAAGAGGCCAACGATAAATAGCAGCCATAGATAGAAGAAGATGGACGGATGCCATTTTATCCATGAGAGCAAACGTATCACTAGAATCTAGCCTAAATATCTCGATATATCCTTTGGCAACAAGGCAAGCCTTAACTCGATCAACCTGACCATCTGAACCAACTTTTACTGCATAAACCAAACGGCAACCAACAGTGGATTTACCTGCAAGAAGGGGGACAAGTTCCCAACCAACCGATGCTACTTGTGGAGGCATTTGCTTACTTGTTTGATACTGAAGGAACTCATCATATTTAGCTTGAGCAATATGAGCATTATTGGATGATCGGTCAGGTGGAGCAACAACATTAGGCTGAGCAAGAGGTGCTACCTGTAAGGATGTTTTCATATTTGCACGATTATGAAGGGATTCGTTATATTCCTTTATAAGGATAGGATCATATCTGGGCAATGGACCATGCAAAGCATAACATATGTCACGAGTGTGTCCAGACCTGTGACAATAACTACAGTTAGAGAGAGATCTTCCAGGGCGACCTCCTCGTCGGTTCTCTATAGCAGATGTTCGTCTATCAATAGTTTGAGATGAAAGAATAGAGGAGTCAATGGTGGCTGATGAAACTACTTTATGACTGGGAGGTGCAGCAACACAAACTAAACGAGAGAAAACAATTAATCCATTGTAGCACTGGTAGGGGTAGGTAAGATCTGATCACGTACAGAGTCATGATCAGCATGAAGTCCAGCAAGTATAAAGATCAAAAACAATGTTTATCTGTGCTTTTGTTGTGTTTTAACATTCGCGGTGATTGGCATCAATGTTTCAAATACCTCTATGACTGTCTGCACTTGTCCCAAGTACATAAACATATCGTACTCCTGTTTCTTTAAGTTGGTCATTTCGAATACCACATCATAAAATCGAGATATGTCATTAGTGTATAAAACATTAGCCTTTTTCCAAACTGAATAACATGTCTGGAATGGATAAAACAAGGGCATCAACTTGGAAGCAATAGATTGTCATAGGAGACTACACAATTGAGCATCAACCTTCTCCCATTGTGCTTTCGCTGTTGTAGATTTCTCAGTAGCTTTTCTCCTTTCATCTACTACAGAAGCATTAGTTGTTAAGTGATCGTGGACACCATGACCTTTGCATCATAATTCAATCGAGGAAGCCCATATTAAATAGTTGAAACTGTCCATTAATAGTTCTGAAGTGATCATAGGATTTGAACTTCCTATTCCTGTACTTTTGGAGCCAAACATATCAATCCCAAAGGGCATCTTCTGAAAATAAACTTTTGTAGGCAAAAACTAGTCAAAACTGGTCAAAAAATAAAAAGTAGTCACCGAAAATCAGATTTGTCCACCAAAAACTGGTCAAAAAATTTTTAAAAATGTGGTCTGCCTCGAAATGCAGAGGCAACCTCACTGAGGGGGGAAAATTTAAAAACTGGCCGAAAACACTGATATAATTGCCAGAACCCTAATTCTGACAATCGGAATTGGAAAAAAAGACTAGGATTAGGTCGGAATTACTGGCCGACCCCAGAAGAAGAAAAAATTTTTTTAAAAAAAACACCGGAGAAGCCACACGCATCAGCGCGACCCAAATATCACCAGAAGACAGTCACCTACAAGTGGCACGTGAGGGACCGTTTTCATATGGTTCTGGTAGGGTCGTGGTCGCCAGAGCTTCTCGAGCCTAGTGTTGTGTTGGTTTTCGCACAACCACAGAAACGAAGGTGACACAAATCAGTCAATGCACATGACCTTTTTTTTTCCTCATCGATGCTCTAATACCATATGAGAAATATTGAAGAAAAATATTATTGTCTTGTTTAAATACATTACTACATAGAGACCCTATTTATAGACACTACAATATATTCCAAGTACAAGTTGGAAACAACATACTACTCATATTCCAATTCTAAATAAGATTACATACTCTTATTCCTATTCTAACAGCCATAAAACACAAGATAACTTCATTGCTTCAAATTGCAAAATATCTTTAAATATCGTCGATGGAGTTATTGCTGACCTTTCTTTTGTTAAATTTAAAATCAAGGAATATATAAGCAATTGTTTATCCTACCAATTCAGAAAAGAATAAGAAATAAAAAATCTATTCTAATAGGTTTTTTTAATCATTATATAAATGAAAATTAATTATGAAGTTACTACATTTTTATAAACCCATACACACACTCGTGACCTATATTATTAGTTTCAAAAGAATAAGAGGAAGTTCTATGCTTATTGTTAAAAGGAGATTAAGAAAAAAAGAGATTACTTTCTACTATATATTAGTTAAAGAGATTTGAAAAGAAAAAAAATAAGAAAAAAGTTCTTTAAAAGTAATATCTTATTTAGAAAATAATGTGTTTGTTAAGAAAACAAGCAATATGTTTATTAGGATATCGATTTTTGACCCAAAAGTAATAATAGGGCATTTTTTTACCAAACTATCCACGCCGTACATTTTTCTTCAATTTCACATACTTTAAGGACATTTTAAACCATTTTACAATAGTTAAATAAAAGTCTCGAAATGAGGAATTTCTATAATATGTATTCTTCAAATTAAAAGCAAATATACATTTTCCTCTATATTTATATTTTACTGACCTATGCCTGGAAGAGTGAAGAAGTTCAGCAAAAAGATAACATGAAGCATAGATCTTCTATCAATTATCTTAGTGAAAAAGAAAAAGGTAAAGTTGGAGTCGACATGCTTCCCATTTTAAACTGAACAGTGGGGATCAATACTCTTCTTTTGTCCCACAATGAACTGGGCGACTCAACACAGCAGTCAGAAAAGAAGCGTCTTTGGGATCTTGAAGGCAAGAAAAATAATGAACTTAAAGGTGAAATAACTAATCGTCCATTTAGCAGTTAAACTTTCTCCTTTTTACCAGTCAAAAACACAAAGTCAAGAAATAATTTGTCAACTAAATTGGATCCTCGCACCACGAGCAATGTCCATCAATTTCAATTGCACAATAACAAATAAAGGCTTAAGAATTATAAACCCTATGAATTCAAGAGAAAAGTAAAAAACTAGGGGAAACCAAAAATTAAATTGCTATCGCAACACATTAGAAAAAAATACTCATGAAAATGATTGACTTACCTCGCAATTTTTCAACTCTGATTCATCAGCAATAATACACAATGTCAAGTTGATCTTGATACAAAGTTTCTCCAAAAGGGGAATAGTTCTAGAGGAATTTGAAGTCAAAAGTTTTACCTGCAGCATAGAATCACTTATCTTACAGCATACGAGGAAGTTGAATATCAAAGTGCAAATTACTGACCTCAAGATCACTAATGTTAATCTCGAAGTGATCATAGAGATCTTGAAGCTGACAACCCAAGACAACATTACTAGTGCAAAGAGGCAGTGCCAATAAAGTATCTCTATCACCTTTAGACCCAAAGGTTAATTCCCCTGCTTCAAGTACCTGCCGAAACATCAACTTTTAGGCCACTGAAAATGCACTAATTGCATGAAAATAATGAAGCCATCTACTCTCGATCATAAATTGGTCAAGCACACTATGCAAGTATAATGGATCACAGTAAAATTACTGGAGGGCAACCCAATATTTTATCGGGCCAGTTTCAAACATATACAATAATGTAATTAGTTTATAACAAATTTACATTAAAAAAAAAGGACAAAAGTCAAAGAAAGTATACACTAAACATACAATATGATGCAATCAAAAAGTTGAATATAGCTTACCTATACATGAGCTATATACTGACCATACATTAAGATACACACAAAAAGCTGAATATAGTTTAACTATATATGAAGTATACACTGACTATTCAATTCCAACCAACTCAAAATCTCCACTAAATAGTCCCAAATTTTAGATATGAAAACCTCTCGACATTTCAAATCTTTTGGTACATGATTTTCTTGAAATGATTCACGTTTGCAGTACGTCAAATTTTAAAGGAGAAGACGAAGAAGCAGAAGAAAAAGATGAAGAAGAAGAATGAAGCAGCAGCAGAATAAGGAGGAGGAAGACAAAGAAGAAAATGCAGAAGTAGAGGAAGGACAAAGAAGATGCATAAGCTGCACGGCCATTTTTTAGAAAAAAATATGGCCGAATGGCCATTTTAGGTGAATTAAAAAATTGAGCTAAAATGATGGTTAGTAAACGTTATGGGCTGACATTTTGCATAATATTTCATTTTTTTTTTCTGTACACCCAGACAGAACTTATTTTTCCAGTTAAAATATTGACACTTTACACTGTCCATGTGAGATTATTAGATGCCAAGTCTGAAGCAAAAATATTAGATAAGCAGGTAAGAAATACATACAAATATATATATATATGTAGAAAGATACATACATATATATATACACACACACACACATACACACTCTTCAACTTCATTTAGCGAATAGAACACAAATATACATATGATTGAGATTTGCAAATCGAATCTACCCAACTTGAACAGAGAAACTGTTTCAGATCTAGAAAGAATAACAATGTAGGAGGAGAGCAAGTGAAGAGCTGAAGGACCTTGGGTAGACAAATAATGGGGGAATGGGGATAATTCACCAACAATGGCATGGAAGAATTACCATTTTTGGCTTGTCAAAGTTACCATCTCCACCAGGAACAAGGATGGCAATACCCAATATATGGAAATTCCATGTAACAATCTTGCGATTTGATAAGACATGCCTGTGGAGAAACATAAAATATATAGGAAGAGCAACAGGGCAGCAGAATAATCATGGATTTAAATTGATTTGTATTAGTATAATCATATCACATATAAAAGTAAAAACTCATGTCTTTGACTAGGAGGCAAGAAGATCTACTAGATAGATGAGCTTGCTCCATATACTTACTCAATTTTAGTCTGAAGCCGTGCATTCATATTTTCAAGTCCATTGATGGATGACAGAATCTGAAAAAACCGAAAAGTATCAAGTCACAATATCATCTAGCATGTAAAGCCTTGCATTACTAAACAATGTAACGACTATTTTAAGTATAGAAAGTTAGAGTTATAATACAAGACAGTTCAATTTTAAAGTTGAATATCATCTCAATTATAAAGTTGAATATCATCCCACATTGAGAAAATGTCTTCGCCTCTTTGGCATTGTGTTTGACATCTATAATTTGGTTATTACATTCATCAGCTCATCAATGTCTCCTCTCTTTTTTATTTTTCCAACATGATATCAGAGCATCTACAATTTTGGTAGACATAAAGCATCCGTCAGCAACAGGCTGCCTAAAATTCTCCTTTTTTATGATTTCAGTTTTCTCTTTTCAAGTGACTTTTGTGGCATTGCTTCTTTTCTAAGTAACCATTCTGATAACACTGTCATTCTTACTGACTATTCCAGCAGCGTATGTCTCAGTTCCTTTGATAATTTCAGTGTCACAATGCCTCTTTCTAGTGATTGTCCGACACCAATGTCTATTGCAAAAGATTGTTCTGGAAACACAACATTTCCATTAGGTGAATGTTCCAAAAGTATTGGGGACCTTACCTGTAACTTCTGCAATGACATCGCCTTATTCTGGTCAATTTTTGCATCTTTCGTTTGGGAGATTTAAGAAAAATTATATTTGTTAAAAAGATCTCCCCAAAAGAAGTTGCAAAAATGACCTTAAAAAGGAGATGTTACCACAAAATTTGGTATATTATTTAAGCAACATTCTAGTGAACTTCCAATAAGTTTCTCCAACTGCATCATCAGTGCTATTTTGCTAACTATTTCTCTGATTCAAAGTAAGTAAATTTCTTTCTTAACTTGCATTTGAGGATACGTTTGTAAGTAACTTATAAGATTATTGCTGAAGATTGAATATTTGGACCTCACTCAATCCGAAAAACTAGGGGAGGATTGCCCAAGACCATATAAGGAGACCAAGAAGCCCTTAACCCACCGGTGTGGGACTCTAATAGTTATATAAGTCGGTCAAAATTTGAGTTAGAAATCATAAAACTTCTCCCAAGTGTTCTGGCTACATTACATTTTTGTTTTAAAGATAACTGATTAATTCGACCCCTTAACTTATAGAAGATGTGCCTGGTGTTAAGTTTTAGAACAGAAAGTTAAGTCTAGAAGCTATAGTAGTCTCCTTCTACAAATATTATACACACATTGTATTTGACTTTCTATTAATAGCTTCTTTAGTCTCAAATAGGGTGCAAATTGAGGTGAACAGAATGGACCGAACCTCTCCACGTCATGAGCTTACGGCTCTTCACAAGAGAGCACCAGGTCACAAACTTATTTATTTATCCTTTCTACAAGCTTATTCTTGTTGCATTAGCTCCCTATCGCAAAGTAAATTGATGTTCTTTGTCACTGTTAGAACATCTATTGTATGATCTTCATTATGATAAGAAACATTCATGCAAACTGATATAAAGGCAATCAGAAATCAATTACCAAATGAATGTAACACATTGATGTTGAACAACACTATTTCATGTTTTAAGTGGTACCTTGAATATTATACAATGAAATATAATTTTGGTGAACAGAAGATTAACCTGGAGGCCAAACTGGAAATACGACAACTATCTAGCAATCTCAAGAAGTATCAAACTTGATGGAGTTCTAAGTATAACAACCACAATAGCTTAAATACTTACCCTGTCCTGCAGAGAACAAGAGTGTTCCAAAAGGGAAGAAAGAGTCATCATATTCTTGAAACATTCTAAATCACAAGTAATTTGAAGTGGCTGGACAGAGGCCTGTTTATACAAAGTTATAGGAAGTCAATCTGTGAAAACCTCCTCTACAATAATTAAATAACTTATAATAGCTGCATAATTGTGGTGATAGTACAAAGTTTGTAAATGACTTACATTGTAAAAGCAAAGAACATTACAGTACCTTTACAGATAAAGTAGAATCCTGTTTTAGATGCGACATGTCAAGTTGGAAACTTAGACAAGGTTGATGAATTTTGAGCATTCCTCCATCAGAATTTACCTAATTTAACCAAAGCATTTTAAGCTATAACAGTTTACAAACAAATGCAATCTTAATTGGCTGAAAGAAGTGATGTGTATGCATAAATACAAGCAAACAAAGAGGCAATTAACTAGCCACCTAGTTGTTAAAGGGTCAAAAATACACGGACCAAACTATTGATGACGGGAACATTTTTAGACAAAACTATTAACTAAGGGAATTTTGTTTTGACCCTTTTCCATTAATTTTATGAGCCACAAAATGAGAACTGTGAAAATATCAGAAGAAAAGATTTCAAATTGTTATCAAGCCAGTAATCTTCTTGACGTGAATCTGGACATGTCACTTAGAATTACCAACTTCTTTAACAGAGACTAACCCTTGTCCGTAAAACGACTTGTTTGTTGAATGGATTAAGCATCTTGACCGAGTTTATTTCAGCAATGATAACAGCGGTCTCCTCCCAAGTCTCACACCCAACAGAAATTCCTTCAAGTACCAAATTTGCAATAGCATAACCCAGCTTCCTAGAAAATAAAACAGAAAAGTAACTTGTAAGTGTACAATAACATAAAACAATACACCAACTACATCTGAATCTGGAAGAAGGGTCGACTATGTGAATTGTCTTTGACCATGATACTACATTTTCAACTCATCTCATGCCGATTCCATGTACTCCATAAAACATAATCAACATAAAATAGGTATCAGGCCAAGGATCAAGAAAAGACAGACATATTGTATATGAATTGATTAGTATTCCAATTGTATTCAGTAACACCAGAGACATAAGTGATATATGTAAAGTAACAGAGAGACTTGAAGGAAATCATCAGCTTTGTATAAAGTGTTTGCTATGATCCCATAGGAAGAGGTGGCAAATAAAGTAAGAAACTTCAGCCCAGTTAGCTCCATGTGAAGTGTTTATGAGATGATGGCAACAGTTCGAGAACGAAGTCATAGGTGTCTAAAACAACCAGGTATCTAGAGCCCAAGATTTCTAGTGGAAGGCAGATTGATAAACTGTCTACATTGCTTGTCTGTTTCTAATTCAAAGTGGCTCACCAAATTATCCTTTTGAGGGGAGCTAAATCTATATGAAGAACAAGGAGAAAGGCTATTCAAACAGTGGAGTATATATTTAAAATCACAAGAATGATTTCCAAAACTCAACCACTTAAATTTTGAACCATAATTACCACAAAAAGAAAAATACAGAATTAGTGTCACATAAGTTTGTCTTTTACAAGACATCACACCCTACATGCTCCATATACTAGCAGAAACTTGTTTGATGTTGAACTTCAATGAAGAGAAATAGATTTGATTGTCGGCAGGAGCATCATCATCCAGTGACAGAACAGGCTGGAACTTAGTAGCTTCATATATATCCTGTTAGGAAAAAGTGTCAGCAAGTATTTTTGGTCAAAAGCTGAACTTCATAGCAAGTGTTAATGCAAATACAAATCCTTTATAAGCTATAGTAAAACCAACATTTTTTTAATCAGGAATGTAGTAAATCTAACATAAATGCATTAATGCATGTTATCTCTATTTGTTCTACCTCCATAATCTATTTTCGTGCTACTTAGAAATGTGCCTCAAAATTTGGATGAGATTGTTAAAGACTGGACAGTATTTCAAAAGTATTGTATTTGAATGATCCACTAGTATCTAACTAAGACGGTGCTTGGATAGGCTTTTTTAAGTTTCTTAAAATCCAAAAGTAGCTACCTACCTACTTTTGGCTTTTCGTTTGTACTTTTTAAGGCTAAACTAAGGTGCTTAAAAGCACTTTATGTCTTTGCCAAACACCTCTAAAAATTAAAAAGAGCTTAATAGTCAAAAGCACCTAAAAATAAGTCAATCCAAACACCCACTAAGAAATGTGGATGTTAAGCTGCATGTGCGGTTCATACAAAATTGGACAATAAGAACTCCTTTTTTCAATAAAGGTAAAGTTGTATTCTTCAGCATTAGGGGTATGCTGACTACCTCCAAAAAGCTAGAAACTATTTTCATAATTATATCGATCATAGGAAATCTACCAGTTGTTCTACTTCTTCTATACCATCTTCTTTACACCAAAAATACGTGTTAATGCAATTTTCTTTAACCTTCTGAATAGTGTTAGTAATATTCTCATGACACCTGAGGTTTGTCTCTCCAAATAGCCCACCAAACACAAACAAGTACTTTAGACCACCATCTTTTTTGGGTCTTGCTTCCCCCCCCCCCCCCACACCATCCAGCTCAAAAGATTAGCAGTATGTTCTGGAATCACCCAGGGCTCTTGAGAAATGCTGAGGACCATGTGCCACACCTGAACAGTAATCCTACAGTGTAGGAATAAGTGGCTGTTACTTTCCTCCTCATGACAAAAAGAAAACATATGGAGATGATATGGAAGCCTCTTTTCTAATGTTTTTCCGGAGTGAGACATGTCCATCTAGAGACCAACCAGGTGAAGCATTTCACCTTGGTTGGCACATTGCACTACGATATTTGTTTCCATGGACCTAGAATTACCCACAGAGAACTTGCCATGAGGATCGTGTTTCCATCTTATTACATTTGTTTTTGTGGTAAGGCTTGTGATTTCACCCAATCTGAGTAGCAGTCAACAATTCTATCCACTTCCCAATCATTAAGATTTCTCCTAAAGGTGAGATTCCATCCCTAAGAAGACAAGATCTCAGAAATTTTAGCATCAGGATTGGCACAGAGTGTAAGGAGATCTTGGAAGACTGACTTTAGACACTCCTATCCTTGTCCTTCCAAAAAAACATTTTGTTACCCTCTTCCACTTTAAACACCAAATTCTCATTCAGACTAGCCCATAAGTTTCTGGTTGATCTTGAAACTGATACCCTATAAGTGCTATCTTGCTATCTACTGCATTAGACACCCATTCCTCATCTTGCCCATACTTGCTAAGAAGTACTCTTCTCTATAATGCCCGATCTTCAACCACAATCTCTAAAGCCATTTAGAACGCAGACTATTGTTCTGGACCCTCAGATTCTTTATACAAAGACCTCCAGTTTTCTTGCTTAGTAAAGGTTGCTTGCCATTTAACTAAGCGTATTCTTCTTCTTTCTTTATTCCCCAACCATAAAACATCTCTTCTCAATTTATCTAACCTCTCTTCTGCCTTTACTTGTATAGGAAAAGTGAACATGCGTAGGTAGCAGATCCAAAACAGAATTGATCAAGTTGACTCTTCCTCCCAAAGATAGGTAGTTTGCCTTCTAATTAGCCAACCCTTCGAAGTCTTCTCAATGATTCCATTCCAAATCTCAAGCTCCTTGTGATTATTCACCAAAAGCATTCCGGGTAAGTAGAGGGGAAATGCTCGGTCTAGCATTGCAGGATGCTTGCCAAGATCTGTATATTTTCCACTTGACTTGGAAGATGTTGCTTTTCCTCCAGTTCACAGCCAGACATAGAAGATGTTGCTTTTCCTCCAGTTCACCACCAGCCCAGAAATAGCATCAAAAATCACCAAAACAACCCCAATATAACTAACTTGTTCTTCCTTTGCATCAATACATTACTGTTTCCTCAGCATATAAAAGGTGGCATAAACCTTGTCTGGTGACAATGTTAGAACCCTTTATCCAGTTCTTTTGAGTGGCCACTCTCATCATATAGTTAAGACCCTCCAAAACTAAAATAAATAGGAATGAAGAGACAGGATCTCCTTGTCTTAGTCCTCTCTCCTAAGGAAAAAAAAACAATAGGTTCTCCATTAACAAGTATGAAGAACCTGACAGTTTTGATCCAAAACGAATCCATTTAGCCATTGTCTCCAAACTCCATCTGCTTTATTGAGCAGAAACTCCCAATTGATATGATCATAGGCCTTTTCTGTATCAAGCTTGTACATTACTCCTGGGATCTCTCCTTAAAGTTCGAGTCCACACACTTATTAGCTATTAACGAACATCCATAATTTGCGTACCTTGAATGAGAGCAATTTGATTTGATTGTTATTCATAATTTGCTTATCACTGTATTTAATCTCTCGACAATAGCTTACCAAAGACCTTTTAAACATCACTAATGAAGCTTATGCGTCAAAGACCTTTTAAACATCACTAATGAAGCTTATGGGTCTGAATCCCTATGTTCCATAGCTCGTCTTTTTTGGGATTAGAGCCACATAGGTGTTGTCAAGGATCTTCTCTATTTCATGTTGACTGTATTTAATCTCTCGACAACAGCTTACCAAAGACCTTTTAAACATCACTAATGAAGCTTATGGGTCTGAAATCCCTATGTTCCATAGCTCTTGTCTTCTTTGGGATTAGAGCCACATAGGTGTTGTCAAGGATCTTCTCTAATTCATGTTGTTCGAATAGGAATAGGAATAAAAATATTATCTACAATCCTGCTTAGAATAGGATTAGGAATTGTATATAGAATCCTACTTGGAAAAGGATTACATTATAGTACCCTAGTTGGAAAAGGAGTCTAATGTAGAACCTATAAATAGAGTCTCAATAATTAATAATGTAAGGACAACAATTCAATAATATTTCTCCTATATTTCTCACATGGTATCAGAGCTTCTACAGTCCTGGTAGAAAATCAAAGAGCTTCTACTGTCGGCAGGCGGCTATGACCCATATATGCCGCCTGTCTCGTCTGGCCGATGATTGTATTAGCAAAAATTAGGTCGCCATGTATCTTTTTGGTAACTATTTTCTCATATCTCGTTTGCGTAGCACTGTGCATCTTTTCGGTGATTACTTTCTCATATTCAACGGTGATTACTTTTTCATATTTAATTCATGTAGCACCGTGTCATCTTTCACATGACTATCTCCTCAAATCTGATTTCCATAGGGTCGTGTCATCACTCCGACCTTACCCATATAATTCTTTCTTTGTAGGGTCATACCACCATTCCAACCCTTATCCATACAACTTCTCTTTATCAATAGGGTCATGCCATCAATATGATCCTACCTAAATAATTTCTATTTTCTAGTAGGGTTGTGTCATCATTCTGACCTTACCCATATAATTCTTTCTTTGTAGAGTCGTGCCATCATTTTGACACTACCCATATTATTCTATATCTCTGATTATGACCACTTTCAGCAATCAAATCTAATAATTTGGCGCATGAGCAAGTTTCGACTAGTTTTAAAGTGATTTTCTTGGAAGAATTTCAAGATGATCCATATTGTCGTTCCCCATTGATCATTTAATCAGTTGAACATTGAGAATGCTTTTCTCTATGATGATCTCGAAGAAGAAACTATATAGAGCAACCACTTGATTTTGTTGCTCAGGGGGAGCCTTGATAACCTTTTATGTCAATAACAGTCTTCTCAAGCTTGGTTTGGGAAGTTCAGCACTGCAATTCAGTGTTTTATGAGAAGACTACACACATTGAGATTGACTAACAATTTTGTGAGGCGGGTAATCAACTTGCAAATATCTCACCAAGTCTCTCATCGGTTCTCATATTAATTACATTTGCAACAAACTAGGTACATATGACTTGTATGCTCCAGCTTGAGGGGAGGGGGGGGGAGGTGTTTAGAATAGGTATAGGAATAAGAATATTATTTACAATCCTACTTAGAATAGGATTAGGAATAGGAATAGTATATAGAATCCTACTTGGAAAAGGATTATATTATAGTATCCTAATTAAAAAAAGAGTCTAGTATAATTCCTGGTTGGAAAAGGAGTCCAATATAGTATCTATAAATAGGGTCTCCATGTAATAATGTAGGGACAACAATTCAATAATATTTTCTCCTATATTTCTCACATGTCTTTCATGAAAAGTGCTTAACCATTCATGAAGTTTGTGGATTCTACAACGATGCATCGAGCTACAACGATAACAAAGCCATGTGAGAAGTTGTAATGGATCTGGAAATTATTCTTTGAGGAGGCGGTGGAGGAGGTCTCAATTTTAGAGTCACAGTTTCCTTGTAAGCATATCCCAAGAATGTCGTCTTTCTATATTAAGAAATAAATTAACTTTAAATTTCTGAATTTATACTCAATGAGATGACTTACAGCCATACAAATGTTTATGACTAGTGTTAGAATAGGTACAGGAATAAGAGCAATATCTACAATCCTACTTAGACTACGAATAGGAATAACAATAGTATACAGTACATAGAATCCTACTCGAAAAGAGATTGTATTATTGTATCCTAGTTGACAAAGGAACATAAAATAATAGGGTCTCAATGTAATAATATAGATACACAATTCAATAATATTCATCTCTCATATTTCTCACACGGTATCAGAACTTCTGCAGTCCTACTAGAAAATCAAATAGCTTTCGCTGTTGGCAGGCGGCTATGACCAATATATGCGGCCGGTCTAGCCAATGGTTATGTTAACAAAAGTAGGGCCAAAGATATATGTATGATTCTCGTATTTGGGGGAAAGAAACTCGGGCAAACAGGTCACTGTGCGTCAATTTTCAGTGACTCTATAGGGTTATTTTGTGTCAACCCCACATTTGTTCGTGTTTGTGTAGCGCCGTGTCATCATTCCGGTGACTACTTTTTTATATCTAATTTATGTAGCACCATGCCATCTTTCCAGTGACTACTTTTTCATATTTAATATGTGCAGCACCGTGCCATCTTTTTGTTGACAATTTTCTCATATTTGATTTGTGTAGCACTGTGCATCTCTCCGGACTACTTCTCATATTCAATTTGTGTAGTACAGTGAATTTTTTGAACTACTTTCTTATATCTGAGTTACATAGCATTGTGTCTTTTTTTTTTGGTGATTCAGACTTTGATTTGCATAATTCCATGCATCTTTTCAGTGACTCGTCAGATCTACTTTGCGTAGGATCATGCCATCATTCCAACCCTACCCATATAATTTTACATTTTAGTAGGGTTGTGCCATCAATTCAACCCTACCCACATAATTCTCTCTCAATAGGATCGTGCCATCATTTCGACCCTACCCATATAATTTAATTTCTTAATTTGTGACGACTTTCAGCCATCAAATCCAATAATTCAGTGCATAAGCAGGTTTCGACCAGTTTTAAATTGACTTTCTTTGAGCAATTTCGGGATGACCATGTTGTCATTCTTCATTGACCTTTTAATCAATTGAATATTAAAAATGCTTTTCTCCATGATGATCTCAAGGAAGAAATCTACATGGAGCAACCACCTGATTTTGTTACTCAGGGGGAGTTTGGTGAGATTGACTAGCATTATGCATCAAAATTCAATATTTCATGAGAAAAGTAAACACATTGAGATTGATTTTCAATTTTGTGAAGTTGAGTGATCAACTTGCATATATCTTACCAAGCTCTTTACTAATCGCCATATTAATTACATTTTGTAAAGAGGAATAGGAATAAGAATAATTTTTATAATCCTACATAGAATAGGAATAGGAATAACTATAGTATATAGAATTCTACTTGGAAAGAGATTGTATTATAGTATCCTAGTTGGAAAAGGAGTATAATATATTATCTATAAATAGGGTCTCAATATAATAATGTAGATACACATTATAATAATATTCTTCTCCCATATTTCTCACAGCTAGTTTTACACCATAAATTTTTTAATTCACCATTTCTTTCTTAAACTTCCTATGCAGTAAAACAATGCCACAAAAATTGGTCCAAATGTGAATTTTTTTCTTCTCCAATTAGACAACCTCTTTTCAATTATGTCTAGCATGCGATACAAAATTTCATTTGACTTTTTTCCTGGCTCCCAATTGACAAGCAAGAAAGTTTGCCGAAAAATTATTTATCTTACAGCCCGACGTATCAGTCCACTTTTGCATTGGTGGTACCTCATTGACTGCAAAGATGTTGCTCTTCACAAAATTTTTATAGAGGCGAAAAAGAGAATTGAGATATTATAACGCCCAACTTTTTATTAAGGAATATGGCTATGTCTAGGTATTGAAGTCAAGGACTAAGTGGAAATGATGTTGCACACAGTTGAAGTTGAAGGAAGTTGACGAAGAAAAAAAAGTAATATTGGTGCAACTGGGCCAAGATGTGGCCACATAAGTGAGATGCAGGCCGCATATTAACCGAACGTGGAGATAGGATTTTTAGCTTCAATTGTTGAGATGCAGGCTCAACGTACGGGCTACATATTTGAGATACGAGATGCAAGTTGAACCTTACGAGCTAGGTGTCCAGATGCGAACCCACATATCGACATCTTACGTGACTAACAATCCGGATGTTGTACCTTATAATGGAATCCAAAAGCTATACAAAATCTACGCTACTGGAATGAGCTACGAAAGGGCACTTGTGGGGAGCACTTGTGGCATGTCGTTCATAAGTCCACCATATGTGAAAGAGGAGAAAATGAGGGTCATGACATACGAAGCCACCTTTAGTGGCCAACTATGGATTATATGGCCCATATGTCTTAACTCCTTAGGTCAAGGGTCGAATTCCACTTACTACCATTATCGTTTTTTAGTTTTTTTCTAACCTTTCTTATAAAGTTATCCCCTTCGTATTATTTAAAAAAAAAAATCTAATGCATAACAACATCCAAAACACGTAAACAGATGATTTTTTTTGTTATAATGTAATTAACTATCTTTTGTTCACCAAGTTGTCGTCACTATAATATTTTATATCTTATCTTAAAAAGCAATGGAGCACCTCTTGAGATCCTAGATTTGTCTCTAGGCATGGGGCTGTTTTTAAACGTTATGGTGCCTGGGAGATCTTGGCTGCCCTCAGAGGAGGTTTGTGTGATGTGCAAGGCAGAAGGTCGGGAGTGGTGAAACACGATTTTAGGGGCTCTACAGACCAAGGCTCTTCGGGTGTTCGATTAATTGATTAAATGGCTCATGCTTGAAGTAAGGTCGCTCATTTTAGTTTTTGTTACTCTTGTTCTTATAGATAAAAGGTTTAAATGAAAATTAGTCCATTATAGCAAGTGTAAAGTTGGAATTGGGGTATCTAAGGCTAAACCCTCTCTTTCCCTAGTACGGCATGACCTTCCATTCGATGTTTCCCCTCTTTCATGAGCCCATGTGATCCATGACACATGAAATGTTGTGAGTTTTCAATGTGATGTATCATGCATGACTGTGTACTTCTTGGTTGTTGTTTCCATTGCTACATGCTTACCATGCCTAAATGTCAAGTTCATACATCTCTGTTATGGAAATGTCTACGTCATTAAAGCCAATGCGTGTACCTTTTTCCATAATGCTATGTCAATGAATATGAATTGCATAATGAATTCCACAGAGGTTCATGGTATGTGATAAACAAGAATGGTCACATACACATTTTATCCATTTCATATAATACGAGTGTGTTACAAAGGCTCGAATACAGCAGATACTATCCCACCATTATATAGCGACCTTGCTAAGCACGAAGGCTTGACACCACAAACAATATTCTACCATTTTATTATGACTGTACTAAGAAAAAGGCCTAGATACAACAAATAGCATCCCCTTTTTATTTTGTGATTGTGCTAAGCACGAAAGCCTGTATACGGATAGTATTCCACCATTTAATTATCACAGTTTTAAGCACAAGGGCCCAGATACTATAGATAGTATCCCACCATTATTTTTTCACCATGTTAAGCACGACAAGATACAAAAGATAGTATTCCACCACTATATTATGACTGTGTTAAGCAATAACGCCCGGCTACAATAGATAGCATCCCAGAAATTAAAGAAGATAATAATGTCACCAAAAAGACTAAGAAAGATAATATGCATAATGAACTATGAGATGCTCCTTAGCTTATTATGTTACCAGTATGCCATGTTTTATGTCCCTATCTTCGTGAGCTTTATGGCCTATCCTATGTTATTCTGTCTGCCAGTTACATGGTACTCATGTCCCTTTTATTAGGGAGTTGCATTTAACAATGTAGGTTCATACGCTCTGAGAATCTTTCAGAAATAGCATCTTTATCCGCATGAGATAGTGATAAAGACTGCGTACACTTACCCTCCCCAAACACCACTTGTGGGATTTCACTAGCTATATTGTTGTTGAGCGTCAGATCACCACCGCCCATTGCCCACCACCCCCCAAGGCATTCACTTCACATCGTAGATGGTAATGCTGGGATACTATCTTCCATTGAGCCGAGGCTCTATTGAAACCTCTCTACCTCCAAGGTAGGGGTAAGGTCTACATGCATTCTACCCTCCCTAGACACTATCTTGTGGGATTACATTGGTATTGTGCTGTCGCTCTTTGGCTTATAGGGTCTTTCAATGAACATCACATTGTTGGTGAAAATTGGTCATCTTCCAACAGATAGTAGTGTTGTTGTCACCTTATTTTAACCAATAACCAGCTTGCCTTTGCCTTTTAGTGATTTTTTCACATTTTGCCACCTCATATAACTAGTCTCTACCTCTATTCTTTGTGAGGTTGTTTGATTGGGAGTAAGTTATTCTGGATTAACTATCTCAGAATAACTCATCCCACCATGTAAATGGATAACTTATCCCATCGCTAAGGTGTAAATGGTGGGATAAATAATCTCATGACTACCGAAAACCTCCAACCAAATGCATGATAAAATGATCTTATATATATCCTGGGATTATTATACTTGAGAGAATTCTTTTGTTAATGCATGACTTCTTGCCAATCTATTACATATTAGTAACTTTTACAAGGCGTCATTGTTTCTTCTTCTTTTTTGAAGATTCCAGGATTTTCTTTTAAAACATTTAGCTTCTTAGCCAAAATGTCAATAATTACACCATTGATGTGGTAACAATCACACCGCTGCCCACTAGACCTACAATTTTATTTTAGTTAGAGCCACGTGTCTCCAAATTTAAGGTAAGAGCTATCTTTTTACCATTGTTCCACAATATAGTAACGGTGGACATTATCCCACTTCTCTGAGTACTAAATTTATTTAGAAAATGGTATGCTAGCATGTGGACAAAGCACAAGGCGCAAGGTAAGCCCCACAAAAAGCATGCAAGTTTACATCAAAAAAGTAGTTGTAGTAGTATGTAAGTTTCTATGCCTACTTTCTTTCGTACTGAGAGTATGTCAATTATATTGATTGTGCTTGACTTCAGAACTAAACAGTCCACTATGAACCACAAACAGTATAATATTTGCTTATTTACCCTTTTTTTGCTTATTATTATATGCAATGCACATATAGGGAAGTAAAGACAAAAAGGAGTGATAAGGCTCACCTTGACCACATCATCAGAAATAACACCAGAAAATTGGCTAGAATCAACAGTTCCTCCAGCACCAAGCATGCCACGTGATAGCCAATTTAACCATCCACGAGGCCTGCTGGATATATGCTCATCTTCCAAAAGTTTAACAGTATTGATAACGTTGCTTACATTACTCGAAGATGAGTTCAACAAAATATCCTGCAGATCCAGCGACAACAATTATTTATATATATGTATCCGCATGCATATTTAAGGAGGGTTTTATTCAACGAAAATGAAAAATAGCAATAAAAGCAGCATGAAAAAATATACTGTTGAGACCCACCCCCCCAACAGAAGTGCACTACCTATAGATAGTGCTTCTCCGAACATCTTAAACCAAAAGAAAAAAAAAAGGAGTGATAGCGCACACTAAATGATGCCTCTATCTTCACTTAGCAACGCATTAACTCCAACAACTAACATAACATATTTAAAACCACAAGATTAAAGGGAAATAAGGTATGGTATATCATAGATATTTTTAGTTTAAGACCACAAGATTCAAAAATCCTACTTATTTTTTAAACTATGTGACCGTCAAACTAAGACAAACAAATTAAAAGGGATGAAGTAAGTGATTTCTTCCCATATATCCAAGTCTTAAGTGATTTCTTCCCATATATCCAAGTCTAGATAGACAAAGTTACCCAGTACGTATGTTGGTGGGAGATAGCAAGTAATACCAGCAATAATCCATGTGTGCCAAGCTAGACCGAACACCACAATTATCCCAAACAATAAAAACATGAACCAGGATGATGAAATGATATATTCTCTGTCCACCCCCCACCACTACACTTACATCTTTCATTAACCAAAAAAGAGTATATGCATCTCGAGATTATCTCCATCTCAGAAGTGTATTCCCTTGCAATGGCAATTGAGTACGATTACGGCTGTGAAAAGCTTATTGAAAAAGGAGGGAAGAGCGTAAACTCGACTCTAAAAGTTTCAGTTGCCTCCCTCACCTGAAACCCCTCCCCCAGAGAAACCCCCCCAAAAAAAGTAGAAGATCAAAGCTACTTGGTAGATTTTTTTCTACATATCAAAGGAAATGTAAATTGGTTTATTTCGGTTGATATTATATGTTAGAATCCTAGGAATATTCTATAGAATATGTGTAAATATAGAAGGTAGCTTAATTAACTCCTATTTTAATTAGGTACCGATTAGATATTGATTTGTATTGATTTTCTTTCTAGACATGTAAACTTAGCTCCTGGAGACAAGGGTCAAGATCTCTCTGGCTAAAGGAAGCACTCCAATGATAATCAGAATTTATGGGGCAGTCATAAAAGCAAAGGAAGTTACCACTCCCAAATGGTGTTAGTTTGTGAAAATCTATCAGATGATCGTGGAATGAATTCAGACCAAACACCAAGATTAAAGTGGTAGATGGCATTAAAACTAGATTCTAGGAGCACTGGCATGAGGCAGGAAATCTGGAGACACTCTTCACCGATATACAGTCTGGCTCTTCAGCAGCAGAGTACAATACCTGAACTATGAATGCCTCATGGGTGGAATATTGTAATTTAGAAGGGACCTCAACGATTGAAAAAGTCCAAGAGTTGCAGAATTCTTCAGCATCATAATAAAACAATTTAATTGCTTGGAGACAAGGACAAATTGCAGTGGTTGGGAAAACTGTAAAGGGACTTTTAAGTAAGTGCAGCACATAGCAATTTGAATCACCCAATTACGCATGCACCGAAAAGGCCCTGGAAACACATTTGGAAGGCCAAGATCCCACACAAAGTGGCCTGTTTTGTGTGGTTACTGGCTAATGAAGCTCTGTCGACACAGGAGAATTTGATAAAGAGGGAGACCACTTTATTGTAGATGTTTTTTTTTTTTTGGTGGGGATATTGCAGAAAGAGTCAATCACTTGTTCATCTGGTGCAAGGTCACCGGCCAATTATGGAGTGTACTCCTAAGGCTTAAAAACATCTCATGGGCCATGCATGGTAAAATTTTTAAGGACATACAAATGGGAAGAAGCAGGATCACAAGCAAATAACGGAAGCAACAACAGAATAATCCCTCCTGCTACTACTTGGGTGGACTATTTCAAAACGAGAGAAATCTTGAGAGTTCTTGAGAATAGGGAGAGTAATATGTAACAAGTAAAACTGAATTATATTCCCACATTGTTTTTTTGGTAAAATCAGATTTACTCCAATGACATTGTCTCTATCATTGAAGGTTTAGATGACAGTGCCTTTAGAGTTCATTATGTAGATACGTAACTTGTGAAGTTGATCATTATGTGTTCTGATGTCACTCTGCTCCAGGTTTGTCCATGTATTTGGTAATGTATGTTAATGACATAGTTATCAAAGGCAATGATAATGAGGGAATTACCAAATTGAAACATCATATTATCCAGCTCTTTCAGACCAAGGATCTTGGTCGATTGAAGTAATTCTTAGGCATTAAGGTTTCTCAATCAAAATAAAGAATTGAAATTTCACGAAGGAAGCATGCACTTGATATTCTTGAAGAGAGGAGGATGACAGATTGTAGGCCTATTGATCCTCCAATGGATTCAAATGTTAAGCTCCTACAAGGGCAGGGCGAGTCTCTTAGTGATCCAGGAAGATATAGAAGGCTGGTAGTAAAGTTGAATTATCTCATAGTAACTCGACCTGATATTACCTTCCAGGTTACAGTTGTCTGTCAATTCTTGAATTCTCCTTGTGATAGTCAATGGAATGCAGTTATTCACATCCTTTGATACATAAGATCTGCTCCAGGAGAAGGATTACTTTATGAAGATAGATGACAAGAGAAGATTGTTGGATATTCGAATTAGACAGGATTAACCTCTAACAGACGATCCACTTCTAGATATTGTGTTCTAGTTGGAGAAAATTTAGTAGCTTCAATAAATAATAAACAAAATGTGATTGCTAGATTTAGTGCAGATATAGAATATCGGACTACGGCAGTAGCAACATGTGAACTCATATAGATCAAGCAACTACTGAAGGAGTTGAAATTTGGAGATACTAAAGGAATGGAATTTGTGCGCGATAATGAAGTTGCAATTCACATTGCATCGAATTCAGTGTTTCACAAGAGGACCAAACACATCGAGATTGATTGTCAATTGTCAGAGAAAAGGTACTCTCAGGTGGCATTGTCACAAGATTCGGCGGTCAAGTGATCAGCTTGCAGACATATCCACCAAGTCCCTAGCCAGTTCAAGTACAAGTTATATATGTAACAAACTTGGTACATATAATTGAAAGCACCAGCTTGAGGGGGGGATTTGAATCCTAAGAATTTTCTATAGCATATGTCTAAATATAGTAGGTAGTTTGACTTTCTCCTATTTTAATTAGCTATAGATTTGTACGGGTTTCCTTTGCTTTTTAGGACAGGTATACTTAGCCATTTAAACCCCTATAGCTTGTGGGAATAATCAAGCTAAGTACTCGCTCAAACTCTTGTCTCTCACACCATGCATACATTCAACATATCCAGTGATAACATTTACGCCACAAACTACTGTTATCATATCAGCTACTTTATTCTTTTAAATGCAGAAGCAATGCAACACAATTTTGGCAATAATGACTAATTCTTTCAAACACACACATACCTGTAACTCACGTTCAGCAGTAGATCTATAATTTAAGATGTCATCCACTTCAGATTTTTTCTCTATTTCCTCGAGCATCTGAAGAACATCCACATCAATCACCTGAGATTCAAAGTTAACAGTGATCATAATGCAAGCTCAAGTGAACTGTGCAACCAGAATAGAAATATTTTCAGCACTTCCAGAATAGTACCTTCCCCTAAAGGTTTGTGCCAAAAATGAAACTAGATTAGGTATTCAAAGTAGAAACTGGCTGTCTGCATAACTATGCATCCCAGAGAAAAAATATTTTCAGCACTTTCAGAATAGTACCTTCCCCTAAATGTTTGTGCAATTGAAACTAGATTAGGTACTCAAACAAGAACTGGCTGTCTGCAGTCTGCACAACTGTTGTAATAGATTTACTCAAGAGGTTTAAAAGCAAGTCAAAATGATCACACTCCCTTGCCTAGTTTTCAAGGGCATAGAGCGTAAATTAAAATTAGCCAAATGGAAGACTCAATATCTGTCTCTTCGAGGTCTCATTAATTCAGTTATTCATTCCCTAAATGATGTCCGTGATCCCAATTCCAACAGAGGTCATTAATAGGTTAACTTTTTGTGGCAAGGGAACAAAGAAAGAAAGGATTTCGCTTGGTACAGTGGAAAGCACTGCAGTTGCTAAGAGATATCAGGATTGGGAATTCAGAATCTGAAGATACAGAGCAAGGCACTCAGAATGAAATGATTATGGAAGTTCACTGATGAAAATCAGTCTGTGGAGGTCAAGTCATTAAATCAGAGTATAGGAGGACGATAAATGAATGACTCAGGAGGTTATTACACATTATGGGATAAGCTTATAGTGATCCATTAGAGACATGTTAAGTGAATTCAAGACCAATACCAATATCAAAGTGCTTAATGGGGAAAAACTCACTTTTGAGAGGATGAATGGCATGAGGTTGGCAGTCTAGAAATGCTCTTTCCAGATATATACAATCTAGTTCCACACCAACAAAGAACTATAGTAGAACTGTGGACACCTCAAGTTTGGGGCTTTACTTTTGGAAGACAGTTTAATGCCTGGGAAATACAAAGAGTGGCTGAATAATTTAGCACAATTGATCAGTTCAGGGCGCTTCAGACAGGCCAAGATGTACTATGGTGACTGGTAATAACAGTGCCTCTTTCAAGGATTATGCACCTTACAGAATGATGAACCACTCCAATCAACAGTAAAACAACTGGCCTTGGAAACACATTTGAAAACCAAAATATCACACAAAGCAAACTTCTGGAGAAGGAAGCAACCTTACACAGGATAAATGGATGAGGAAACGGATCCCATTATGTTCCAGATGTTTCTTTTATGGTGAAAAGGCAGACACAATTAACCATATGTTCCTACACTACACAAGTACAGGACAACTTTGGTGAATATTCTAACCTCAAAGTCATATCATGGACTATGCCTAGAAAGGTGTCAGACGCTCTTAGTAGTTGGGATGATGCAGGTTTGCAGGCTAATAACAGAAGTACATGGATAATTGTTCCAGCCAACATCTACTGGACAATCTAGAAGGAGAGGAACTTTAGATGTTTTGAGAATGTAGGAAGAGTATGCAGAAGATCAAGTTGAATTGTCTCCTGTGTTTTTTGGGTGTAATCTGTTGTACTCAAATGATATTGTTTCTATTGTTGATGTTTTAGTTTCAACATAGATATATGACACCAGAATTTTTAAGAACTTCTGTAAATATGGTTCAGTACAAACCACATAATATTTTGCTCATTATAAAATGTAGATACAGTTATCGGTTTCAAAAAAGAATAAAAACACGAGTCTTCTCATGCAATGGTTGTGGAGATTAAATGTGGAAGTTGAGGTTTACTGGAGAAGGGAAATCATACAAAAGTTACGGCTGATGAACATATGGGGTCAAATCTGGGTTTCTACTCCATGGTTAGCGTCTGGATAAATACTAAACTCTTGCCACAGTTTCTGCGACAAACTGAATTCAATATTGGTGATGGGAGAAAAAGAGATTTTTCGAAAAAAAAAAAAGAATGGGTAGGCCATTCACAGCTCAGAGGAATTTTCCTCTCTTTTTATCTTTGGTCCATGGCATAGAAAAAACCATCCCAGAATGCAGTAAGGGCAGCGAAGTAGCTGAATTATTCACTACACTAGCATCTATAGCAGGTTTACAGGACAGTGAAGATCAATTAGTATGGAAAGGACAAAGCAATGGGAGTTCAAAGTGAAGTCCTGCAATAGCCTACTGCTTGACAACTCAAACTAATCTTCAGAAGGTCCCTGAAAGCATGTATGTAGTTCAAACGCCCATGTCAAAGTTCTGCCCTTTGGCTGTTTGGTGGTTAAATTTCTAGTTGACCGTCTACTTCCTTCCAAATTCATCATAGTCTAACTTACTTGGACTGGATCCAGGAGAGCTTTCTACGGTCCCAACTAACCGTTTCCTTCTTGCCATCTAAGAAGATATTTATTTTCCCATCTTGAAAAATTCTCCACTAACGTTTTTCCAACCATTCTAAAGTTCTTTGTCTTATTTTCATTAGGAGACATGGTTCGAACCTAAGGTCATGTAATCCTGAATAGAAAAAACATTCCTACAGCAAGGTTAGTCTACATCTTTTGGAAACAAAAGTGAAAGAGAGATTAGTTATATTTGTAAGGAAACTATGGCAGTTTTCATCTTGCTGAAGAAGTATCAGCATATTCACAAAAGGTTGCAAATGCAGAACAAAGAATGTGGGATACAACAACTGCAAGAAATCAGAGAAATGTTTCATTAGGCAGTTTCCTGTGGGTGTAGTATAAGAGACATCCCTTGTCCTTCAACTCTTTTCACTCAGAGAATTCTCCAGATTTCTTAATCTCTCTCATTATGATTTCCCCTTTATGGGAGAAACATAACTTTTAAAGAATTTGCATAACACAGGTATATATAACTTTAAAAAAACAAATGGGCAACTGGGTTTAAAGTCACTAACCTGATCTTGTCGAAGGCATTTGAGTTTTATCTTGTAAAAGTCCACATATTTCCGGCGGCAATTTCTAGCATGACAAATTAAGTATAATTACTTTCACAATTAACTTTTATCAAATGTCAACATATAATTAAAATGAACAAGCTAAATGTCTCATCATTTATGAATAGTTGGTGCTTAGTGTCCTGCATTGGTTGAGAGAATGAGTTAATGTCTCCTTATATAGTCTTGAACAACCCTTGACTTATGTCCATAGTCCATTTATTTTAAAGTTGAAATACAATTTCATTCCTAAAAGGAACTCTATATAGATGTACCAAAAGAAATCTATATAGATGAAGCAAAAGCTAAAGCAAAAGTGTGGAAGGAAGGAGTTTACTCTAAATCACTTCGAAGCAACTAGCTTATTAAAGGGAAACCATAAATCCTTTTAAGCAAACCCTAATGCTTCTTTTAACAAAACAAAAGATGAAAACCCAAATGAAAAATATCTTCACTAACAAAGGTGGTATGTTCCGTAACTGCATCCATATGATAAGAATCTAAAGTCATAGCTTATTAAAACAAAACAAGAGAAGTCAAAACAACTAGGAAATAAACCCCTATAAGCTAAGCAACTAATCAAATAACAGCACTAATAAGACTCCAAAATTCCAACTAAAAGAAACTAGCTAATGACTAGATCTCCACTGTAGCACTAGCACAAACATTAACTTTCTATTCCTTCTGCTACATCAGCTCTTGGACTCAAAAAAAAATTTTGTCGTTTTTCTTCTTTCATGAGATAAACCACATCAAAAAATATATGTGCATTCTATGAAGAGAAATTCATTCCCCAAAATCTAGTAGGGAGATAATCTATCTAATAAATATCTATACTATCTTTTTTTTAATGACAAGGAGAACCCACCGATGCTACCCTTTGGGCGCACACAGAGTAAACACCCGCTCCCATGCAATAGCTTGCAAAACACATAGGAGGGGTAACCAGCACTAGGCAATCCCGGTGCAACGAGCTCAACCCAGAAGGCAAACCCCTTGCTTTCGCTGGCAAGGGGTTTCGAACTTGAGACCTCCACCATGAAAGTCTCAAACCGAAATCACTGTGCCACTCTGAAGGGTACATCTATACTATCTTAAAAGCATGAAGTTTCTAACTTAAATATTAAATTACTACAAATCTCCCAATTTAAAACACCCAACTTAGTAGTTTTTTCAATATTATCTTATATTATAATATAAGCATATAACTTTTCACATTGAAGGTTGTGACTTTTTCAAAGAGTTGTGACTTTTCCAAAGAGTTGTGACTTCTCCGAAGGGTTGTGACTTTTTCGAAGGATTGTGACTTTTTCGATGGGTTGTGACCTATCTAAAGGATTGTGACTTTTCTGAAGCATTGTGACTTTTCTAATACAGCATAATATGCACCTATTCATACTATCCTTTGTTAGCTAATAATAAAGAGGTTCCTTCACATTTTTAAACTACAAATTTTCTAAAGTTTTCTATTCTTCTTCTACTTAAAACACCCAATTTAGTACATCTTTCTACATTTCATATTATATTTATCATAAAACTTTTCACATTGAAGATTGTTGCTTTTTCAAATAGTTGTGACTTTTTCAAAGACTTGTGACTTTACTGAGTAGTTGTAACATTTTTTATGAGTTGTGACCTTTTTAAAGGTTGTCAAATTTCTAAACACTTGTTACTTTTTTGGTAAAGCACAATACATATCTATTCCTACTATCCTTTCTTGGCTATTCATAGAGAGATTCCTCACATTTTTGAACTACAAATTTTATACGTTTTCTATCATTATTATTATTATTCTAACACTCAATTTAGTTCATCTTCACATTTCATATTATTTTTATTTATATTATATTAAAAGAAGACACTTTCTTTACATTGAAGACCTATGACTTTTTCAAAGGGTTGTGATTTATATGAAAGGATTGTGACTTTTTTTATGAGTTGTAACCTTTCCAAAGGGTTGTGACTTTTTTAAAGAGTTGTGACATTTCTAATAAGGCACAATAATCACATGTTCATACTACATTTTGTTGGCTATAAATAGAGGGATTCTCATACATTTTTAACTACGAATTTGTTAGTTTTTAATTTTATTCTCCTTCTATCTAAAACACCAAATTAGTACATCATATATATTTCATTATATATTACATTATATTATTAGAAAAGCAAGTATCTTTTTACATTGAAGAGTTGTAACTTTTTCAAAATGTTGTGACTTCTTCGAAAAGTTATGACTTTTTATTGGGGGCACAATAAGCATCTAGTCATACTATCCTTTGTTGTCTATAAATGGAAGGGTTTCTCACATTTTTAAACTACGAATGAAGTTCTCTATTACTCTCTTCATAAAAAATTCAAATGTGATTTTGTAGTTGCTGGTCATCTAAGTTGAAATTCCATATCCACTTCATCATTTGACTTTGATATTGGATCTTCAATTTCTTAATTCCAGCACCTCCATTCTTCTCGCTGATTAAACAAGACACTGAATTGACGAGATGCATTTTATTCTTCTCACTGTTCCCCTTGCAAAAGAAGTTCCTTCTCAGGGTATCCAGCCTTCCCATAACACTAGCGGGGACTGGAAACAAAGACATCATAATAGGTAGACATTGCATGAGTCCATATATTTATTGACTTGCCTTTTTTTCCCACAAAGGTTATCCAAAATATGTTGTTGGAAGTTCCCCATTTCTACCTCCAAGAATGTTGGATAGACTCGGAAGATTGCTCACTTCGACTACTTGATAAATATAACTTTTATTCAAGTTGATGTGCAGACCAAAAATGGACTCAAATAAAACGTTTAGCACCCTTACCATCCTATCTTGATTTATTCAAGTATCATCTGCATATTGCAAATTGGAGATGATCATGTTCCTGTCTTCCCTTGAGCTTACTTTGAACCCTCTGATCCAATTGTTTGTTTGAGCATTCTGTACCATGTCATCTAAACCCTTCCATGGCATTGATGAACAAAAACGGAGATAGAGGATCCCCCTGCCTTAGACCCCTAGGAATCTTTCCTTTGATTCTCTCTCGATCTGGCACCATTTCATCTTTAATCATCAGTTGATTGATGTTGTTGCTTCTTTTGTGTGCATTGGCCACTTCAAGGAAATACTTCGTATTTTTGTTCCTCTTTTCAGAATGCACTTGATCTTTGTCTCTATGCTACCTCTTCATTTTTAATATGTTCTTCATAGTCCATAAGAAGAGATGCCTTCACTGCTGATTCTTCTTCTGTTAGCACTCTTCTTTCCATTTCCGCATCCAATGTAGCTAATTGACTAAGGATTTGAATTTTTTGTAACCCTAGGTTGCGCAAGCTAGCTCTACTCCACTCCTTCAATATGCCTTTTCAGGCTTTGAGCTTACACCCAAGGATATAATCTGCCTTAACAATGAATATAAAGACTCCCACCATTCTCTAATTTTTTCCACAAAGCCCTTGGTGCTGAGCCACCAATTATCCAACTTGACGTAGGATTTGTGCTCCCAAACTCCACATAGTAAAGCAATGGGACTGTGATCCAAGCAGAATCTCTATAGCACCACCTGTTGACTTTAGCCATCACATGCCTTTGAGATTAAGATCCTATATATTCTAGAAGCAACATTGTTATTGAACAAAGTGTAGTTTCTCCCTACCAATTGTAACTCAACCAAGTCTATATCTTCAATAAAATCTGAGAACTCTTATCATACCTAGAGTTCTCCTGCATTTTCTCTTCTTTGATGGATATCTGATGATGTTGAAATCTCCACACACTGCTCAAGGTCTGTCCAAAAGACTTCTAACAGCACCTAATTCCTCACACACAAGCTCTCTCTCTCAACTCCGCAATTAGGAGCATAGACTCTGTTATGTGGCAATTGAAATTGTGAGGCACTGACTCAAACTTGAAGGTGAGAGTGTAGGAAGTTGTTTCCAGCACTTCCAATTTCCGCGATCTACAGTCCCATAACATCAAATCACCCCACCCCACCCCCCCGGCTGATGCAGTAGCTTGCAGAATCTCTTCTATTATATCATGGATATCCCCCTCTAACTTAGACTCCTTTTAGCATACATACAATGTATACAATTGCAAGCATTCCAATTGTTTTACTTTCATCATAAAACTTTGCCCTCCTTCCCCCTGTCTATTCCCCTCACATTTGAAATCAATATCAAAAGAAGTCAGCCTTTTCAATTCCTTAATCCTTTGTGCTTTGCTAATAGAATCAGTTTCCAACTTCCTAGCTTGTCTGCAACTGTCTATTTGCATAAGTAGCTTCAGAGATTCATCCTCATGCCCCTCGAAATACACACCAAATATTTTCGCCGGCTTAATAAGATTTTGCCTTGCCCACATAGATGTCTCCTTTTCTTTTTGTACTGCGAAACTCATGTCATTTTGTATAGGTTCCACATCCTCCACCACCCACTCTTCAAATTTTTTTGTCAGTCTCCATGTTTGAAGTGGTGTTTTGCTCCTTCGGAATTTCCAGAATTAAATCTGCCTTATCACTGCTAACCACCATCGCCATTGTTTCAGAAAGACAATCAGAACTTAGGGGATCAAAAAGGAATACCTCACTGGGGCCTGATAAGTCATTTAAAATGGCATTTGCTCTATCAGGCCCAATCTTCTTCTCCCTGGCTTAAAAATTGCTTAAGATAGACTTGGGTCTCCACTTCCTTAGCACATCAGTGTGGGGTCTCATTTAAAAAGACTCCAACTATCTCTGGGAGCCCTATGTGCCTCATCTCACACCATTTTACTTTTTTAAAAAGACCTTGTCCTTTCTCTGTGGAAGGCAGCTCTATTACCTGCTGGTTCAAAAACATTGGCAAACCTCCAGGTTCTTTGCTGCACTCCAGCTCTGGCATGACTAGCTGGCAATTTTCTTCTATAAATGGTGTCAAAATCTAGAATCGAACATTTGTCTCTACCCAAATTGCAATTAAAAATTTTATCCCATCTCTCTCAACAGAAACCTGACTCGAGCAATTTTTTCTATCTCCTCAGATTTTAATTCTTGCCCACTTCAAAATGGTTCTTAAAATCTGTATCCTCAGTTTTGACCCATCCTCCACAATGGTTCCCAATTTCTGTGAAAATCCTTTGCCACCAGAGTAACAAACGAGTCACACACTAAGCATGGCAATTATATCAAATGGTCAATCGAATTTTTATTCAACCTTACAGAATTAAGAATTAGAAATGTTACCCTTGATTATAGCAGAGATACGCTTAAAGGTCTACTCCAAGTAGATTTGGGCTTTTGATTGGAATCTTCACGCCCTACTACAGGGTTCCACAACTGAAGATTAAATTTGATCTTCCTCCATCTCCACTTCCTCTGTATGATTTGTTCTGCCATATTCCTGTTTGGAAATTCGACAAGGAACATGTTGTCAGCTATCTCGTAAATGTTGATCCCAAATACTGCTTTCCAAGAGACTGCAATCCATCTCCTGATGTTTGATAAGGAGGGAAGTTGTGTTTCTCCCTCTTTGAAAGAGCCCATAATGCATCTATTGAGAAGCCTGATGTCTCTTGCCTCTGGTGTCTCTGTAACTTGAAGGTCTCCTTCACTGTACGAAATTTGCGTCTCACCCGAAGTTTTTGATTTCCATTTGCTTTCCCCAACTGCTGTGGCATAAGAGAGGTCCTTAAATAATCTAGGTTGTACTGCATTCTTCAGTTGGAGAGAGCATTGAGTGAACCTCTCTATAGCCAACTCTGGGACTGTTATAACTACTCTTTCCCGACCATTAAGGGTTAAAATGCTCAAGAATCAACCGTAGTCATTCACCTATTGCAGAAAGTCTTGGTAAATTTCTGTCATCAAAAAATAAGTGTTGGTGAATTTTTCTTTGTATTTCCATCATCTGATTCCTTTTTCTGTCCTTGGATGCTTCCTTGAATACAATGCAGGGCCATCTCATGATTTTCACATTCATAGAAGACATTCTCATTGCGACTTCTCTTGACCCATTCAAACCAAATATCTCTCCCCACTATCCATCTTGTGATGTCAATAGACTTGAAGCCTGCATTGAAATATATCCTGTTTTCCTCCATCAAAGATTTAGAGAAGAAAATCACAGCTAGTCAAAGAAAGAAAGCAATGAAAGAAAGAGAGTAAGGTGAAAAAGCTACTATGGAATGTGGGAGTTGCGTGTAGAAAGAAAGGAAGTTTCCGGAAGGAGCCGCCTGAAAGAGATTTTCCTCCCTCCTATGAAATAGGAGAAAGGGGAGTCTGGGGAGTTGTGCCTTTATTACGTCTTTTCTGCATCTCTTGATTACTCATCACCAAGCAGTCAACATATCATAATTCACATGTTAGTTAGATGATTAAGTGCTTTTTGAAGAGCATCATATTTTTGTATAGGTCCACAATCTTTTCTTTACCACTAGTAGATCGTGAACGATACAATTATTACTTTATCTGACAAAATAATCAAACACAACAATAAGAATTTTCATTCTAATGAAATTCGAACTAATAAGAATTTTCATTCTAATGAAATAAGAACTAACAAGCTTTTAAAAAAAGATTTCTTGCGAAATGTATAGTCTTCACATTTAGAGGTAACTTCTTGTTCCCTCTATTCATAGATCATATAGTCAAAACTCACATATATTTATGGTCAATCTGTTTGGAAGGGTATCAGGACACTCTGGGATGATTTGAGAGGCAAACCGTACTTCAAGTAGGGGTGATGGTAGAAAGATTAACTTTTGGCATGAATGCTTGGTTGGGACATACTCCTCTCAAGTTTTTCTTTATAACCATGGTGTCTGAACCAGATTACGCGCATCTCAACTAATTGCACGAGTTATCTGCCACCTCCGACAGGCAACAGGTATCACGAAACCCAAAACCCTGTTCACCAAGGCTAGAACAAATGGGATGAAATCAACTAGTGTGTTTGTCATTATTGGAATTTGAACTTGGGACCTCATGGTTCTCAACCCACTTCATTTACTGTTAGAATCCTTAATTATAGGGATTCCTTAATTATAGGGATTCCTTAATTATAGGGATTTTTAGAATCTTTAAAAATATTTTGC
>JAABOM020000007.1:14267263-14284541 GCA_011800125.2 Solanum clarkiae
ATACTAGTTGTCGAACCTTCTTTGACTAGTTTGTATGTCTATTTATTGAAATTTTGAACCTCCTTAAAGAAAATATTGACTCTGCCACTGATGAAAGGGTCAACAACTCCAAATTACTGGGCATCGCTTTATGTATGATCACTAATTTCTTTTGGTTTGTATTCGATATTTGATTTTTTGCTTTGAATTAGGATTAATCAAAATATGCATCGAACAATTCTCTGTAAGAGGGTTAGCGACTCCAAATTACTCACGATTGCCTTATGTAGGACCACAATTTCTTTTGTGTATGATATGAACATTATTCATTTTAGGATCTAATTAACTGAAATTTGCCTCCAAAAAATTACTTTGAGATAAAATATCCCCAACTAAAGATTATTCTATTTTCAGGACTCACTCAATATTAGACAAAACTAACGTGGTAAAATCAAAATTATTGAATTTTGTGGCTCTCAAACTCATACCCAAAAAAATAAACTTTGCCACTAAACATTCACCAAAAAACTGATAACATATATATTGATTTCAACAATTTTATCAACACTATCACCAATCAAATATAAAAACCAAGTTTGCCACTAATATTCACCAAAAAAACTAACATATATATTGTTATCAACAATTTTACCAACACTATTACCAGTCAAATAAAAAATCAATATTGCCAACAAAAATCAACCAAAATACTGTCATCATATTGTAACACCTTATAAAATTATCGAAACGCTCCTAAAAGGTAATCGTGTGCATAACACGTCTTCCAAATTTTCGATGAAAAATCCGAGACCGAATTTGCGATTAGCGCGAAAAATCAATTGGGAAAATGGTCTCAACTCGATTTTAGAGCAACCGGGTTGAAAAATAATTTCGCTAATTAACGTAAAAAACAGTGTCGATCCGCGCCTATGGCGCAACGCGGAGGGGGTGCGGAGTAACACTTTGTTTTTCTAAATTTTTTTCGATGGGAATTGAAAGTTTCGAAAATTCACAAAAAGCACTAGTCCGCACCCCTGGAGCGTCACAAACCACTGTATGAATTCTTAAAAAATTTTATTTTAATTCGGGAAGGGCCTTTTAGTCATTCCCCATCCTATCCTAAGTCCTAAAACGTATTTCTGAAGCCGTTTATTATTGATTGAGGGTTTCAAAACTCACTTTTCTTAAGTTTCTATGCAAGAGTACTTTGAGAGGGGAGATAGGAAAGTTCTGAGTATTGAGAGTTTGAATCTAAGTTCTTGAAGAAGAGTTGGTAATTAGTCATCCCAGGTAAGTAAAGGCTACCCAGAACATGGGATTGTTCTCCCATGTGCCCCCACGATTCAATTAGGTTGATAGTTGATAGTTGATGGGTCTTATGTTACAAATTCTTAAATGCTATCTAGAAAACTATTATTATTCTACATGTATTTTCGTAAGTTGATGGTCATCATAACTTTAATTATTTGTTCAACTGATTAATTGAGCTACTGTATAAACTATATGTATTTAATTGTTAAAGAATCCATGAATAAAGTTAGGGTCGATGTCTGGAGCCTGGATTACGTATGTATGCATGATTGTTATGGTCTGGATCTTGATTTTAGTGAGTACTAATGATAATGTTGCTGGAATTGATGGAGTGTGAGGTCCTAAGAGTCTTTAAAATGTCACGCTTGAGTTCTAAAGAATGTCCATAATATTCCCGAATTGAGAGATGATGAGATGAGATGATATCCTTGTCCAAAAGAGACTAAACGATGAAAAAACCTTGATGTTGATATTTATGAGCAATTTGAGTCCTGGGAGGAGTATTGAGCACCAAAAATAAGTAAGAGTGAGTCCACTCGCACTCATTAACTATATGGTCAGCGTAGTAGAGGACTGGATTGTGAGAAACAGGTGTTTCCTTAGTCCAGAAGAGGACTTGATGTTATTATAAACCCCCAGATGTACACCCTTTCACCTAGGTAAGGTACTGGGTGGATGCCACAACGACATCGCTTCGTTTTACCATCACAAGCTCATAGGTTATGGGTGTAGGTCCGAGAAACTCCCAGATAGGTCCCCTAATGATAGTACTCTGATTTTGATGTGATAGTATTAGTCTTGATTGATGGTGATGTGATAGAGTTCTACTCCTTATCTTGAGTTGAAATTGAGAAACCGTTGAGCTAAGGTCATACTATATTGTCTTGCCTCTACTATTTACTTTAGCCCATTTTACATACAGTATATTCCATGTACTAACGCCCCTTTGGTGCTGCATTATTTTATGATGCAGATTCAGTAGACAAAGGACTTCAACAGACTAATCGTTAAGGTTCAGAGCCTCTTAATTTCAGATCGTGGTGAGTCCTTCCCTGCATTCGGTGGATGGCTATTTGTTTAGTTATATTAAGTTATTTTTCTTTGATTGTGGTAGCCATGACCTGTCATGATACCTTCTTAGATAGTAGTTATAGAGGCTTCATAGACATAGACGGATGATGATTGTTGTTGAGGGTTCCTTTGTCCCCTATTATTCTACTTTTAAACTAAGTTTATTTCCTTAATCTTGCTTCATATGATGGATGTTAATGATGAGTCTAATATCCCACTGATAGCTAAAATATTTCTTATATATCTTTCACAAATAAATTGACTGAACGAATACGATGAGACTAGGTGGTTTGCTTGGGGGCCAGCAATAGTCTTCGAGTGCCAGTTACCCCTAAGGTACCCACCCGGGCGTGACAAACTTGGTATCAGAGCACAAAGTTCAAGTGTCCTAGGGAATCTGTGAAGCCGTGTCTAGTAGAATTTTATTTATGGGTGTGTTGTGCACAGACTTCATAAGTAGGAGGATATAGGACATTAGGAAGTGTTATCCTTCTTCTATATAGAGTTTAACTCTATGAAGAATCTCTTTTTAATTCGTGCGTTATACGTATTGTAGAAAATGCTACCAAAGAGAACAACTACTTAGAGAGATTCCTCAGCCCCAACTGCTAAGAACACCCAATCTGAGGCATCGGTCCAAACAGAGATGACGAGACAAAGATGACCTGCCAGGACTGCTTAGGTCCCACAGGCACCCCCTACACAGCCCCAGCCAGCTCCTAACATCGAGGTAGAGTTTTAGGCGAGGCCATCACTATGCGGACTCAGTTGGTGGCCTCCCAGAATGACAGACGGGGTCCTCAAGCTCCTAGTTCTATCTTACAGGAGTTCTCAGCTGTAACCTAACTCATAGACTTTTTGAGGATGAGTCCGCTTGTGTATACACGGTCAAAGGCAGAGGAGGACCTGCAGAATTTCAGTGATTAGATATATAAGGTCTTGAAATCTATGTATGCTACTAAGATTGATGGAGTTGAACTTGTCTCCTACCAGCTGAAAGACATTGCTAATGTTTGGTACCATCAATGGGAGGATAGTAGAGGTGGGGATGCTGAGCCTACGGAGTGGGAGGAGTTTGAAGCTTCTTTCCTTGACCATTTCTTTCCTCAACAGTTGAGGGAGGCGAAGGTGGATGAGTTTGTGAACTTGAAGCAAGGAGGAATAATGGTTAAGGAGTACAACCTTAAGTTTGTTAAGTTGTCCAAGTATGCTCCGGAGATGGTACAAGACATGAGGCCAGGATGAGGAAGCTTGTATCTGGTTTAGGCAGGCATGTGTAGAAAGAGTACAAGGCAGCCTTATTGATCCTCAACATGGACATCTCCAGGATTATGGTGTATGCTCAACAGATAGAGGGGGATAAGAGAAGATATAGGGAGGAGTGGCTGAACAAAAAGGCAAAATCAGCAGGACATGAGTCTAGCCAGCAGAGGCAGAATAAAGGTGACAAGTCCTACTTCCATAAAAGTTCATCTCATCATACACATTCTGTAGCGAGTATGCCTATTCAGCCAAACATGTATGATTAAAAGTCTCATGGATTCCAGAATTTCAGGGCTCAGGGTGCCCAATCTCAGGCCAATGTGACTCAAGGCCCGAAGGGAAAGCCACCATGTGGCAATTGTGGGAAGCTTCATCTGGGTAGGTGCCGTTTAGGAACGGATGCTTGCTTCCTATGTGGGCAGACGAGTCACTTTCAGCATGAGTTCCCAAAGAGGAGACGAGGTGAAGAAAGCAATAGAACACAGTCCTCCGCAACACCTCCAGTTAGCAGTCATCAGAGGGGTAATATCACCGGTACAAGAGGTGGGAAAAATCGCTCGTATGCTATGGTAATCGATAGGATCAGGAGGCTGCACAAGATGTTGTCACGGGTATGCTTCGAGTCTTTACCTTTGATTGTTATGCATTACTTGATCTAGGTGCCACCTTATCTTTTGTGACTCCTTATGCGGCTAGTAAGTTTGGGATTCTTACAGAGTGTTTGCTTGATCCTTTTGTTGTTTCCATTCTTACTGGTGAGTCTATCTTAGCTGAGAGAGTTTACAAGGGTTGTATAGTGTCCATTTATCATAGAGAGACCTTAGTTGACTTGGTAGAATTGGAGATGGTTGACTTTGATGTGATACTTGGCATGGATTGGCTTCACGCTTGTTATGCTTCTGTTGACTATAGAACCCAAATTGTTATGTTCGAATTTCCTAATGAGCCTGTTCTAGAGTGGAAAGGGAGTTCTGCTGCACCTAAGGGCAAATTTATCTCTTATCTTAGAGCAAGAAAGTTAATCTCCAAAGGTTGTATTATCACCTCGTGCTAGTTAAGTCTGATGATGTTGAATCTTCTACTCTTGAGTCAGTCCCGATTGTGAATGATTTTCCTGAGGTGTTTCCTGATGATCTACCTAGAGTCCCTCCTGATAGGGAGATTTGACTTTGGGATTGATGTTCTTCCGAAGACCCAACCCATTTCAATTCCACCTTATAGAATGGCTCCCACAGAGTTGAAATAATTGAAAGAGCAATTGAAATACTTGTTAGAGAAAGGTTTTATAAGTCCTAGTGTCTCTCCTTGGGGTGCTCCCATCCTATTCGTGCATAAGAAAGATGGGTCGCTCAAAATATGCATAGACTATAGGCAACTAAACAAGGTCACTATAAAGAATAAGTATCCTCTCTCCTGGATAGATGACCTATTTGACCAACTTCAGGGTGCTACTTATTTCTCCAAGATAGACCTCAAATCGGGTTACTATCAGTTGAAGGTAAGGGAAATCGATGTTCTAAAAACAGCCTTTAGGACACGGTATGACCATTTTTAGTTCTTGGTTATGTCCTTTGGGTTGACAAATGCACCAGCGGCTTTCATGGATTTGACGAACAGGGTATTCAGACCGTATCTTAATATGTTTGTGATTGTATTTATTGATGATATTCTGGTGTATTCAAAGAATGAAGAAGAGCATGCTAATCATCTTAGAGTGGTTTTGCAAACGCACAAACACCATGAGTTGTATGCAAAATTCTCAAAGTGTGAGTTTTAGCTCAAGTCTGTGGATTTCTTAGGCCATGTTGTTTCGGGAGATGGTATTTGGGTAGATACTCAGAAAATTGAAGCGGTTGAGAATTGACCTAGACCAAATTCTCGGATGGAAATAAGAAGCTTCTTGGGTCTGGTAGGCTACTATCGTAGATTTGTTGAAGGCTTCTCTTCCTTGTCAGCACCATTAACTAAGCTAACTCAAAAGAAGGCCAAGTTTCAGTGGTCTGAGAAATGTGACAAGAGTTTCTAAGAGTTGAAGACGATTGACTACATCACCTATTTTGACCTTGCTAGACGAGACGAGAGACTTCGTGATATACTGTGATGTATCCAGAGTTGGACTAGGCTGTGTGTTGATGTAGAGAGGGAAGGTGATAGCCTATGCTTCTAGATAACTTAAGATCCATGAGAAGAATTATCTGATTCATGATATCGAGTTGGCATCGGTGGTATTTGCACTCAAGATTTGGTGTCACTATTTGTATGGAGTGCATATTGACGTGTTCACTGACCACAAGAGTTTGCAATGCGTATTCAGTCAGAAAGAGCTCAACCTGGGGCAGAGGAGATGGTTGGAGTTACTCAAGGATTATGATATGAGCATCCTCTACCACCTAGGTAAGGCTAATAATATTGCTGATACTCTTAGCAAGTTGTCTATGGGTAGCACTACCCATGTGGAGGAAGGGAAGAGAGAATTGGCTAAGGAAGTTTATAGATAGGCTCGACAAGGAGTGCAACTTGAAGAGAACAATAAAGGCGGGTCAATGTTCAAAATGATTCTGCTTTGTCCTTAGTGTCAGAAGTGAAGGAAAAGCAAGATCAAGCCCTTGCTTTGTTCCAATTGAAAGAAGCGGTTCACAAGCAGAAGGTGATGGTTTTCTCCAAAGGGGGAGATGGGGTGTTGAGATACCAGGGTAGATTATGTGTGCCTAACATTGATGGTGTTCAAGAGAGGATCATGGCAAAAGCTCATAGCTCCAGATATTCCATACAGCCTGGTTTTAGCAAGATATACCACGACTTGAGAGAAGTCTATTGGAGGAAAGGAATGAAGAAGGACATTGCAGAATTCATCTGTAAGTGTCCCAATTGTTAATAAGTTAAGGTTGAACATCGGAGATCATATGGATTGGCTCAGAATTTTGAAATTCCAGAGTGGAAGTGGGAGATGAACAACATGGGTTTTATCACTAGCTTACCAAGATCCGAAAGCAACATGATTCAATATGGGTAATTGTGGATAGAATGACTAAATCAGTCCACTTCTTGGTAGTCAAGACATCTAATATGTCTGACAAGTATGCCCGACTATACATATCGAGAGATTATGAGGCTGCATGAGGTTCCTATTTCCATCATCTCGAACAAAAGAGCTCAATCCACCCCTCAATTTTGGAGATCTTTTCATAAGAGATTGGGTGCGAAGGTAAATCTATGCACAACTTTTCACCCTCAAACAGATGGACAGGCAAAGCGCACCATTCAGACTTTAGAGGATATGCTGAGAGCTTATTCCATCGACTTCAAGGGTAATTAGGATGCTCATCTGTCGTTGATTAAATTTGTGTACAACAATAACTACCATGACAACATTCAGATAGCCCCTTATGAGGCATTGTACGGGAGGAGATATAGATCACCGATTGGCTGGTTTAAGGCCAGAGAAGTTGAGTTGATTGGGCTTGATCTTGTCCACCAGTCCATGGAGAAGGTGAAAGTCATCAGGGAGAGGTTGAAGATAGCAGAAAATCGTCAAAAGTCTTATACGGATATGAGGAGAAGGGACTTAGAGTTTGAAATAGATGATTGAGTGTACTTGAAGGTGTCACCCATAAAGGGTGTCATGAGTTTTGGCAAGAAGGGAAAGTTGAGTCCACGCTGTATCGGAATGTACCATATTGTGAGGAGGATTGAGAAGGTTGCTTATGAGCTAGACTTGCCTTCCGAGCTAGATGGAATTTATCCAGTATTTCATATTTCAAGGCTGAAGAAGTGTTTGGGAGTCCTACCTTAGCAATTTCTATTGAGAGTACGGAGTAAAGGATAGCTTATCCTATGAGGAAATTTCAGTCTAAATCCTTGATCGACAAGTTCGTAAGCTGAGGAATAAAGAGATAGCCTCCGTCAAAGTTCTATGGAGGAATCAATTCGTTGAGAAAGCTATGTGGGAAGATGAGGAAGTGATGAAACTCAAATACCCACACTTATTCGTACCGAATGATGATGATGTTGAAGGTAATGTCCCTATAATTAAGGTATCGAAGTTCCTTTCTTGAGTTAATGTACTAATTCCATTCTTAAGTCTAAGATAGAGATTTAGAAGGTGATGGATAGTTGAGAGAGTTCGAGAGTTCGAGAGTGAGGGGTGAGATGAGTTTTGAGTTTACTCGTGCTTTGTTCTACCTTTACTCATCATTCGAGGATGAATGATCCCAAGGGGGAAATGATGTAACACCTGCAAAATTATCGAAATGGTCCTAAAATGTAATCGTGCTAATAATGCATTTTTCAAAGCTCCAATGAGAAATCCAAGATCGAATTTGCGATCAATGCAAAAAATTCATAAAGGAAATGGTCTCGACCCGATTTTAGAGCAATCGGGTCGAAAAATATTTTTCACTAATTAAAGCAAAAGCAGTGTCAATCCGCGCCCCTGGCGCGATGCGGAGGTGTCGTAGAGTAACACTTTATTTTTTTTATTTTTTGACGCGAAATGAAAGTTTCGAAAATTCATAAAAAGCACTGGTTCGTGCCCCTGGCACATCATGGACTAGTGTATGACTTTTATAAGTTTTTTCTTTTAATTCGAGAAGGGCCTTTTGATCATTCTCCATCCTATCCTAAGTCCAAAAACATATTTCTAAAGATGTTTATTATTGATTGAGGGTTTCAAAAACCACTTTTCTTAAGTTTCTACTCAAGAATACTTTGACAGGGGAGACAGAAAAGCTCTAAGAATTGAGGGTTTAAATCTAAGTTCTTGAAGAAGAATTGGTAATTCTTCATCCTATGTAAAGGCTACCCAGAGCATGGGATTATTCTTCCATGTACCCCCATGATTGAATTAGGTTGATAGTTGATAGGTAATAGGTCTTATGTTATGAATTCTTAAATACTATCTCGAAAACTACTATTATTCTACATGTATTTTCGTAAGTTGATGGCCATCATAACCTTAATTATTTGTCCAACTGATTAATTGAGCTACTGTATAAACTATATTTATTTAATTGTTAAAGAATCCATGAATGAAGTTAGGGGTCGATGTCTGGAGCCTGGATTACGTATATATGCATGATTGCCTTGGTATGGGTCTTGATTTGAGCGAGTACTGATGATAATGTTGTTGGAATTGATAGAGTGTAAGGTCCTTAGAGTCTTTAAGAGGTCACGCTTGAGTTCTAAAAAATGTCCATAATATTCCCGAGTTGAGAGATGATGAGATGAGATGACGTCCTTGTCTAAAAAAGATGAAACGATGAAAAAACCTTAATGCTAATGTTTATGAGCAAGTTGAGTCATGGGAGGAGTATTGAGCACTAAAAATGAGTAAGAGTGAGTCTCACTCACACTCATTAACTACGTGACCAACATAGCAGAGGAGTAGACTGTGAGAAATAGGTGTTTCCTTAGTCCCAAAAGAGAGCTTGATGTTATTATAAAACCCCAGATGTATGCCCTTTCACCCCGGCAAGGTATTGAGTGAATACCACAACGACATCACTTCACTGTACCATTACTGGCTCATAGATGATGGGTGTAGATCCGAGAAACTCCCAGATAGGTCCCCTGATGATTTTAATCTGATATTGATGTGATAGTATAAGTCTTGATTAATGGTCATGTGATAGGGTTCTACTCCTTATCTTGAGTTGAGATTGAGAAATCGATGAGCTGAGGTCATACTATATTTTCTTGCCTCTACTGTTTACTTTATCCCATTTACATACAGTATATTCCACGTACTAATGCCCTTTTGGTGTTGCATCATTTCATGATGCAGATTCAGCAAATAGAGGACTTCAACAGACTAGTCGTTGAGGTTCAGAGCTTCTTGATTTCAGATCGTGGTGAGTCCTTCCCTACATTTGGAAGATGGTTATTTGTTTAGTTTTATTGAGTTATTTTTCTTTGATTATGGTAGCCATGACCTGTCATAGTATTTTCTTAGACAGTAGTTATAAAGGCTTCATAGACGTAGACGGATGATGATTGCTATTGGGGGTTCCTTTTTCCCCTATTATTCTACTTTTAAACTAAGTTTGTTTCCTTAATCTTGCTTCATATGATGGATGTTGATGATGGGTCTGATAGCCCACTGACAGCTAGAATATTTCTTAAATATTTTCTGCAAATAAATTGATTGAACGAATGCGATGAGACTAGGTGGTTTGCTTGGGGGATAACAATAGTCTCCGAGTGCCAATTACGCTTGGGGTACCCTCTCGGGGGGTGACACAAATTTGTTATTATCAACAATTTTGCCAAAACCAATATTGCCATAAAAAACTAACCAAAATAGTGAGAATATATATATTGTAGGCAACAATTTTACCAACATTAACACCCAGATTGTCTATTTTTTTCAGCATATAATGTCCTTGTCTTTTGGGGCTTTTTTCATGTATGGGAGAGACAAAGAGCATTAATTAAGACTATCTTTTTGTTCTTCTCTTTTTTTTTTGGAGATTTTTTCATGCATGAGAGAGACAAAGTGCACTAACTAAGACATTTTTCTCTTTGTTTCATTGTTTTCTTTTTCCTTTTTTTTTTTGTGGGGGGGGGGGGGGGGGGCGCACCCATGTAGTTCCTGTTTGTATAGAAGATGGGGTGGCTTTTGGAGATAACCACATTTTGTATGTCTCTTCTTTTGGTATATCTCTTGTATGAGGCCTAGTAAGCCCTGTTATTATCAATAAAAATCTATCTTGATCCCCCACAAAAAAAGGACTGCATCACTGGACTTCTTCATCGCAGTAATGACATTCATAATTCTATCCAACACAGGTGGAACTTGAATGCCAAGACCAAAAAGGCACGCCAAGGTATCAAAAATCATTAAACTTCCGTCGGCTGGTGAAGAAGTTTCCTTTTTAATAATAAGTAGCTGGAGAATTTGAGTTTCAACATTCACAAAGTGCAAAAGAACATGAAACTAAAACGAATATGAAGAAATGAAAAGTCAAATAATTGACTGCACAGGACTTATATCTAAATAATCTAATTAAAAAAACAAAAAAGACAAGTCCTCCAAATGTTTTCCTACGTTTATTGGGGAAAAGTTTCTTGAGAAGCTAAACTTACAGTCTCTCTCCAAGGTATTTCCAAGAAGTTCTCCTCAACCTCTGTTGAACATCCAGTAAAACAGATTTTTGTGCATACTGCCACCAGGCTATTTGCCAGCCTTTAACCTTTTTACCTAAAGGACGAAAACGTCCATACCTACAATGGACACACAATAGCACCACTTACAAGAACATCAACAATTTAGAAAGGATAATCTTTTCTGATGCATCTGATGGATGTGTACCCAAAAAGTAAGAAAAAACAGAATGATTAACAGAAAAACAAGTCTTAAACTAAATATAGAACGAAACATAGAGACGTTTGGAAGAAGATATTCACACATTTAATCAATAAATTAACTTATTTGTTTGATATAATTAGACGAAAACTGTTGTATACAAGTAGTTTCTGAGTTCATTGATTAGTTGTGATTAGTGGAGAATCATGCGTTGATATCCCAATACTAAGTCATGCAATAAAAGGAAAAATAAGGAGTGTGTTAAGCTAAGAAGTACTTCTAATGAGGAGCATCACTTCCTATTATTGCACATAAATAGAAGGAAATTAAGCTTAATCGAGGTACTTCTCTCATACGAACTCAAAAAATACAGGGAAAAAACTTGTGAAGATGTCGTCAAAACCCAAAATAAGCAGACTACATGCAGCTATATGCCTTACCCAACAAATTTTGGTGTAGCATTCAAATGAGACCACATCACTTTTCCATTTTTTCAGTCCGTGAACATACAGACACAGTGTTCAATACTAATGAAGAGGAATGCTGCTCCAAGCATCACGACCTTTTTTAATATTTTCAATTTTTTGTCGAGCATAAAATCTATACCAGCCGAGCATTGTTGAGCTTTCTGGAGAACAATATTTCTGTATAGTTCAGTTCTAACATGAATAAGTTACATGTCTTGAGAATTTATCACTTTTCTGTTATTGCAAAATTCATTTGTAGTTATGGAGATGAGAATATCAACAGACAACGCAGGCTTTCACCATAAGCTATTTAAAAATGTAAAACTACTTAACACACTATTTGCATAGAGATTCTTTCATTCTCCGTAAATAAGATTCAAAACAGCTCAGCAAATCATGAAAATATATCGACCAGCACAGCTTAAACAATACCTGGACCCCCTTTAAGTTAGAACAGCTAATCATGTAAATATATATCGACCAGCACAGCTTAAACAATACCCAGACCTCCTTTAAGTTGTTGCAATCAAAGTTCGGTTGATAAAGCTGAAGCTCAAGGGAATGAATATGTACAAATTTTTAGATCATATATATTAATAGGAGACGTTGAGAGACGAACAGCAACGCAATTGTACTTCTGTAACTTCTTTCCTGGGTTGAGGACATCTAGTTCTCAATCCTTCTTTCATCAATAAAATATTCTTCATCATAAAAGATGGGAAGGGAAAACAGGAAAATTTTCGAAAAAAACTCTCAATGTCTGAGCGAAAAAAAATAGTTCAAGGTAAACTATTATGCTCCTCATAGAAAAGGTTCCTATAAGAAAGCTGATACAAATGAAAAACTATTGGATTTACAAGGCAAAAGGTGACAACATCTTACTTCTCTCTCAATTGACATGTCAGCAAATAATCACAAATGTTCAAGATTTGTTGTATTTGAGTCGGATCCAGTGAAACAACCTAATATGCAATGAGAAAGGAGATCAGCAACTATATTAATGGACGGCGAATGAAATTCTTTAGTACAGTAGGAAATCTCCTGTACAAACCACATTATTCAACTCTACACTTATGAAGTACTGAGGAACATCTTTCTCAAGCCTTCCTAAACGGTTCACCTATACAAGAACGGATAACAGCTCATTAGAAAACAAATGAAAGAAGAAGAAAGTTTACAAACAAAAAGATATGTTAATTCCACCGTGTAATGCAAAACAAGTGCACACGAGCCTATTTAGAAATTAGTCAACACTTTCAAAATTTAATACCGATTTAAGTCAAAGGAAAATTCCCGAGCAAAAAAGAAAACTAAAACCATACATGAAAATGTTTAATAACTATTTAGAACATACAGTCATGTTGAACCAAGTACAGGTTCAATTGATGAGCTTTAAGCATTAAACAATGGTGTGATATTCGTAGACACAATGGAAAGCTCCTAGAGAAAGAGAATATGTTGGCTATGGTCTGGTATATTTTTACAGCTTTTCGTGATCACTCTCTTAAAACGCAGTACATGGGATTGGATAATTCTTGTCCTTTATGTGGCGTAAGGCTATAAGGCCTCTTATGAAATATTCACTTGACAAATCTTCAGAACTAAGTGGATGTCTGGATTGGCTCTTTTTAAGTTGCTTACAAGCTAAAACCAAAAAGTTGGAGACATAAATTTAGAGGGTGTTTGGATTGGCTTATTTCAAGTAAATTTTGGCTTTTAAGTTCTTTTTTTATTTTTTGAGGTATTTGGGTGAGACAAAAAATGCTTTTAGGCACATAATTTTAGGCTAAAAAGTACAAAAATAAGCTAAAAGCCAAAAGTCTTCGGAACTAAGTGGAAGTCTGGATTGGCTTTTTTTAAGTAGCTTACAAGCTAAAAGCCAAAAGTTGGAGATAAATTTAAAGGATGTTTGGATTGGCTTATTTTAAGTAACGTTTGGCTTTTAAGCTCTTTTATTTTTGGCGGTATATGGGAAATTTAAAAAAATGCTTTTAAGCACCTACTTTTAGACTAAAAACGTACAAAAGTAAGCTAAAAGCCAAGCCTAAAAGTAGGTGCTTAAAAGCATTTATTGTCTTTCGCAAATACCTCCAAATCCAAAAATAAAAAAGAGCTTAAAAACCAAAAGCTACTTGAAATAAGTCAATCCAAACACCCTCTAAATCTATCTTTACTAGCCTGATGACAACTAGTTTTCTTCAGTCACATATTTTGGTAGAGGTGGAGCACCAGGTACATGTACCAAGTAACTCTGCTAAACATATTTCATATGCATATCAAAATAGCAAAGCTTGAATTTAGATGGAAAATAAAATGAGAGATGAGAATTTGGTTACTCCATCAGTCCATCTTTTGTTGAACGATTTAGAGATAGCACATTAATAATAAAGCTTCATGGATTTCTACCACTCAAATGTAATATTCAAATGCAAGATGAGAAGTTGGATGTCCACCATAATACAAGCGTCCTTATATCATATTTACATTTTTTGAGATGCAAAACTGTCATTTTAGGGAGAGCTTGTTAAGTAATAAATGCACCTTTAATAAAGAAGAATAGATACGATCATCGTATAACTCATTCAAACTAACTAGATCATCGATGGTCAGGTAATGTTGGACAAAAAGTGCTCTCGAGGAAGTAACTTATGGAGGATGCATTGCATGATAAAGAAAGGTATGGCACCACTTATCAGATGTCATATATTTCAACTATAGGGAAGCACACACGTGGTACAGTTAATTTTAACCTATATAATATAGAAAGCAACAAAGACTCAAGCATGACTTCTCTTTTTGTTTTTAAATCAAACACAAAAGGAATAAACAAATAACAGAAGAACAAAAATTGAGTATCAGATTCACATACCGAAAGGGACAAAGATACATCTAGCGGGACCAATATACATCTGTCATTATTTGCTTCTGATTCTCTGGTCTGACTGTTAGAATCCACTGCATTGTGTCTCATCACCTCATGACTACTTTGGAAGGTATTACAATAGAGTTCCAATCCTTTAACTTCAACAAGTTTGTTGACACTCCCATCTCTCACTTTCCCACTAGAAGATGGACAAAGGATAAAAAAGGGTCAAAGCATCGTAACAAAAATCAAAAGACTCAGTAAACAACATTGTTGAAGACACTAATTAGGTAAACAAACATGTGTTATCTAGCATCTTAAGCTTTTAGATGAGATGGTCACACACTTAGAGATGGTATTCAAAGCAAGCACAGTTCTGGGGTTCAAGTCGCACTGCAGACGAAATTGAACCATGGAAAAGAATTAGGCCCACATGTGAGGAGGCGTGTTGAAGACAATAATTAAGTAAATAAAGTATGCTCTCTTTAACAACTTAATCTTTTAGACGAGATGGTAACACACTTCAACAAACACAAATGGTGCAGCTTTTGATTCTTATAAACCGAAAAAATGCTTTGCAGAAGTATTAGCAGACGAAATACCGCTTGCCCAAATGAAGCACATATTGTGTTTTTTATTGATGAGAAACACATGTACATAACATTTGTTAGACTGATACAAAATTGTTTTAGGAAAAGAAAAATAATTATCCCCGCAATTTAAAAGTATATATAACCTTAAGTTTCTAACAAAATTGACTAGTATAGACACAAACAAATAAATCTTCCTTTTGTATTTTCTCTTAAATATAAGAGAATACAAGCATACTGCTAGTGAACAATGTGTTTGCTTGAGGTGTGTGCTTGTAGTGAACCCCCTTCAATATTTTTTTTTTTTGTTTTGATTTATTTTTCTTACTTCTCTTTTTAATCTTTGTATACAACAATTACAATTTGACTTAAAATATTCGATTATAAATTTAAAAATTATGTAAAAGAGGACGACAACAAATCACAATATAACATTTAAAATATTGAAAAATACAAAATACCTTGGTTGATTCTCGAATTTTATCAGTAACAAATATATGATATGTTACAAATATAATAAATCATAAATATAAACTTAAAATATTTGGTTATATATCAAAAAATTATGTTAACAAAAAGAACATACCCAGTGATATCCAACAAAGTGGGGTCCGAAGAGGGTAGAGTGTATGTAGACCTTATCACTACCTCATGGAGATAGAGAGGGTGTTTTCGAAAGACCTATGGCTTAAATGTATCCACCCCAAAAGAAAGGAAGAAAACAATATATAAAGTAAAGATAAAACGAGAAGCAACATCAATTCTACAACGACAAACAATAAAATAACAGAATAATCAAAGAACAGAAACAGCACAACCATAATAGCTCGACTAATCCTATGACAAACCAAAAAACCGTCACAAGGCAAGACGACATTCTACCCTTACTAACCTTCTATCCTAGTACGCGACCTCCACTCTTTTCTAAGGTCATGTCTTCGATCATATAAAGTTGTGTAATATCCTGTCTAACCATCTCTCCTCAATACTTTTTCGATCTACCCCAACCCCTCCGGTATCCCTAAATCCAATCTCACGCGCCTCCTAACTGAAACATCGGCACACCTCCTCTACACATATCAAAACCACCTCAGTCTCGCTTCTCTCATCTTGTCTGCCATAGGGAGCCACTCCTACCTTCTCCCAAATAAGTTTATTTTTAATTTTGTCACTTCTAGTATGTCCACATGTCCATCTCAACATCTTCATCTCCGCAACAATTTCAAATTAAGTTAAACAACAACAACAACAACATACCCAATGGAAGCCCACAAGTGGGGTCTGGGTAGGGTAGAATGTACGCAGACCTTACCACTTGGGAACCCTCGAGAACTACATAAAATATAACAATTTCAAATATCTAAAAAATTGCATAAAAATTTAGTGGACTCTCCAAATTTTAATAGTGTCACATAGATTAGGACAAGATAATTAACATATATTATGTGAAAATAATGACTTCCATGGTCGATACCCATCATCTTGACTGCCATGGTGGTTGTAGCTATATGAATATGATTGAGAAGTTTACTAGCTGGTTGTTGTAAATTGACATGTCTGCTTACCGAACTTCTTACATTTTGCATACAAGTTGAACATTGTGTGTTCCATAGTCAAACTTGCTATTGATGACCATCCTAGAGACACGTAGGAGTTGATTTGTATCGGATGTTCCTTTTTGGTTTGATTTTGCAATATGTGAGCAGTACATCATTATGACAAGTATTCAATTGAGTAGTCTAATGATTACTTTCTCTTACATTTTTACATTTTTATGAGTGTTCCCAAGAAACAGCCTCTACCTCTATGAAGTAGTGGTAAGGTCTGTGTACATTCTACCCTCCCCAATCCCCACTTGCAGGATACCACTAGGTATGTCGTTGTTGTTGTTATATGAAAATAATGTAAAAAGTACTGTAAATCACAATAATTACTACTAGTAGAAAATATATCCTTTGTAATACTCCATTGGTATATTGATACCATATCAGTGTCGTATAGGACAGGAGGTCAATTATCTGTAATATTCCATCGATATATTGATACCCTATCGGTATCATATAATTCTTCGCTCTTTTTAAGATATAGAACGATTAAGAGAAAATTATTAAAGTCACAAAATTATGCATTAAACTCTAAATTAATAGAAAATATATTCTTACGTTACTCCATCAGTATATTGAGACCCTATCGGCATCATATAATTTTGAGCTCTTTTTTTAATAAATAAATTATTAAAGCCACAAACTTATTTATTAAATTCTATATTAGTAGAAAATATATTCTTTGTGATACTCTGTTTGGTATATTGATACCATATCGGGATCATATAGGACTGAGATCAATCCTCTGTGATACCCTGTCGGTATATATACACCCTATGGGTATATCATATAAGGTGGGTGCTGACATCAGCGTGCGAATTTTAATT
>JAABOM020000007.1:14286362-14313971 GCA_011800125.2 Solanum clarkiae
GGGGGGGGGGAGAGGCTCCTCACGCAGTCAAAATTCGTGCAACACACTTATGTTGCGTCGGTGAAAAGTGTCAAAATGAAAAAAGCGAGCCTGACATGAAGTGTTTAAAATGAACAAAGCCTAGTTGAGATATCCAAGTAAAAATTGGTGCCAACTTTCTATGGCCACCAATGGGTTAAGCCTAAGTTTACCCTAAGAAAACTCAATGTTAGAATTCACACCGCACTTTTTTCTGTAAGATCTAACAAGTTCTTTTGAAATAAGCATCATCTTCCTTAACCGAAGTCGAACCAACACTGAAAAGCACATAAATGGCTTCTTCCTTGAGAAACTCATAAATATCTTACAGTACTTCTATTACTAGTAATTTTTTTTTTTAATCATGTAAACATATTTTCATTCATAAACATTGCCAAAAAGCTGGAGAAATACAAGGGGTATACAAAAAGGTTAAGAATCTATAATTATAAATGATTCTAACAAAGTCCACTCAATCTCCTATACAACTTGGAATTCTATAGGTGCACGAAAAGGAAATAAGGGACCAAAGGCTAATCAGTTGAGAAAAACTCGACTCTGCCCCCATCACTAGCTCTCTTATTTCTCTCTCTACATATACCACCCACATCGACATGAGTTGAGCCACATTCCATGCCCTACGTATTCTCCTCCTCCTGCTACTCTTCCAATTACACATCAACTCTTTCATAGTTTTTTGGCATTGTCATTGAAGTACTAAACCACGTAAATACATCCCGCCATAACCTCATGGTAAAGTCACTACAGAAAAAGATGATCTACATCCTCACCCACTTCCTAGCATATGTAAAACTAGCAAACACAAACAACTTTTCATTTTCTAAGATTTTCTGCATCAGGATTACCCCTCTAGCAGCTAACCAAGTGAAAAAACACACCTTCCTGGTACCTTTGATATCCAAACTATGTTAAAAGGAAAACATCCTTCTCCCTAACCAAAAGTTTCTCATACAAAAAGACGAGACCGAGAACACACCATTATTCCCTGTATTCCACCACAAATCATCGGGATTATCTACCATTGTTGCTTGTATATATCGTAAAGTCAACAATCGTTGAAACTCAAATCACCTCCTATTCATAGAAGTCCCTTCTAAATCTCAAGTCCCGAAAAGTCTCTCCACATTGTGTCCACTTAATATGTTTGAATTGTCAAGTCTCTTTGGCAAGAAATTCTATGTAGGCTCAGGAACTCATCTTCCAACAGATTGTCTTCACACCACCTATTTCCCCAAAATTTTATTCTTCCCCCATCTCCAACCAAGGAGGAGATGCTTTGAATGAATACGATCTTAGGCCACAATAAGATCATCTCTCTCTTTCTATTCAAAGTTCCAAGACTGCTAGTTAAGTTGGTCACATTGGTTCCCCGTCCCTACTCTCCTCTCTCTCACCCTAGTTGGGCTTTGGCTTAGTGTGATTAAACTGTGAATCGAGTCAAGGGAAAAGAGGTCCAACTCCAAGCTTTGAAGAAAAGAAGAAAGACCTGGCTTCAACGGAAATACTTTAGGAAAGTTTATTTTCCCAGGAGGCATAGTCACATTCTAGTTCTCTATTCCTCTTCCGTAACCCCATATTTATCAAATATTTGATTCCACCCATAAATCGATTTTCTTCCTTATGAGTTATATAGTCTCAATAAATTAGTTGTCTGCTCTTATTTAACAGGGTTCTATGGTCAGTCCATGACCCTTGGATGCCGAAGGCATCATTGGGGTGATCTCATAGTTCCTACAGGGTGGAGATGATGGGATCGATCCATGAATTTTCCTTCCTTTTCTTTAGCCACATTTCGCTTAAAGGGTTGAAGGAAAATAGTGCATCAAGTTGTTCGCAAACCCCAACTTGATCCTCTTCCCCAGAGATCTCAGATTGGTTACCATCCCTCTCGAAAAAGAATTAACCTCCACTCTAAACCTCTAAAACCATTTGGCCAGCAAAGCTCTGTAAACACCTTTTAAGTCTTTAAAGGCAAGTCCTCCCCATCGGCCGTATCCCAAAGAAAATTTCTTAAGATCTTTTCGAATTTTCTTGAGACCGAAGCTTAAGCATGAAACAAGGACAAGTCATAAGTAAGAATGCTTGAAAGAGTACTCATAATGAGCACGTCTTTTCGTCTCAAACCCCTCGAGCTCCCATAAAAAACTGCAAGGATTGTCATTCGCCAAAACAGTATCTAACTAAAGAGATGCAAGAATTGATCAATTTTCTCTATTTCTCCCCCAAAAACCCATTAGTAGCATAACAGCATCTAGGAACTTTCACATGATCATAGGTCTTTCAGGATCTAGCTTGCAAATACACCTGGCACTCTTTGCTTTCTCTTTGAATCCACCACTTCATTCGTGACCAAGGTTGCATGCAAAATCTGTCCACCCTCCACAAAAGCATTTTGTGAAGTAGATATAGTCTCGTTCATCACCTTCGCAGGCTAATCGAAAGCACCTTAGAGACGATCTTATAGATGTTTCCCACTAGACTAATGGGTCTTTAATCCTTCATGCTCAAGGCTCCCTCCATTTAGGGAAGATGACAATAAGCAAAGCATTCAAACTTTTTTCAAAATCACCTCTATTTTGACCATAATCCAACAATGTTGAAAAAAAAACAAGAAGAAACTATAGGGCCCCCGAAGACCCTTCTTAAGCCAAAGACAACTTAGCTAACCTCTTAAGCCAAAGCCAACTTAGTTAGCTCCCTTTTCAACCCCTCTTTCTCATTCCCCTATAGCTTGCTCCCTACTTCTATCCTCTCCAACTCCCTCATTTCATTCATAAACTCCCCCATTTTCACTTTTACCCTCCCATATACTTCTAAATTTCACAACTTTATGTCCTTTTTAACCAATTTCAATTTCTTGGCAAGCCTATAAGAAGGCCTCCCCTCCACCAACCAGCCACTGTATCCCCAAAATCTGACACATTTAGCCACATGTTCTCAAATCTTAAAGGAGATCTCGTCCATCTTCCTCTACTTTCATCCAACACTGATGGTGAATAGCCAAATAACAATCGTGATAGAGAAAACTAGCTCACATTGGGTGTCAATTCCTCCTAAAATGTAGACGCTAGGAATTTGTCTAGTATCAATCTAGAAGAAGAATCCTCCTCCCTGGGCCAAGTGAATGAGGCACCCGATAAAGGCCAAAATTCTCTACTACATCCCAGATATTAGGTGATCAAGAAGGGACATGTAGGAGAACGAGATGAGAGAGGAGAGCCCAAAGAAAACCTAGCAATGAAGGATCGCCAAAAATCTGAAAGCTAAGCACCAAGAGAATAGCTCAACAAGCTCAAGAATTCAAATGGAAAGCAAATCGAGTACACAAGGAAATATAAAGATTCTCAAAGACAATTAGGTAAAAATATACCGAAGATGTCAGCATGTCACGGTAAAGAACATGAACATTTCTGATGGACAACTGAATGCTGTCAAGGATCTGAAGAAGATTATCAGGAACGAAGTATTAGAGAGAGAATGAAAATCAATGTGCATATATACAACTAAATAGCACAACCAATCCAAAGAAATTTGTAAGGAAGAAAAATCTCAAAAGGTCCAATCAGTGCCTTCAACAAATAAAATATACAACCTTTGCAGTAATGTATGAAGTAAATGAGTTTCCAGCCTGACTATCTGCAAAACCCAACAGATATTTTAAGAACAAAACAAAAGAAGACAGAAAACTAAACAAACAAACAATCAAGTATTGATCTCTACTAACAGAAAGCAGACTAAGTTACAGTGTACGGGACACAAGCTTAACATGAAACTGTAATTCAAAAATAGCTACACTAAATTAAAACACAGCAAACATTCAGTAGGGAGAAAAAAATAGGAAACAGAAAGTAGCTTTAAGATTTGTCATCAATCATCTAATAGTATAATAACCTTAAAAAATTCTAAATGGACACTAGTTCTGAACAGACTGACAGATCTCGTGATTATTTTGGTGCAGCGGACTGAACAGTGAATACTATGTTCAGATGTCACTGTTTTTCTTTTTGGATCAGTAACTAAACTAATCTTATTCAACCTTAGATGGGAAAATCAGAGTGAAGCCTGGGCCAGTCACTGCCTTCTCAGCACAACAGCACACCAACTTGAAGTCTTATTTGAAAAGCTCTCCCTACCTTCACAGAACTTCTTGTGCCCTTCTCGTAGTTTTGACTTGCTCTTAGGCTACCGTTGACTGGCTTCGCGGCAACATTTCAGTCTACGCACACATGGCTAAGCACTATCAAGCGAAGCTTTTTCAAACCAAGCTAACTAATATAAATTTTATCTTTTTCTTGAATTGAACTCTTCTAACTAAACCGTTCTATATTCAATTGAGGAATAGAAATAAAGTTCAAAATGTTTTAGTTTCCATTGTTTAATCAGCAATTTCTTATTTAACTTTTTTCATAAATCTAAAATAAAACCCCAAAAAAAAGGATTTTGCCAACAAAATAGAAAGAAAAGAGAGAAAATAATCAAATGGCCCCTCAACCTATAATTGGATTCTCAAAAACACACTTATATTTCACTGGGATCCTATTACCCCTTGGATTATTTTAAAGTGGAATAAATGTACCCTTAAGTGCTGACAAGGCACAACGAGTGCTCACTCTTTTATTTGTGCTTCCACCAGGCTTTTAGTTCTCTTAAATGCATATGAGGAGTCAAAAAAATTGATTAAAAAACATTTTGAAGCATATTTGATTTTTTATTAAATATATTTTTTTTTCACTTTTGTCTTTTATTTTATTTTCTTTACTTCTTTCATTTCTTTTCTTTTTCCCCCTCTTATCACTCAGCACCCATCCCACCTGGGTATTTCCTCCATCACTATTTTTTTTTTTTGGATTTGCACCGGGTGTCTAAGTCTCTTTGAGCCCCGACTAATCCCGGGGGTGCACAGGCCCTCGGAAAGGAGTTTTCCGCAAGTGCACCATAGTTAATTCAGACATTTCCTCCATCACTATTATTGAACCACCATTACCATAGCAGCCCCATCTATTCAGCCATCTTCTAATACTTTCTCACGATTTGTCTCACCATTACCTACAACTATTAACATTGCAAATCACCAGCAAAACCACCAAATAATCATTAAAACTATTACTCAAGTGGTCGAAAAAATCAAATCTACATTAATCTCCTTGCTCCAATATATCTTTAGTCTCTATTATTGTCCGATGAAAAATTCAAACTACACTCAAAAAGAGTTTCACAAACTTTAGCAGAAACCACCAATCAATTCTGCTCAACCCAAGTAATGCCAGTGATTTCCTCGAGTGTAGAAGGCGTAAATCCTTCATTGTCTAAAGAAGAAACCCAAGGGGTGTATTCATACCAAAGTTCAAGACCATCATCAAGAACTTTGAGCTTGAAATTGGTTTATAGATGCGGAATTTGGGTAGCATAGGTGAATGGTGTGGTCTAAACGACTACTGAAGTAGTAGTTGTGGTGGTGTTGATGAATATTATTGATATCTTTGACCGGAAGGAGGGACGTGTTGATATGGGTCTTGGACTTAGGTTTGGTTTGTACAATATGGAAGGTGAGGGGTGGGGGTGACTAGGGAGGAGTGGGGTAGAGAGAGAGAATTGCTCAAAATTCACAACTAGTCACAGAAAATTTCAGTAAGCAATTTTATCTATTGGGTTAAAAAAAGATATATATGGGATCTATATAATAATTCAGCGAATAAAAAGTTAGAAAGTTGGACAAAACAAAAAGGTTTCAAAATTCAATCATTAATATTTAATGAGTTCTTAACTTTCGCTAAAGATTTTTATATATGTTCTTTAATGATATGCAAGAAATTGCAGTAGAAAAGAAATAAGGGAAGTTTGTGATGATTTTCTAACCTGATCTACTAGGTAATCAAGTATCATTATGCATGAAGATAATGAATTTGATCGTTGTGGTCGAACTCTATTATGGATTTCTGACACACATTCTCCATAGGGCCCTCAAGCCTATATTAATGCAAAATAGCCAAGCACTAAGCTAGTATTGAACATTACAAAATAAGAGGGTCCCTTGTACAATAACAAAACGTAACACCTCATATTTTTGTGCTAAGGTTTGATCCATGAGACTTAACCCAAATCAGTTAATTTTGGTGTTTTGCAAGTGTTTGGAGGACCTTTTTGAATATTTACACCAACTTACGATAGCCCTACATACATATGTTTCCATGAGATAATGATGATTACCCTATACAAATTCTATCCTCATAAACCATGAACACTTCATGAATGTAGCCCTCAGTCAGAGCCAAACCAACATGGAGCCATTAGGGTGCAAGTGCACCCGGTAGCATTTTTAAAAAATTATACATATTTTAATAAATACCCTAAGAAAGGATCATATATTTAAATCTGCAATCTCATAACCAAAACTCACCTTGTTGCACTAGTCAAAGCCATACTATACACACAATATCATGGGTTTGAGTTCAGACATAGGCAGTGTGTTTTTGTCTTTAAATTACTTTTCTATTTTTTGCTTTTAAATTTTGTTTTTTGCCACCTCATCTAACCCCACCCCTTTCTTCCTTTAAATTAAATACAAATTTAACCCTTTTCTTTTAAAACAAATTTTGAAGTAAAAGCCCTAGCAGCTCTAAACAGGTTACACAAAACAGACAAAAACTTCCCAAAATTCAACTAAAGTACTAAAGAAACATACTTCACGGAAGCTACGGTAATTGGCCTTTGGCGAGACCCATCAGTATAAGCAAACCCAGGCTACTTATTCAAGTATTTTTTTTCCATTATATTTCATGATTTTTACTATATCCATATTTGTTGCTTTACCTATAACTTATTCTATACATTACACATTGTGTATCACAATATCAAGGTATATATATTGATATTAAATAAATGAGAATTGGAAAAGTACAACATACCCCATGAAATCCCATGAGAACGACAACTTTATTAGTTTAATCTAATAATAAATAGTTCATTATTATAATATCAATATTGAAACTTAACATTAAATAATGGTGTCTGTTCAAAGACTTTTTTGATAGTTTAGTTAGGGATCCCAATGTTTCACGGATGAAGGCCATAGTTTAAGCTTTTTATTTCATTTTTTAAATGATCTACAGGATTTGCATATTACAAGACAAGATCATATTACTTTCAATTTCATAGGGCTAAATAACTCTTTACAGGTTGTCTTTTCGTTCACAAAATGATAAGTTCTTCCGTGATTCCCATAATGCGTAATTTTTGAAGATAATGGTGCCCCCTCAATCTACAAATCCTGGGTACATCTGCAATCAGTTATGTGTACTTTGAGATAGGGAAATCCTAGACATCAGTCATTGATATGAACTCCCAAAGCCAAGATTCTCATGATACCGACTCCCACAACTTCCAAGTCTTATATAGATAAATAAGTTTTGAATGTGTAAGATCTACAAATGCCTTATAAATGTTCTCCTGATGTTTTACTATCCATTTACCTATCTAGAAGTTACATTCTCCAAAATGCTATCATGATGTTTTTGAAATGCTTTCACTTATAATTGGAATTTAGAAATAACATTAAAGATAAATTATTAGCCCATGATCCACAAATGTTGTTTCTAAATATCATGGATACCATCCCACATGTTTTGACTTATTGCTTTAGGCAAAACAACAACAACATTTGCTTTAGGCAAAACAACAACAACATTACCCCAATGCCTCAAAGGCTCCCGCCCATTGCAGGGTAAGGAGGGTCAGATGTACGCAGCCTGACCTCTATGTTTAAAAACATAGCACGACTGTTTCCGGATGACCCATGATGAGCGTCGAAAGTTGCATTGACTAACTTCTACTTTACAATTGAAAGAAGCGCAGACAGTTTAAAGAGCCATTTTGCTTTATTCCATCATACCCCAAAGCCAAAAAATAGTGAATCTTATGAGCCAAAAATCATAAAAAGGGCCAATGAGCCAAGGATTCTGACATGGGCCACCTAAGCTTAACCGAGCTTCAGGGATGAAACGTTCCCCTGATGATACTAGTGGGCAATTAATTAGGCCTAGGTAATTCAAGGGAGAACTTGGAAAAGGCCAAGAAGGTTGAAGACTAACTTATTCTGAACTCAAAGTAAAAGATAAACCAAATAATTTTTCTTTTTTGTAAGAATGGTAATGCATATAAACCAAATACTTTCCTGAAACTAGCAAATTTACTTGAGGGGAAGCACACTTCCCCACATGTGACTATGACCATGTTCTCCTCCTAATTCTGACCCTTGGTAGTTTTCTGAGGCTCGAAAATATGTTCAAGAGATTGAACTCCTCCCTCTACGTGACCACAACTATATTCTTTCCAAATTATGAACCTCCACGGGTCTTAATTTTCTTAAGGATGTTTTAAGAGTACAATGACTTGTATTGTTTCCTAAAAGGTGTAGGACCTTAGTAAGATAATATAACGCTAGTTTTCATAGTAATGAGATAGATTTTGGATGATTGAAGATCAAATGAAGTTTTGAGCCAAGGAAAATCCTTTCGTGAGGTAATTGATATTGTCATTCTTCACTTCTATTTGAACTTTACTTGATTTACTCGAATGCGCAATGTCTTGTATGAGTAGTCTTCCCCATTCCTCCTCATAATCTAACTTTATTTGTCTAAAACCAAGGATTCAAGTCTGTTGTTTGAGATTAAGTGAAAGGGTTATATTTCTATATAATTTGCTCTTGGATTTTGATTGTTTAGTTTATTTATTATAACGAGGGTTCAAGTTATCCATGTTTGGATATGTGTTATACTGGACCTTCAGAACCCACATATCCCCCTATCTATAGTTCTCATTTTATTGTTTATTTAAGATTTGATTCTATTTATATAAGTTTTTGGTACCACAACTCAGTATGGTTAGTATGCTTACACACATTTGTTAAGCATATTGAACCCAATGGGTCAAGCTTCCCATGCTTGAATCTGCTGCGGCTATTGGAGTTCGGCCTTGTGAATAACTTTCAACATATTAGTTGAAACATCTTCTCATTTATGCTCTCGTATATATACACATATATATAACACAGGAGTCATTTTGCTTCAAAAATATTGTCAACAAAAATAACAGAGTTTCAAATATAAGATGTTAAAGCACTCACCACATACACGTCTTGATAATTTTGCAAGTTCTGCAGCAGCAAGTTTGGCCTTTTTCCCAGCAAATTCTCTTCTCTCAACTTCATCCATCCTCCACTGTCACAAGCATGAGCAGAAAATTGCACCAAAACATTATACCAAAAAGAGAAGACAGGGAGGGAATAAAGTTGATGTATATATACATACGACGACATATATATTATAAACACATATACACACAAACCCAACACACACGTGCCCGTGCACGCACACGCGCGCACACATATAATACATACATATTTTTTAACTGTTTTATATACATATAAACCTACACAAAAAAAAAAACACAACATGCACACGCACATGCACATATATAATACTCCCTCTGTCCTAATTTATGTGGCACCTTTTGACTTGGCACGGTGTTTTAAGGAAAAGAGGAAGACTTTTGAAACTTGTGGTCTAAAACAATTTTTAGATATTTTCGTTATGGTAAATGGAAAATTTTAAAGTTAAATTGTTTCCAATTAGAGTAAGATGGCCTTTTTTTTAAATGGACCAAGAAGGAACGGGTGCCACATAAAATGGGACAAAGGAAGTACATACATATTTTAATAGTTAAATATATATGTATGTACATGTCAGGTTATGTTAGCAAGATGTTTAGAAAAAGAAGAACGCATGCAAGACATTATCCACTGATTACAGGCCAATTACAATAAATTGAATAATGATCACTTTGCTCGACCAATCAAATAACAACATGCCCAATGTAATCCCGCAAATGGGGTCTAGGAAAGCTAAATTATACGCAATGGGGAAGGTAGAATATGCAAACCATATCCCAACCATAGGAGATAGAGAGGTTGTTTCCAATAAACCATCGACGCTCAAGGAAAAGCATATCGAAATAGATCAAAAGAAAATTTAAAAAAAAGTGAAGAAATCAAGGAAATATAGTACAAAAAGTATGGTAAAGCATTTAGAAGTTGAACGGAACTACAACAAAATAGTGCGATAATTGAAATACAAGAGACAATAGATAGTAACAAAAATCGAAGGGCAAGAAACTACAAAAAAAATACTTCAACTAACAGTATGGAAGGATAAGTGACACAATGCTCTACTACTTAGTAATCTTCTACTAATTTGTATCCTCCACAACCTCTTATCTAATAGGGTCATGTCCACGGCAGGCTGTAACTACATCATGTCATGTCTATAACCTCTTCTCAATACTTCTTTGGGCTACCTTGACCTATCCTAAAGCCATCCATAGCCAACCTCTCCCATCTCCGCACTGGGGCATTTGTGCCTCTCTTTTTTACATGTCTAAACTACTTCAATATCGCATTGACCAATCATGATATCAAGCTAATCAGTCTTTCATACAAACATGTTCTCTTTTATTCATTGAGTAGATTTTTACTCCTCGACGATTAGTTCAATTTGTCCTCCTTCATTATTGCCATAAACTTCACTCTAAATCAATACTTGAACCTTAAAGTGATTTGAGGTTAACTAGTTCTTGGAGAAATTATGGACATCTCATGAGAGATAAAAGGTAAAGAGTGTCGAAGCTCATTTGAGAGTGTACCTAAAAGCCTTCGGCTTTAATTATGAACACGAGTGTGGAGTGATATGAATTTTGAGAGATATACTAAGGGAGTGATTAGTGAGATATCCATTTTTAACTAAATAATCTTTGTTTTTTTTGAGTATGTCTTTTGTAGGTACAAAGAGTTAGAAGGTAGACTTGAATGGTAATGGGAATCCAAGTGGTGATCCATGGAAGGAAGTGAAAGAGGAGTTCATCTAATGAACTGGCTTATAGAAAGGTGTTTCAATACATGGTATGAGTGGTAATATGAAATACATGTGATTGAAGAGAGGGAACTCCGAGAAATGGATCTTTCTTGATTAATGGGAATGATAGTCCAGAAGCACACTTTTGATTGGGTCCAAGAACTTAAAAGAGACATTTGATATCTCCAAAGTTCCTAACCGACAAGTAGTTTAGCCATAAAGTTATTCCTATATCGTGCTTATTGGTGGTGGGATAGAATGATGAACTAAAGGATCGAAGATAAACTAGGTTTCATTACTAAATGGAAGAGTTTAAAAGGGCTCATAGAAGAGAAATTTTCTACTACATATTTCCGAGGAAGTCATGAATATAATAAAAGATCTACTTGGAATAGAAAGGAAGATTATGATAGAATTTTGAAGAAATATGCAAGGAATAATGCCAAGAAATAAGGCTTGGGACTATTCAAGATGTGTATTTTTGTCTATACTCCTCATTGATTTCACATTGACTTGGCATAACTTTTCACAATTCCTAAACATCTGGTTTGCCATAAGAACTAATACTGAATAGTGGAGGTTTTGCTGAATTATCAATTGTTTTTCGGAGGACTTCCAAATACATGGGGCTCGTTGTTGATATTGATCACTGGATTCATGGTTAGTGGTTGTTGTGCAATAGTCCGAATTGGTTTTAGAAATCCTACGTAGCTCGGGCTTGTTGGTGGTTATGGGTGGTGGATGGGATGAGTTAGTTGTGGAAAAGGTGGGAATAGTGGAACAACCTCCGATGGAGGCTTTCTACGAGCCATTGTGGCCCTCGATGGCTGATAGGGTTTTGGATTTTAGGGCTATTCACCACTTATAGTTGAGAGAAAATTGCATCGTGCAATTATACTTTAAGCTTTTGTTAGTAATAAAATACTTCAACTTTAGATTAACGATCAATCTCAAAATCTCTTCTTATCATAGTCATTAACCATTATGCTAATTTCAAAATAAACCAAGCCTCCATAAATTGTTTAAGTAGGTTTAGCTAAGGTACTTACGCTTCTGCGACCTCTTAGCAAAGTAGGTTGATAGGCAAGCCTACTAAATCGTAATTGTGTGGGACATCAGAGGTTGTTACTTTGTGGCCACTCAAAAGAGTGGAAGTTCAGGGCATAGCTTTTTGGTTGTTATCCTAAGTAAGGATTATTTTTTCTTTAACATAGTCAATGGTCTGGTTGTATACAATGTATATACCAAAAGGTAGAGAATCCACAAAAAGAGATGTTTTTTCTACAAACTCCACCCATTCTTCAATATAATTGGGAACTCTATCGATGGACCAAAAGAAAATAAGGGATCAAAGGCTACTTCTCAATTGAGAAAAGCTTGACTCAACCCTCTTAAAAGCTCTCATATTTCTCTCTTTCCACACCACCCACATTAAAGATAATGGAACCAAGTTTTTTAAAAAAATGTCATATGATATTACTTATTTATTTATATATATGTGTGTTACTAGGTTGCTTTGAGTTGTTTTGTAGTTCATATCAAAAAAATTCAAAACCAAATACATGTTTGTTTCTTAGGCCCATTCAATTCGATGGTCCTATGCAGTTTGATTTTTCAATTTTTCTTGAACGCTCCTTATTATTTATGTTAACTAAGAGTCCATAGAAAACAACCACTTTGTCTCCAAGGTAGTGGAAAGGTTTGCGTACACTCCACCCTCACCACACCCCACTTGGTGGGATTACACTGGTATGTTGAGTTATGTTGAATATACCTAAGATAAACAAAGAGATTTGACCCTTGGCTAAATCTTGGAAATCGTAATGTCATAATGCTTTTCAAATCCTCCTAGTCATTATCTTACTGAAATTATTCTTGCCAAGAAGAATGTCCATGTTGTGGCAATTTCACCCAAAAGATAATGGGTTACTCTTAGAACACATCCCTGTTGCATAATGCACAAGGCCCTCAGTTGAGTAGCAAGTAGGTTCTTTTTTTTTTTCTATTTTATCATGAAAATCCCTTCTTTTTAAAATACTTAATTGAAATTCCATCTAAGCCACTTTTTCAAGAAACACGAGACTTCTAAGCAATACAAGTAAAGAGATCTACTGAAAAAATGTGAATGGGGATTAGATTGATGAGAAAGTAGAATCCTGGGTCACGAACAGTGATCCGATTGATAATGAAAAAAGAGACTTCTTAGTTCAGGTCTCCATTTTAACAACAAATCATGGTGTAATACCTCTTTGTCATCTCGCTGAGATGCACATATTAATACATCCTCTAAACTGATTATGACAGGATCCCAGCCAAGCTTTTTCCATGGAATTTTAATACTCAACTTGCCAACACGACCTAAAAAAGCAAACACATATGATCCCATCAAGAAGCGAAAACTTCAATATACAACGTCTAAAAAAACAGCCTATAGAGTTTTTATAAGCACAAAAATGGACTAAGTGTTACAAGTTCATCAAGAAGCATCAAAATCATGGGAGTACCACAAAGATAACCAAAGCCAAAGAAACAATCAACTTCGAACTAGTTTAAAATTGTGTTGACATCCATTTATTCAACAGAAATTAACATGCATGCATTTACTGGAATCAGATTCTGATGACAAGAATTCCTGATTTTGAAATTTGACTCAATCAAATTTCTTTCCATAGCCGGAACAAATTAAATTAAAATTAACTCAGCACATTACCAATATCAGCAACTTAAGTATTTCCCAATGTTTCTACATTACTTCTCAAGGCTAATATATAACCAAGTACTACCAACTAATGTTCAAAAATTGGTGAGGCAGGCAACTGAGAACCTTAATGAGAGCTACACCAAGTATGGGCAAGTATAGTAAATGAGCAGGCTACAATAGTGAATTCTAAGCACTTGGCAATGATAAAAAGCCAAAGAATAAAGGTGCTAGGATGAAGACAGGACAAGGTGTACAGTGAAAGCAAAAGTAACATTAGTTTGCTGTCTCTGTGTAAAGAGACAGAAGGATGTACCCACTTTATTCAATGCAAAGTGGGTTAAAAGCATTCGCAATCTCATGTTGAATCTAAGATTCAGAGAGCCGATGGTTTAGTGTAACGAGACAAGAGGTTGTCAGTGAGTCAATTAATACAAACTGTTCACAAAACATACAAAATCTCATTTTGAATGGTGGGGATCATACAATGCCTAACAATGCCCAATAATTGCTTAAAGCTGAACATTAAGGGGAAGTAACAAACCAACAGAGATTGAGATCTCGATATGGAGAGCTTGTAGGATTTCTGAATGCAAGATATTCCTTGCTCCTACTTCAGTTAGCTCTGTTAGTTTTCATACTCTTAGTACACAATACATCCCAACAGTTGAGGAAGATTAGTAAGGTAAAGGATTTCTATGTTTTGCATTGGCCTTAAAATCATCTTTTATTTTACGATTAACCCGGGCCTTTGATGCATGGCTCTTCAAGCAGCACACTGGGAAAAAAAAAAAGCCTCATGGCAACTACCCTACTTAAGCATTTCTTATTTTTATTCTTTCTTACTTGTAGTTCCTGAATTGGGGTTTCTTTTTCTGGGTTTCAAGGAATTATCATTTTATTTGTAACAAATTTACTAATCCGAGAAGATGAGCATCTGTTATTCAGAATCATTACCCAAATTTGAAAATGCACTAAGAAGAACCAGAAACTCTGGGACGTATTTGATAATGCAGGTGCGGTGAACTATATCTCACATATAACAATATTAGTAAAATCACTTGCTTTATCAAAAAAAAAAACAATATTAATAAAATTTGTGTATATGATAAAGAACGACAACAACAGAGAAACCAGGATAGAAATTAAAAATATCCACTTGATTTCAGCCAGACACAACTTTTGCAAGAGCAGGGGAACTATATTGGAACTGATACTTGAGTGAATATGTGTACAACATGCACAGAAAACAACAAATAAATGAATTAGACAATTTCTTTGATCAATGATTTCCATAATCCTGATAGACAAAAAATATCTTGGACCTTTGAAATAGCAGGATTACTATGTTTGAACTTTTACCTTGCTTCAAAGCAAATGGCAATTGGAGATAATCAAAAGCCTCGAGTATAAGCTCCACATCTTCTAATAATACTTCTTCTGCATTACACAGATCAGAACTCACTTTTTTTTTTACTATTTATATAAATCTACAGACATGAAAATTGAAGACAAAAAGAAGAAGAAAGAAATTGGTATAAGATGCATAGGCTGGACGAATGGTCATCCTTCAACTATGAAGACGTGTAAAGCATACAAATCCATCTTCTTCTATACAAGATACAATGATGAAAAGAAAAGGCCCATAAACAGCTTTTACATGTGTCCCAAAAACCAAATTCTGTAGCATATATATTTCCAAAGGGATTATTTATATTTTGTCTCTAATTAGTTGAATAAGACATTGGTTGAAGAGCCTTTTCTCTCTGTTTTGGCCAATAGTGACACATTCCTTCTCTTTTAAACTTCAATGACCACTCAGCGTTGGAAAAAAAGGGGCAGTCCTATTCTACTGCCTTCTCTCACCTGTCACGCTCTTTACTCCGACCAAAGCCATTATTCTCCTTTCTGTTTTCATATTTTTCTTTTTTAACCCTCAATAGGCTAGCAAAACTGTATAAAGGCTATGAGTATTTCTAAAAATACCCAGGTCATTAATCGCAAGATAGGACTATGACTCACTCAATATCCAGCCAGCAAATGATTCACCTACTGCTATACTGTTCTGGTTTTTCTCAAAACTCTTCCGGAAACAAGTTTAAGCTGTTAGCGTATTATACAACTTTGCCGGTCTCTCCTTAATACCTCAGACCAAACACAAAATTGTGCCGGCTATTCTATTACCGTTATCTTGGTGTTACATGATCACCTGTATAATCTCTTGAATTTCCTTTTTGGAATAAAGACAGTTCATATTAGCATAAAACAAGAAGATAGAGTGGGGTTCAGTTGAGTTACCATTCCATAAAGTGATCTTCAGCTTCTCCTTTTGAATATCCTTAATATATTGGCCTAGATAACCCAATATCAGTTGCCTAACGAGGCCTTCAAACATCGTAGAGGAAGGCTATAAAAGAACCCCTAATGCACTGCAAACCAATCCACTGACTGGTTAGGGTTTTTATGAAATGAGAAAATAAAAAAGAAAAGGAGGTGATTGAGAAGTAGACGGGAGAAGGAATTTTCGCCGGAGAACGAAGAGACAAGGATTTCGCCCTTCGGGCCTAAAATTGGAACTCACTTAGACCCCAACTAAATTGAGCCCATTTTATAAGTCGGAAAGTTATATTAAGCTAAGCGTTTTCCCATGGATTCCAAATATTAGTATTAGAGAGTAAAGTTTCATCGTGCTTTAGTCATAATTTTTAGAAAAATATTTGACATTTTCAATAAATGTGATTTTCATTTATAATTATAGATTTGTTCATAATTTTGATAAAAATCGATCCAAATCAAAAAATCAAATTGATTAAATAACTCAATTTTATTTGGTTAGCTTAGGTTTGATGTTACATTTTAAAAAATCAATAATATCAGTAGCTTATGCATTATTTAGTAAGTTTATGTTGTTTAGTACATTTTATTAGCTAACAATACACCAGTGGAATTCAACAAGTAGGATCTACGAAATATTAGCTAACAATATAAATAGAAAATCAAACATAATTGAAGTCTGATATAAGAAGTATAAGATGCAAAATGGAACGAGTTAATTCATTTCCTTTTTAATGAATTGATTTTTTTTCTTTTGAATAAATCATTGTCTTTTTCTCTCTTTTGAATGAATCATTCTTTTTTTATTTTTCATGTATGGGTAATAACTAAACAACCGATTAAATAAGTTTGATTTTGATTTTAATCAATAACATGCTCATGAATATCCCTATTTATAAATTCTAAAAACTATTAAATATATTTATAAGTTTGTATTATCATTTTTATAATGAAAGTGTTTTGAGATAAAAATTATACTCATAGACTACTTTTATGTAAAGAGCACCCAATTTTTTTATACTTACATTACTTTTAATACGTTCAATGAAACAATATCATTACATATTTGAAAATCAAATAATAAGAAACATATCATAAAAAGAAAAGCAGCACATAAGTGTTTTTCATGATGTGTTTCTCAAGCTTGTAAAGTTTGGATTAATATATGATAAAGTGTTTTTATAAAATATAAAAATTGAAAGAAAATTTTTAATTTCATTAGATGGGGAGGCCTGACTCCTGCCCTTTCTCAAGAGATGGGGAAAAAATTGAGTAGTTTGGGGGTTTGAAGTAGTAGCAGGGAAGTGAACAACATGTGGGATATAACTGCTAGTTGCATTAGAAAAGTAGCTACCGAGGTACTAGGAGTATCGAGAGGGACCTTTGATGAACATCAAGGTGACTAGTGGTGGAATGGGGAAATTCAAGGCAAAGTGAAAACTAAGAAGGTTGCTTGTGCAAAATGGTTGGAGTGTATGGATGAGGATGAAAAATAAAGGATTAGGGATATCCATAAGATAGAAGCGAAGTCGGCGATCACGAGTGCTAAGACAACAATACTTGAAATGTTTTGTATATCGAGCTAGGAGAAAAATGGGGGAACAAGAAATTATACCAGATCACGAAAGAGAGAAAGATAAAAGTCGCAACTTGGACCAAGGGAAATGCATCGAGGATGAGGATGAGGATGAGGAGGTATTGGTGGACGAGACTTCCATTAAGCAAAGGTGGCAAGCTTATTTCCACAAATTTTTAAATGAAAAAGAGATAGAGATATTGAGTTGGGTGATTTGGTGCACTTTGCTAATCATCGAGATTTTGTTTACTAAAGACGTCTCAAGGTTGAGGAGGTTAGATGTACTATTAGTAGGATGAAAAGAGGGAGAGTGATTGGACTCGATACGATTCTGCTAGAACTTTGAAAGAGCACTGTCAAGGATGGTATAGAATAATTTTCTAGGTTGGTTAATGTTATTTTGAAGACAACTAAGATGCCTGATGAATGGAGGAGGAGTACAGTCATTTCATTGTACAAGAATAAGGGTGATTGTCACGCCTCAGGAGCGTATATGGTCGGCCCTCAAAGAACCACTCGACCTTATCACATTCATCAATCAACATTTTTTACAAATCAGCTGAAGACTGATAATAAAAGGTGAACAACCAAAGTCTTATATAGTCATATCAAATCAATGAGGCTAGTACGAAAGAAACTAGCTCAAAATAATATCCAATCAACAAATCGACTCTAGTCTATGAAGCCTTTACCAGCTGTTAATCAGTGCCAATGACAGACCCATGGCTACATCAAATCAAAATAAAGCAAGTCTAAAGTCTGACTCTAAAAGCTAGATGAAAATATAACTGAGAATCCTCCGGAGTAGGGGAGGGCTCACCAACTCAGCTAACTGCAATAGATCCTCAACGGTGCGCTTGTTGATGATCTCTAGTACATATCTCTGCATGATGAAACGATGCAGTCCAAATGTACGTCAGTATATAGAATGTACGAGTATGTAAAATAGCAGAATGAAATATGCATCAAGGTAGAATACTATCAACTCAGATAACTCAAATCAGAAGATAAGAAACTCAATCAGAATGTCAAATGTCTATCTAAAGCAAGAATAAAAAGTAGACAATGATGTATCAATGCAATCCAATCCAATCTGAATCAAAACCAATCCAATTAGAGTACTATCAGTACAGAACCTATCTGGGAGTTTCTCTTTTCTGACAACAATTACTTATGAGCAGTGATTATACATCAATTCTGCTGATGTTGCCACAGCCGCTCAGTATTTGCCAGGTAAAGAAAAAATCGAATCTATAATGGATCCGGCCTATCAAGTCTGTATTATTTCAGGGATTTACCAATCAAGAGGGAAATCTGATTTAATTGTTCAATCCTTACCTACGCTTGGCGACATAGTTAAGGAGTTCGAGTTGGGCTTACTCTTACTCATTTAGGTGCTCGATACTCCTCCCATGACTTAATGCTCATGGACAATTCATCTCAACAAATCAGATCAGTTAGTATCATAAGGACTCTCATCAATCCACCAGTTTTATCACAATTGGGCCTTTCGTCCTATCAATCATCTAATCAATTCTCAAACATATCCTTCAAAGAGCTTAGACCAATCATTAAGAAGGCAATCAATTAGACCAATCTTTAGAGTTCAATTATGAATAATCATAGGATCGTCAAGTTCTATCAACCATCATCATGCTCACATCACAGTCAAATTAACATTCTCAAGTCAAGGCTCTAGACTCAATCCCTAGGTTCATTCATGCAATCTTTTATTAAGTAACATTTAGAGTTTGTGAAACAACTCATATAAAACATTTATGCAGTAAATCAGGTTTATGATGATCATCAACATTGAAAATACGTAGGATATATATAATTTTACAAGAAAAGCATTCAGGAAAATATGTATAAAGACTCAATACGTTCATCTATCAATCTATCTCAATCAAGGGGCATATGAAAGGACATTCCCATATTTTAGTTTAGCCTTACATACCTGGTATGGAGTTTGCAATCAAATTTGCAAGAGTTCGTCTTCAATTCCCTTGAAACCTCGCTCTTTCTCTCTTTTCCTTAGTCCTAGTCTTCATTAGAAAGGCTTAAGAATGGGTGTTAAAACCATTTTTATGCTTTAAACAATCTATTTTGATCGTGTTTTAAGTTTAGGAGGGGTGGAGAAAGGACAAGAATGCCCCTATTTTTAAAACTGATTGTCAAGTACCGTAATGGGGCAAGTTTGCGACGCAGACTTGTCGCGCTTCAGTTCATTTTTCGACAGGAAACTTAAAACGCGTTGAAAAACTATTTTTTCGTAAAAATACACATAAATCACATTTGTGAAATGCGTTTTATGTGTAATATTCGTAAATCACTTATCGATCGATTTTTTGGTCCCATAGAAAATAATAGGACCAAAATTAAGTGCAAGTCCGTGACATGTCCATGTCGCCACTTTTCTGGAATTGCGTTTTCACTTCAAAAAAAATTATCTTTTGATCCGGTTGCTCTAAAAATCAACCAAGGCCATTTTTTCACACAATTTTTTGTGCTAATTGCATTTCCAGCCTCAGGTTTACCAATGGAGTTTAAAAAGACACATTATGTGGGCATTTTTTATCTATGGGTATTTTGATAATTTTATCGGGTATTATATTATCTCCCCCTTGGAATCATTCGTCCTCGAATGAAGAGTAAAGGTGGACATCAAGGCACGAATAACAATCAACACTCCTCTTGACAATCAATCAACTAATCAAACTATCGACCAATCAACAATCTAGACAATCACTATTCAGACTCAAGAATAGACAAATCAACTCAAGGATAGATAAATCAATTCAATTCAAGAGCAAGTACCTTACCTTCAACATTCTCGCCTTTAGGCACGAATAGATACCAGTATTTGGCTTTCATATCTTCCTCAGCTTCCCATGTGGCTTCCTCAATGAATTGATTTTTCCACAGGACTTTTACTAAGGCTATCTCTTTGGTTCTCAATTTGCAAACCCGACGATCAAGAATTTAGACTGGAACATCTTCATAAGACAAGCTATCCTTCACTCTAATACTATCCACAAGGACTACCAAGAAAGATCTCCTAAGCATTTCTTCAACATCGAGATGTGAAAGATTGAATGAATCGTGTCTAGCTTAGAAGGTAACTTTAACTCATAGGCAACCTTCCCATTCCTCTTCATAATCTGGTAGGGGCCAATATAACGAGGACTTAGCTTCCCTTTTTCCCAAATCTCATGACACTCTTCACGGGTGACACTTTCAAGTATACCTAATCACCCATTTCAAACTCTAAGTCTCTCCTTCTCATATCACTATAGGATTTTTGATGGCTCGATGCAGTCTTCAACCTCACTCTAATAACCTTCACCTTCTCCATCAACTGATGGATAAGATCGAGTCCAATCAACTCAGCTTTTCCAACCTCAAACCACCCAAGGGGTGATCTGCATCTTCTCCCATACAAGGCCTTATTGGAGGCCATATGAATACTTGCATGGTAACGATTGTTATATGCAAACTCAACCAATAGTAAGTAGTCATCTTAATTTTCTTTGAAGTCAAGAACACAGGCTCTTAATATATCGTGTAATATCTGAATTGTACATTCTGGTTGGCCATCTATTTAGGGATGAAAAGTCATACTCAGGTTCACCTTAGAGCCCAATCATTTCTGAAAGAATCTCCAGGATGTGAATTGAGCTCCTCTGTCCGAGATAATGGACAAGGTAACTCCATGCATCTTCACAATCTCAAGAATGTACAACTTAGCATACTCTTCTGCAGTGTCAGTTGTCTTGACTGCTAAGAAGTGAACTAATTTAGTCATTCTATCCACAATTATCCGTTTCGAGTTGTCACGACCCAAGCCTAGGGCTTTGACGTGACCGGCAAATGGCGAACCCAAAGGAACCCCAAACAAGCCTCATAACATATCATCATACATCCTTGATCGCGGAAGCAATTTAAATGACAATAAGAGATAAGCGTTACAAGGGAAATTGGGACTAAGGGTAAACTTTTATACAATAACGTCATGAAGCAAAAGAGTCAAGGCTCATAGTATAGATACATAACATGTCCAACAACAGCTCTACTACATAGATAAGAGCGAGGGCCAAGTCAAGCAACCGGTCTCACCCTCATAGTCAATACATAGTCAAAAGAAAGAGATCGTAAGCAACATCCCCAGAATGGAGGACTCACCAACAAGCTTGTAAGATAATCGTACTAGCCACGTAGAGGAGAAGGATGATCAAGCGGTGCTCTGGTTCCTACAAGGTGACATTATGTAGGCATAGAGTATGCATTAGTACGTTTGAATGTACTAAGTATGTAGGATGCAATGCAACAATAGATAGGAATCATAATCAGAATGCATAATTAGGCAATGGATGAGCATATAGCAATACGTCATGCATGAAAGATGCTTGTTGTCAAGTCGTGAGGGGCATGAGGCACAAACTCCTTCATGTGGTTGATGGAGTACAAATCTTCCCCAACGGGTTGATGGGTACAAACCTCCAACATGGTTGATGGAGTACAAACCCCCCAACAAGGTTAATGGGTACAAACCCCCAACATGGTTGCACGGGCCTACCACTTCTCGAGAGAGGCAATTGAGATACAAACCTCTCAACAAGGTTACCAGGCCTACAACCTCCCGAGTGAGGCTTGGTCATTCCCAACAATATAGAGATAATATCATAAACATACATTCCTCTCATCATCACATAGTCATCATATACATACATTCTTTTTGTTATCATTTCATCATTATTTCATCATCATTTCATCAACATATAGTCATTCAATTCATGAGACATGCATTGGAACTTCAATTCCTCAAGAAACCACACTCGAACATTTTATCAAACACTTAGAAGGTATGTAATGCTAGTATAACACCATATATTTCAAGAGTGAAATCATGCTAGAAAAATCAATGTAAAACCTTCAATAGATACTTGGTAACACCCTCAAGTAATATACATCAAAACCTTTCATCAAATCTTACAATAGACCTTAGATTCATATCTCAAAACATGCTAAAATAGTCACAATTTCATAATCCCCAACATAGTGTGGAGTGATTTTCATAATAGATAGGATCCATGAGTAAATAATCTTTAAATCATGTAAAGTTAAGTATAAGAAAGCTTGGGTATCATGGGTGAAAGGAACTCATGAAAGAAACCCACATACCTTAGCTTTGGAGATAAACTTGATGAAGATGGAGATGGAAACTTAAAGTTTGAGTGAAATCCTTAAGATCTGGAAAGAGTTTTGAGACTTGGGTTAGAATTAAAATATTTGGCTAAGTGTTTGAATGGCTATTGGGAATTTTTAGAATGATATGAGGGTGAAAAATGGCTAAGTATGGGCATTTTCATGTTTGGGAACACTTAGGCCCAAGACTTAAAAGTGTTGGACCGAAGTCAAAACTGGACCAAAAATAACACTAGTGCACGACGCGCCAGGGGCGCGAAAAGCTTACTGGAAATGCATTTTTGAAAAATCAAAATTGCTAATCGTTTGCTCTAAAATCGGGGTTAGACCTATTTTCCACTCATTTTGTCCTCCCCGAGCAAGAATATAAAGTCAGATTTTTGATATCACGTACATATTTTTAGATATATGAAAATTACGATTTCAGGCACTTTCGAGGCACATTTTCAAGCACTTTTTGGGGTCGTTTCAATATCTCCCCCTTGGGAACATTCATCCCCGAATGTCAAAGAAACGTATATGAGAGACACAAACATGATAATTTTAGCCCACATAGAGATGAAACAATGCACTTAATCATCATTTCAAAACACCTCATCATAAGTGTAATATCATCATAAACTTGTCAATTAAAACATGATCATATGTAATGACATGAGGGCTGAACTTAAGATTTGAGATCATATAAAGGACTAAGATCAATACCTTAGGCTTGAGTGAAGTGGAAAAGGTAAGGATATCATCTTTACATGTCCGCTTCGGCTTCCCGAGTAGCACTTTCAACTTGTTGATTTCTCTAAAGGACCTTAACGGAAGCCACATCTTTGTTCCTCAATCTCTTCACTTGTCTATCCAAAATTTGAACTGGAACATCTTCATATGTCAAATTATCTTTAATAACACCCACAACATCAAGAGGCACAATAGAATTAGGATCTCCCACACATTTCCTGAACATGAATACATGAAAGATGGGATGAACCAAATTGATTTCACTAGGCAATCCAACTCATAGGCTACCTTGTCAATTCTCCTCATTACCCTATAAGGACCCATATATCTTGGGCTTAATTTTCCCATATTACCAAAACAAACCACAAACTTCATGGGTGACGCCTTCAGATAAACCGAATCACCAACTTTGAATTCAAGATCTCTTCTTCTCACATCAGCATAGGACTTTTGGTGACTTTGGGCCATCTTCAAGCTTTCTATAATTATTCTAACCTTCTCAAGAGCCTCTATAACCAGATCCGGTCCTAACAAAGCTACCTCACCAACCTTAAACCAACTAACCGGTGATCAACAACGCCTACCATAAAGGGGCTCAAAAGAAGCCACACCGATGCTAGCATAATAGCTATTGTTGTAGGCAAACTCAATCAATGGGAGATGGTCATCCCAACTACCTTAAAGCCCTAATACAAAAGCCCTAAGCATATCCTCAAGTGTTTGGATAGTTCTTTTGGCTTAACCATCCGTTTGAGGGTGAAAGGCTATACTAAGCTTAACTCTTGTACCAAGATCCCTTTGAAAGGACCTCCAAAAGTGTGAAGTGAATTGTGCCCCACGATCTAATATGATGGACAAAGGATCACTATGTAACCTTACCAAGTCATGAATATACAACCTTGCATAATCTTCAGCCCAATATGTGGTTTCAATCGGTAGAAAGTGAGCCAATTTTATCATCCTATCAACCACAACCCAAATGGAATCAAAACCTTTTCTAGTCTTGTGCAACCCAACCACAAAATCTATATTTATCTCTTCCCAATTCCAAGTAGGAACCTCAATATCTTGGGTTAGGCCATGCGGCCTTTGATGTTCAACTTTGACTTGTTGACAACTATGACAACCAGAAACGAATTTGGCAATGTCCCTCTTCATGCCTCCCCACCAATACACATCCCTCAAATCTCTATACATTTTGGTGGAACCGGGGTGGATAGAATAAGAAAAATTATGGGCCTCCTCAAGGATATTTTCTATCAAGCCATCAACACAAGGTACACACAACCCACCTTGGTACTTAAGGGCACCATCTCCTATTGGGAGAAAACCTCCACCTTGCCCTCTTTCACTAAGGCCTTTAATTCTAATAAGGAGGGATCAAGATCTTGTTGTGCTATCACCTCATCAACCAAGGAAGACTGAGAACCATCAACAACAACCACACCACTATTACCAACCTCTTCCAACCTAACCCTCAACCTGGCCAACTAATGCACCTCCCTAGCCACCTCTTTATCACCATTATCAACTTAAGCTAGGCTACCCATAGACACTCTACTCGAGGCATCTGCCACCACATTTGTCTTACGGGATGGTAATGCACACTCATATTATAGTCCTTAAGAAGTTCTAGCCATTTTCTTTGCCTCAAGTTCTCCTATTATGTATTGAGACATTCTTCTTTATTGTCTATTTTGACTATGAGGGTGAGCCCGGTTACTTTTTCTTGGCCCCCGGTATTATCTATGTATTAGAGGTATTTGTTGGACACGTTACCTATCTATGATATGTGCTGACTCTTGTCTCTTGACTTTGATGGCATGAAAGTGTTTTCCCTTTCGGTTTCCCATTCTTTTATCTCTTAAGGTTTACTTTATTGCTTCCGCAATCAAGGATGTGTAATGATGTTCTAAGAGGCTTGTTTGGGGTCTCTATGGGTTCCCCTTGCGGCATGTCATGTCTAGGCCCTAGGCTTGGGTCGTGATAAACTTAGTATCAGAGCACTAGGTTGATAAATCCTTGAAGTCTAACACATCATGTCAATTAGAGTCCTATTCATGGTTGTGAAGAGCGCCATGACTATGAATAGGAGGCTATGAGACGTTTTATGAAATATTTCTCTTATTTCTGATCTATGTCGTGCAATAGAGTTAGATCCCCTAGGGCTTATTGCTAATCCCTAACCATTACATTACAGAACATATCTCAAGCTACTCAGGATGGTGCCATGATAAATGCGGAGATTTACAATGCTCTTTGGGAAGTGGCCAAAGCAGCGGCAAAATTGGCAACTCACTTCGATCAACAAGTGGGTGCTCTCAAGACTTTTAGTGGTGAAAAGGGAGGTAGTGAGGCCAGAGGGCCCGTAATGTGGGTAAGTTCCAAAGTCTCAAATGTAGAGCTGGTGATAGTGTGGTGCCTCATGCTAGGTGTCCAAAATGTGGTAGAGACCAACATGGCCCATGCTTGAAAGGTACTAATGCTTGTTATGGTTGTGGGGAGATAGGTCATAGGAAGAAAGAGTGTCCTCATAAGCGTAAAAGGGGTAAAAGAGGTGATGAAGGGGTGGTAAGAAAGACCAATGCTTGTTATGGATGTAATGAAGTGGGTCAAAAGCTAGTGGATTGTCCACATGTTCAAAGGAAGTGTATGGGTGGTCGATTTTTGGATCGAGGTGGTCATATTAATCAAGTGGCTCAAGGAGGGGATGAGATGCCCGATGCTATTACCGGTAAGTTGAAGTTTCCTTGGCTTTGTTGTGCATGCATTCATAGGCCTGGTGTGCCACTAGTTCTTCCCTATTCTTTTTAGTTGCTAGTGAGGCCTCTTGTGTGCCCAAGTTGTTATGTGGGGCTTCGATTTTATCCTCTTGTTGAGTATATTATTGCTAGAAGGTTCAATAGGTGTTGATCCAGGTTCTTATTGCATTAGGTCTTGCTTTGTGGCTTATTAGAGTTGGTATGGTGGATTTTGATGACATTATTGGGATGGAATAGTTGATGCATGTTGTGTCTTCATGGATGGTGGGACCCATAGAATTAGATCCTAAATTCCTAATGAGCTTGTTCTTGAGTGGGAGGTTGTCAAATGGTAGCAAGGGAGGTAAGTCCATTCTTGTCATAAGGTGCAATTAGTCTTTAAGGGGTTCATTTTATCATCTTGTGAGAATTGAAGGTGTTGAACCTAAGTTATTTTGTTAGCAGAATTTTTGTTAGTGGTAGATGAGGCCTTGAATGTCCTTTCTGACATCTCGAATTTGAGGTAGTGTCCTTTGGTCTGACTAGTACACCAGTAATGCCTAGAAGTCTCATGAGTAAGATCTTTAATCCTTACCCTAATAGACTTATGGTGGTTCTGATGATAATGTAATGGTTCGTGTTCCCTAATGAGGCAGTAGATGTGAGTCATTTGAGGTAGTACTACAAAGTTTAAAGAAGAAGGTTGGATGCTAAATAGGAGAAGTGAGAGTTTGGTTGTAAAAAGTTGCCTTCCTAGGTTGTGTAGTGTCCGATGATGGTATTAAGGTTGACCCTAGTAAGACGAAGGTGATTAGAGATTAGCATATACCTTGACTTCATCGAACAGTAGGAGCTTCTTACGGCTTAGTGGGCTACTATCGGAGTTGTGAATAAGTTCTCCTCTAATGTTTCTCCTATGACTTAGTTGACCCTAGGTAAGGCCAATGTTGTGACCAACGTGTTGAGTGGGGTGATTTGATAAGTACAGGAGTTGATATTTCTTGTGTTATTCCTTGATGCTAGTAGGATTCGTGTCTATGAGGGTTGATCCTTGATTCCTTCCAATCGACGAGACCTAAAACTATTTTCAAGAAAACCTACATGAATGTTTCTTTCTTTAATTTGGGGTTTTGAATATTATGATTCCTAAAACTCTATTGATGCATGTGTAGTATTTATTTGATGATTTTAATGTGATTTAAACCATTATATGAGGATTTACTTCGGGTTTATGAAATTATAAGTATGTGTGTCCCCTTTTTGAATTATTTATGCATGAGAGATTACATTATGGGTTTAAATGTGGAATTAATTATGTTTTCACTTCAATTTCATATTATAAATATTAATTTTAGATTGAGTCTTAATTAACCATGTCAT